>JAGQAX010000008.1:39668493-40020566 GCA_019142605.1 Cephalopholis sonnerati | reverse complement strand
GGGGACACTGTTAGCCTAGCTTAGCACAAAGACTGGAAACAGGGGGAAACTGTTAGCCTAGCTTAGCACAAAGACTGGAAGCAGGGGTCACTGTTAGCCTAGCTCAGACTTACTTGTTCCTCCTCTTCTTCTTTTGCTGGTTTGAGATTCTTCTTTATTTACCTCCACAGGAGATGCAGGCGACCATGAAGAAGAGTCAACCACTGCTGATTACGACTACCTAACAGTAACGGCGACAGCAGACTACGACTATACAGCCACCTTTGACTACTACTTCGGTGAGAGCAGAGGACAAACATACTGTAGTGTAGTAACTGTAGTATTGTCACCATTGCATCAACAGCAGTGGTATGAGTAGTACTGACAGTAGTATTATTCACAGTACTCGTGGTACTAACAGCAGTACTTGTGTCTTGCAGTGACCGGTCCTTATCCACATCATGTCTTCAACAAGGTGAGAAATATTCTGATGTTTTGTTAAAGGACAAATACACGTATTTTCATCATAAAACATTTTTATACGAACATACACTTTGATATAAATATATGCAAATGTAAATATGAAGTACTAAACAGTTCACACTAGCTTAACTTTACAAAGTATCTCCATCCTCACTAGAGCACAAGACAACAACAAGGTGGCGATAAGGTCTACGTCGAGGATAGGTCCAAAGAAAGATCCAAAACTGCTGTTTCCAGCAGACTTTTGGCCAAACCAAAGACTGTATATAAAGATGGACAACACATCGCCCCTTCCTCCCACTGTACAAAATGACGCCAAAATATCCAGGATACAGCTGCTGCCATCTTGTTCCCGCCTATGCACCCATATGACCAATCAGAAGTACCACCATTGATCACGAGTACACTGACGTTAATCACGATGTTGAGCCTCCGTTTTTTTTAGCATCAAATAATAAATTAAAACTGAAAAACAAACACTTGAACATCAGTGTGATACCTAAAATGACAGAAGGCATCTTTGGGAAGAAACTGTTTAACATGTACTTTGATGTTTTAGTGTGTGGTCGATCTGCCAACATGGAGGGGGCGGGGTTTATGAGCTATACTGCAGCCAGCCACCAGGGGGCGATTGAGATGTTTTGGCTTCTCTTTCTTTGTCATGTTGTGTCACGCTCAGAATTTGATCCATTCAGTTCGATAACATTTCAAAAGTCCAGAAGAGACGTATGATTCAACTTAGCTTTAGCTTAAGCTTAAGCTTCAGACTTTAACGCAGTAATTTCGATTGATTAATTAATTACAGGAAAAATAACGAGTAAAAAAAATAATGCATTTAATCACACCTTTCTCAGTTCCCTAATTTCTGGCACACCGGCAACACTGACGCACAAACCCATGGTTGTGTGCAAATTGCGCAACAAAGAGTTTTCTTTTGTCGCTGCGAGCACGGACACCAGAGCTAACATTAGCTACGACAGTCTGGTACAGGCAAACAGTGTAGCCAGCCCACAACAGAGCGCGGCTAGGGCCGCATTTTCCTGACCGAACCCGACCCGAGTCCGAGACAGTTATAACCGAGCCTGGCCTGAACCCGACAGACTTTCTGATTTTAAGTGCGAACCCGACCCGAGCCTGACGCAGTTATGTAACCTGACATAGTTATTGTTACCATGGTTACAGCCTGCCTGTTACCGTGATCACACAGTGACAGTGTGTAAATGACTATCAAAAGGCTGCTGTTACTCACAGTCAAACACGCCGCTCGCATAGCAGCACAGCATAGCACTGTGCATACACTCAGATGGAGCGGAGCCTGTGTTGCGTTCAAGCGTTGTCACGTAAATAACCAGTTCCAGCACTTGAACAGACCATAGCACAACACAGCAGCAGGTCAAGTGGGCCGAACCTGAGCAAAATTTCTGATTTGATATCCAAACCCGTCCCGACTCAGATGTTAAAAACTGCAGCGCTGTGTTGATGACGCAACACGAGGCGTCTCGCTGTTTTACAAATGGTGGCAAAAAGTCAACTAAACAAAAGTCTACGAAACTTATATTAGCAGTCAAAGCAAAACAAAACAGCTGCTAACCTGACAATATAAACGGCGAATATGTACCAAACATTACGACATAAACTGCTCAAAGCAGTGCTGCCGTATAAAAATACTGTTACAAGTGAAAGCTGCTGATTAAAACCAAGAGTGGAGACATTCTGTGGCTCTAAATAGAGAATAAAATGGAACTGTTCCTTTAATCAAAGAGACTAAATCTGCGACCTTTGACCCCTTGATGAATCACCATCAGTTATTTATGACACATCTGATTGGTCACGGCAGCGTTTACTGTACTTTACTGTCCTCTAAAAATAAAGTGACCACTGTTCGTGTCCAGAGACGCCTGAGGGGGGACAGGAAGTCCATCAGCAACATCAATCACAAAATAAAAGCCTCTGATGTCAGCAGGAAAGAAGTGAGATTCGTTCCAACATCAGGACAGAACACTGACGAGTCTCTGTTTTACTGTTCTGCTGTGAACTTGAACGCAGCTTTGTCTGCACAGTGTGCGAGGCCAGAAATATGTGGACAGTTTTGTACATGTGTGATGTAAACTGTGACCTCTGTGTGACCGTGCTCAGGCCTCGTGGATCGGTGGGTTCAGCCCGGCGCTGCTGCTGTTGCTGGGATTTGCTGTCTGTAAGATCTGGAACTAATGGGGGCGGAGCCAAGGACCACCTGCAGGCAGGTGAGTGTCAGTCAAGTCCATTCTGAGTATGTGGGCCAAAATAAGGAACCACAAATCAACCTTGATTCCAGTTACAATCAAATAAAACATAATAAACAAATAAAAAATAATAATGGAAATTAACCTTTTAAAACCTGAGCAAAGAGCAATGAAAGAAGGAATGACCCAAAAAAAATAGCAAGTAATTTGTAAAAGGAGAAAATTAAAAACAAGAAAATTAGTAAAAATAAATAAATTAAAAATAATAATAATAAATATAACAAAAAAAAAAAGAGAGTTAAAATGTATTTTTCAAATTTAGTTTCCCTGATAGACGATAGAATATGAGATGTAATGTTTACGTGTTTATACAGAGAGCTTCATATTTGATTCATGTCCAGTTCCAGTAGAAATGAGTCACTGTGATGAAGAAGAAACAGTAAAAGTGTTTGACCTTTGACCTCCAGGTGAAAGGTGAAGCAGCTCAGTGATTCCCATCATCCTCTGCTTCCTGTCTGTGAGCAGCTGTTAATCTTCACCACAGAGACGTCATGTTTACAAAGAAAACACATGATTATTCGTCCAGTTTTATGACACAGTTAAAGAGGACACTTTGAGAGCAGTGCTTCATCTGCAGAATGGAAACTTTCTCCCTTCACACCCTCTTCATCACAGCTCTCACACGGCTCACATGTTTATATTGAATCTGATTCAGAAAAGTTTTTATGCTCCTGTGTCTCCTCCTCCTTCTGTGTCTCCTCCTCCACCTGTCTCCTCCTCCACCTGTCTCCTCCACCTGTGTATTTCCCTTCCTCCACCTGTCTTCTCCTCTTACTGTGTTGTCTCTCCCTCCTCCTCCTCCTCCTCCTCTTCCCCGTGTCTTCTCCTCCTGTGTCTCCTTCACCTGTGTCTCCTCCCCTCCAAACATGTCTTTTCCTTTGCATCTTCTCTTTCTCCACCCGTGTCTCCTCCTCCTCCTGTGTATTTCCCTTCCTCCACCTGTCTTCTCCTCTTACTGTGTCATCTCCTCCTTGTCCTCCTCCTCCTCCTCCTCCTCCTCCTCCACCTGTATCTGCTCCTCTTCCTCCTGTGTCTCCTCTTTTGTCTCCTCCTCCTGTGTCTCCTTCACCCATGTCTCCTCATCCTTTGTCTCCTCCTCATCTGTCTCCTCCTCCTTTGTCTCCTCCACCTCTGTCTCCTCCTCCTGTGTCTCCTTCACCTGTGTCTCCTCCTGTGTCTCCTCCTCTTCCTGTGTTGTCTCCTCCTCCTCCATCTATGTCTCCTCCTCCTCCTGTGTCTCCTCCACCTGTGTCCTCCTCTTCCTGTGTTGTCTCCTCCTCCTCCATCTGTGTCTCCTCCGCCTGTGTCTCCCTCTGTGTTGTCTCCTCCCATTGTGTCTCCTCCTGTGTCTCTTCCACCTGTGTATTTCTCTTCCTCCACCTGTCTCCTCTGCTGCCTGTGTCGTCTCCTCTTCCTCCACCCATGTCTCCCCCGACTCCTGTGTCTCCTCCGCTGTGTCTTCCTTTACTCCATCTGTTTCCTCCTCCTCCTGTATCTCCTTCTCCTCCTCCTCCACCTGTATCTCCTTCTCCTCCACCCGTGTCTCCTCCTCCTCCTCCTCCTGCAGGCCTCTGACCTCTGATCAGCTGCAGATCAATACCTGATGACGGAGGGGGATCGTCAATAACCTGCTGACATCACTTCCTGCTCGTTAACCTTCAGAGCGTCTGACGGGTCGACTGACGCCAGCTGACTGATGTCTGATCAGATGGTGTTACCATGACGACACATGACCCACATGCAATTTGTTGTGTTGATGTTTTTATTATGTAATAAATGATTTCCCACTCACAGTCTGCTGATGACTCGTTATTGATCGAGCCACACAAACTGATCAGTGACTCTGCTGCCACCTGCTGGACTGATCAATAACCACCTTCGGGGACAGAGAGAGAGTCGACTTTAAACTTTGATTACTTTAGTTACTGGTTTATTGAACAGATGTTAAACATTAACATACTACGTCATTTATTAATACACCGATAAAAAGACATACATGTCCTCCTTAGACAATGTGTCCTCATATGAGGACGTCACATTTTGGGTTTACTTGACCTTATATTTCATTCTACTTTAAAGGAGAAGTCCAGTATTTTGCACTTTGAGCCCCATTCCTGGTTGTTTATGATGAAATAGAGTGGTTAAGACCAAAATCTTGACGATTGCTCCTTCTCTGACAATTTGAGAGAATCTGTCTTTCCCCTGCCTGGCTTAACAATGCTGTCTATGGCCATGTGTAAATCTGTCCTAAAACCACCTCAAACGTTGGTTTTCAAAGCCATGAAACTCACCCAGTGGTCAGTGGTGTTCCTTGATGTTCCCACATAAAAATCGTAGCAAACTGTGGTTTCCATCCGTGTTTTCTATTCATCTGGATTGTGGAACTATTTTTTCAGCTGCCTCACACCCGTGTGTAAACTTCCGCTTGATCCACTTCTCCTTTAACTCAGACCTGCTGTCCTTGTTCATGGACACTTTTTTGTGCCATCTAGTGATAGTAAGAGCACAATACACTAATCCATGTGAAAACAAGATGGCTGCCATCTCTGCCAAGTCAGTCTGCAGCTGATCCCGACAAAAAAGTGGACAAGGTACAAAACCTGATCACATTTTATGGTTGAAACTTGTTAATTTATGATAAATAATGTTTGTAGTTTGATATGGCAATAATCGCAATAACCAACAGAAATTCAACAAAATTCCGCAATATGTGCAGGGGTTTGCAATTTTTCAAAAGTCCCTGAAGTCGTCACGCATGCATCGTCACTTGAAACATCATGAGACGCGTCATCAAATGGCGCTAATGTCACTGCAGTATGGAGAAAGGCTCTGTATTGACATAAGAATTGTCCCTTTGTTTAAATGCATACAATATGTGTTGAATTGATTCAAATGTTATGTTTACAGCAGATGTAGCTTACATGTTGTTTTACAGTCACATTGTCTGCTTTGAGAGCTACAATATTCACTCAGGATTTTTTGAAAACATTATTGGAGTCCATGTTTTGAAACTAATTCAATAAAACTAAAGAAGAGAACTGAAACATTTGCAGCTGTTTTTGGAATATTCACCATGATTATTATAGCAAGTCATTACATCACTTAGTTTTTGGAGACAGTAGTTTATAAAATCACATTTTTTTTTCTCCTGACTTGTCATTTGCTGCAATTTCCCGCAAAAAAAATCACATAAAAATGCTGCAATTTTTATTGCAAATTTTTGACAAAATTGGCCTCAAATTCAAGGTTGTTTTGGCGTGAGATCCTGGAGGGACTGATATAATCACTGACAGTGTTTAGTTTTTTTATACATATCGGATCGTACTGATCCCAAATAGAGAGGAGGATATATTCAAGGTCCAGCTCATGGTAAACTTTATTATCTTCAAGGGAAATCTGGCTTGGGCTTCCACCCCTGCTGCAGCCACAAAAAAGCAGGTGAGGAGCTCGTGTCGCTACAGAGCAGCGCCACTTCCCCCTTTTTTTTTCATAATAAGTATATATTGATGCAAATTATCTTTTTTTTTCTTTATTCAGTGATCTGTGATTTAGTCCTTTCTTGGCGTCCTCTGACATTGTTGGCTGCTGCTTTGTAATTGTCCATGTTTCCTGGTGAGAGACGTTGCTGCTGAGTTTTTCAGATGTATTTTTTTGGCGCTTTGAGCACCACAGGCCGAGGGGAGAGAAGTCTGACATCTCTACAGCCGATATCTTCACAGTCGGAGACTCACACCATCTCTATCTCTATCTCGACTAATAAATAACACCACAGGTAAGAGGAAAGTTTTTGTTTTTTATGTGGGGCTGAACTGTCCCTTTAATTACAGCTGGTTGATTGACTGTTTATCTAGTGACCCCAGTGTTTCCAGCATGACGTCACTCCCCCATGTTGATGTGTTTCCATTCATTAGTTCATCCTAAATAAAGCAAAGATTAAGTTTGAGAGCAGATTAACTGTTTATGTAACTGCTGCTGGAGCTGACCCACAGAAGACACTGTTCAGGTGCGTATACTGTAAATACAGATGATCATAAAACTGGCCATTTAAACTGGTCATTGTGCTGTCACACACACAAAAACACATCCAGACAAAAGTGAATCAATAATTATAAATCTACAGTAATAAAAATATCACTGAATACACACAACAGACAAAGGCAAAGACAAAGGAGAGGAGAGGACAATGACCATGAGACAGTGAAGAGTTGTCTCACTGAAGTGAAGCAGACACACTGAATGAGTCCAATCTCATTAGGGTGACATGTTTTCCCTCATCGTGGTGTGTTCAGTTGCATAATGAGCAGCAGGTTAATCTGAGCGTCAGCAGCACAGACTCAGACCTGCTCGTCTCATTCAGTAACACATCACTGCTTCTGTGTTTCCTCCAGCTGAAGTCTTCCTCTGACCCTCCGCTGCAGCATGAACACACCGGCCTCCATCTTCATCATCCTGCTGTCTCTCCTCCTCCTCTTTGTGTCCTCAGGTGAGACAGGAAGTCGATGGACGGATGAAACAGAGAGAAAGTCAGAGGACAGCAGAGAGCTGGTGAGTCAAAAATATTAAATAAACACAGAAGTATTAGCATCAAAATATACTTAAAGTATCAAAAGTAAAAGTACTCATTATGCAGACTGACTCATTTTAGAGTAATAAATATTATTGGATTATGATTATTGATGCATGAATGTGTTCATCACTTTAATGTTACTGCTGATAGAGGTGAAGCTTATTTTAATTTCTTTATATAATGCTGTGTAGATTCATCTATAATAATACATATTTAATTAGTAAATTATATTTTTTTTATTAATGATCTAAATGTGTAGAGTAATCTGATAAATACAGTGCAGTAAAAAGTACAGTATTTCCCTCTGAGATGTAGTGCAGTAGATGTAGAAAGTAGCATAAAATGTAAATTTGCTCAAATTTGTACTGAAGCACACTACTTAAATAAATGTAGGGGAGACCGGGGTCGGTTGGCACACAGCTGTTTTCTGGTCCTTTGACGGACACAGAAACAAAATGTAATGTCAGCATGTTTGCTCTTTTGCGTGCACTCATCTCGTATGTTAAAACATCTGAATGTTACCAACTTTTGAGGGTGACATTTCAGATTTTCAGTTTCAAAAGTGGAAAAGTGGTTTGTGGACGAAACAAATCATAAAACTGTGTTGGAGATATTAGAAAAGCCGTAATCTACATTTTGATATAGGTCGACAATGACTGATGGTCGCTACCTGACATCATTTCATGAAAAATTTGGGACAAAACAGCAAGTCCATGTATATTTGTGCAGCTTGTTAAAGACTTAAAGTCAATAAACATCTGTCACAAAGATCAGCCTCTTTTCCGCCGCAGGAACTTTTATCATTTACTCAGGATTTTTAAAAACCTCAGCACGTTTCCACTGAAATTACCCAAGGAAAAAACTTTCCCTCAACCCCAAACTTTCCCTGAAAAAAGTACCTAGTAGGGAGGTAGGACTTTTCAGATTCCCCTGAATTCTTGAGGGGCGGGGCTGTGAGCTGAAGAACGCTGATTGGTGGAACACACACTTGTAGCGTTCCACACTTCCGTGCCAGTGTGGCTGCAAACTTTATTTCATTTCTACAAGCTTCACTTGGTTTGTGTTTTGATCATTTGGAAAATGGAGCAAAAGAAGAGAAGCTACGAGAAGTGGACGGACGACGAGGTCCAGACTCTTTGGAGCGTATTTGCCGAGGAAGAAATTCAGCGGGACTTCGAGTTGGCGACTCGAAACGACCGAGTCTATGGAAGAATAGCCGACAAGCTGGTGGAGCTAAATATAGGGCACACGCCAAAACACATTCGTGAGAAGTTGAGGGAACTTAAGCAAGATTATAAGAAGCTTCAGGCGTCTTTTCCGTGCAGATCACATGGTTTTATATGTGATGTAGTAAAACACGAGGAACAACAGAACAACTTGAGCGTCCTCCATCCTGGCGTATTGTGTCAGTCGCTGTTTATGGCGTCATCGTGTTTGTTTGGCCTTCAGCTTCTTCTTACCGCCACCTACTGGACTGGAGGTGTAGTGCAGTTTCTTTTACCACTCCCCCAAACGTCATCAGCCTGATCTGAATACATTTTCCGGAACTTTGAGGTGCAGTGGAAACACAAACCACACAGATTACTAGGAATTCTTTTACCCAGGTAAATAAATTCCTGGAAATAAAAGTTCCTGGAAATGTTGGTGGAAAAGGAGCTACTGTTGACAAAGTGGCGAGTTGGGAGTGAGAACAGGCTGAGCATTGTAACACAACATGACTTTAATCACAAATCGCCTCCTTTTAAAAAACATTTGCGTACATTAAAATATATTTTTCTATAGCTCAGACCTTTCCTTTGCTGCTGGTTATAATATTCTAAAATGACGGTAGAGTGAAAAGTGGCGCCAACCAACCCCGGTCTCCCCTACTTAGTTGCTGACTGATGATGATTTGGTTTAAAGAACCTGATGTGACCTGAGATGTCACTTAATGTGTCCTGTGTTATGATGAACATTCATAATATGTCTTTCTGTCTGTCAGCTGCTCGTCCTTCAGAATGTTCTGGAGAAACTTCAGAACAGGAAGTCGTCGACCTTGAACAGAAGACAGAGCCGCCTGCCGACCGTGAGACAAACATCACAGTGTTACTGTAGTATTCTACAGTCTGTGGTGCTGTAGACAGAACTCTGACCTGTCTCTCTGTCTGTCTGTCTGTCTGTCTCAGTGTGAGGCCAGGGCGTCCTGCTCAGTGAAGAAAGGCCCTCGCTTTGGTCAGCTGTGTGACTGTCAGCCGGGCTCCAGGTGTCACCTCTTCTTCCTCAGGTGTTTGTGACCTTCATCACATCAGAACATCACCATCCTCCTCATCATCCTCCCTGTGTCTTAACTCCTCCAGAGTCTCTTCATCATGTAGCTTTTTGTTTTTTAATCCAGAAACAGTGGATCCTACATTTCCCATGATGCACCTGGAGTGTCTTTAATTGGAGCTAACACAGGCTGTAATGCTGCAATCTGTTGTGTTTGCGACTCAGGAAAAAAACACCAAGTGCAAAGGAACGGTCACTCAAGTCAGAAAGATTTTGCCGAAAATGTTCATAAGCATGGGTCAAAGTTTCTCACATCAATTCTGTTTTTATAAATCACAACTTTTGCGTGGGAAATGGCGTGCGCCTCTTTCAGGCCTCATTTTTTGCAAAGACAGTGTTTATAAATGAGACTGCTGGTTTGTTTGTTTTGGAGGGGAGGAGACCTTTGAGGATAATTCTTGGTAAAAAAAAAAAAGTCTCCTGAACGTCTGGATCAGAAATAAGATGAGCACACATGAAGTCATCGGGGAAATGGTGACCACACAACAGGCACTGTGCGAGCGGCCTGTCTGTGACGTACCAAACAACTTAGAGGAAACACTGGTTTTTAACATGAAACTGCTTCATTCAGTGTTTTACCAGTTTAAATCACCTGGTTGATTTGTTTTGGAGAGGGAGAAACCTCTGTGGATAATTCGGCTCACAGTAAAAACCTCCTGAACTATAGACATTAAAGGAATCCTAACCAGAAGTTTCAGCTGGTTGCAATGCGCAATCATCACCACTAGATGTCACTGAATCCCCCTAAATCTTACACACTGCTCCTTCAGTGAGCAAAGACAAGCAAGACAGTTGAATCATTACATACGCTGTTTCTTTTCCCTCATGGTGTTGTGGTGATTGACGGGGGTCCTCTGCAGACGCTCGTGAAGCACAAAGACTTGACATACAAACACTTCCCCCGAGCAGACGCACTGTGATGCGTTTATATCGGAAACCGATAACACCAACTCGGAATTATGGCCTTCCAACTTGCAATGGATTGCAGCATCAGACATCTGATGACATCAGTGACATCATCAGACCACACCATGCTAAAATTTGAGCCTTTTTAATGCTGCGTCTTTTATTGTAAACCCTGAGTCCTGTCTGCAGGTTCATGTTAAGTTTTCTAATAAAAACATTTGAAATTTAATCTCTGGTTTCATCTGATTCTTCACATGAATTAAAATCAAACGTTACAGTCGTCAGTGACTTAAGACATACAAACAAAAGCGTTTAAAATCATTTTTTTGCAAACACCTCGATGTACTAGTATTTAATAATCCTGCAGTTATTAGTACTTTAACTGTATTAAAAAGTATTCAGATACTTTACTTGATAAACATAGAAATTCCACTATGTAAAAGTCCTCCATTTAAAATCTCACTTTAGTAAAAAGACACAAGGTTTATCAGAAAAAATGTACTCAAAGTGCTCTGTATGCAGAATATTGTATTACTATTCTATGTATTAATGTGTGAAACTGTTTAAAGAGTTCAAATGCCCCTAAAAATACATGGAGTTACAGCCTCATGTTGCGCTGCACATGGATGATCATAATCTGTATTGTATTGGAGGAAAAAGTGACAGACATATTAGAAAGAAAGAACTATACTACTAGAATGACAAACTACAGTGATACTGCAGGTAACATCTTTTATTAAAATATATACTTTTAAATTCAGGGAACAAAAGTGGAGCCTCAGTAACACAATCAGAACAAGAAGTTCCAGCTCACAGAGAGGTCAGTGAAGTGCACACGACCCATTCACGTGACAACAACAAAAACCAAAGTAAATAAACCAAACGGGGAAAACTAACACACGTTCACTGAAGGCAACACAGTCACTTCCTGCTTCAACACACCTGGAACTCACCTGAGAGGCCAAACTAAAGTAAGAGCTCCTCCCCTGTATTGATCAATCACATTAATCAATAATCCACCTGTCAAATTACAGATTAACCTCGTTAACAATCATCCGTCTGTTTAAATGAAATAATGGAGCTTCATTCAGTCATCAAATTAAACTGTAGGTAGAACATGAAAATGAAAAAACAACCTGTACCCCTAGCATGGCAAACGAACTTGTTTCAGTCCCCGCCCCCTCAGACTGAGTCCCAGACTGTCCCCATCTGTCCAGCCATTGACATGTACTCGTCCAGGTCAGCATCCAGACGTCTCTTGGACATGGACATGTAGTCATCCAGCTGCTTGTCTAATCGGCTCTTGGACTTGGACATGTACTTGTCCAGCTGTGCGTCCAGCTGCTTCTTGGTTGGTACCTTGGCTTTTCTCTGGCCCCACCCCCAGGAGGTGTTGGCCCCGCCCTTCTGCAGGTGTGTTTGTCCTGCAAGACAAACAGGTGATCGCTGTGTCACGAGTCAACGACAATCATTTGGCTCAAAGACTGTATGAGTTACTGTAAAGCTTTAATGGTAGAAAGACACCCTTCGTTACTGGTCTCTGAGTCAACAAGTTTAACAGACAGGTGGGCACTCTGAGCTACAGACACAGGTAGGTCAGTGAACACATCACCTGTTCAGGTGCTGTATCATCAGGTACATTTAACCCTGTGACCTGAGCCCAGAATGGAAGTGATTCAGATCAGGTTCAGATCATCAGTGAGGTCAAGGCTCTGTAAACAGCTGTGATCTGTAACAGCCTCCTGGTCTGACAGGTGAGTGTGTTCCTGCTCAGTGTGAGTGTGTGCTGATAACTGACCTGCAGTTAATTTCTGGGTGTTTCTCGTCCTCAGGGGGCGACGCTGCCCGAGTCGACTGTGGAGGTTACGTCGTCCTGCAGAGGAAGCACAGACGCGTGTGACTACAGGTACAGGTGTAACTACAGGTACAGGTGTAACTACAGGTACAGGTGTAACTACAGGTGAGGGTGTGATTACAAGTACAGGTGTAACTACAGGTGAGGGTTTAACTACAGGTGTAGGTTTAACTACAGGTGAGGGTGTAACTACAGGTGAGGGTGTGACTACAAGTACAGGTGTAACTACAGGTGAGAGTGTAACTACAGGTGAGGGTGTGACTACAAGTACAGGTGTAACTACAGGTGAGAGTGTCACTACAGGTGAGGGTGTGACTACAAGTACAGGTGTAACTACAGGTGAGAGTGTCACTACAGGTGAGGGTGTGACTACAAGTACAGGTGTAACTACAGGTGAGAGTGTAACTATAGGTGAGGGTGTGACTACAAGTACAGGTGTAACTACAGGTGAGAGTGTCACCACAGGTGAGGGTGTAACTACAGGTACAGGTGTAACTACAGGTGAGAGTGTCACTACAGGTGAGGGTGTGACTACAAGTACATGTGTAACTACAGGTGAGGGTTTAACTAGAGGTGTAGGTGTCACTACAGGTGAGGGTGTGACTACAAGTACAGGTGTAAAGGGATAGCTGAGAGTGTATTACAGCGACAAGTGTGACTACAGGTGAGGGTTTAAGTACATTTGTGGGTGTAACTAGGGGTACAGGTGTAACTACAGGTGCAGGTGTTACAACAGGAACAGGTCTAACGATGGAGAAGTTTTTATTTTTCAGATATTAAAGCTGGTCAGTATTTTTTTCAGTTGGTTAACTGATTGATTTCATCTGTATGAATCATTGTCTCAGCACTGACTGAAGCAGGTGAGAGGAACCACCACCAGGTACTCACCCCTGCAGATGGATCTGAATCTGGCTCTCCACCTGTATTTGTTCCTAAAGCTCCAGAAGCCTCTGAGCCTGGTAGTCCAGAGGCGTCGAGTCACTTGCTGCCAGCCGAGTCGAGTCCAGACGCTCCTCCTTCTCCTCAGACACTGCTTCACCCCCACAGACACGTCACAGGTCTGCAACAGGACGGAGATCAGTTAGTTAAACAGGTAAGGTTGGGCTTTACTCCTCACTGTTAATACTTTAAACGTGTCACACTGTTTCCTGTCAAAGCCTGAATCTGGGACAAATTCAGCACTTATGAAACGTGGCAAAACATTTATTTAAACGGAAACTGTGATGCGTTGAACACCCTGTTGTTTTGTGTAAGTGCCTTTTAATTTAATTCAAAGGTAACATGTAAGTTTACATTGCTAAAACAAGTGTGAAATAAAAACAAAATATGTATGTACAACAAGTAAAACTGCTGATTGATAACATCCCTGACACACACACCAAACAGAATCATACCCTGAAGCCCACTGCCCACATTTCACGTGTTTTCAAGGAAACATCGTTGTTCAAACTGTAGTAAAATGGTGCCTCCTGTTTTCAGATTAAACACACACCTGGTGAAATCCACTCTGACATCACCACGAGACAGAAGTGACCTTTTGTGTTTAATGGTCCACACAGCTCAGTGACTCACCTGCAGATTCAGCGATGACAAACTCTCTCTGCTCACCAGCAGCACCAACTGTGGGGCTTCAAACACCTGTCTCTGCTCCAGCGGGACGGGGTCAAAGGTCCTCATCCTTGAACGGGACAGCTGGTTGTCCAGCACCTGAGAGAAGCTACAGTAACAGACGGAAAGAGGAGTTACAGTTTAGAATAATGTTTTTATTTCTTTGTATCAACTGAATGATAGTTTAACCTTTTGTGGTTCACATCGAATGATGTGATCATGGTGATTCATGGCAAAGAAAAACTACTATTTTTTTCAAGAAGCATTAAAGGATGGAAAATTGAATAATCAAATACAAATTATCATTACACATTTTCCCAAATGTGTGTCTCACCGCTCATGTAGGGAAACTGTTGAGGTGCTTCTCAGGAAAAACGACTGTGGTTTGGATGAATCCATCATCAGCTTCCCGTCTCCCTGACTCATCCTGCTGCAAGTCACAAAACTGATGGTTGGAAAACACATCCGAGCCGAAATCACGTTCACCTGCGGGCTAATTAACAAAGACCAACGCCCCTTTCATTACCGAGAGGGCAAACAGGACGAAATCCATTGATCTTCTGTTTGACACACTCCTTTTTAATTCGGCATAGAAACACAACCGGCAGGAGTTACTCAAATCTAAAGCAAGCGTTAATTTTCTGCTTCGCGTCTCGCACAATGCGTTGTAATGTGCTGCAGCAATAACGTTAAAAATCTTATTGTACTCAACGATAAGTGCAACTTTGTGGTTCAAATGACAGCCGAATTTGAGAGAAGACCACAACAATTCACGGGTATTAAACCTTGGTCAAAAAGTCGTTTCACTTTGCCGATTAACTCTGAAACACTAATATTCACCAATTTTTAAAGGGGATTCGCCGCCATTTTCTCCATACAAAAGCGGCACGCTGTGAGTTTAAGCTAGCATTAGCTTAAGTTTTCTATCTGACTCTGGGAACGTAGCGTTAGTTTTTAGTTTGAATTAATTAAGTTAATAAGGAAAGATATTAAAATATGAGGGACAGAGTTTACCTTTCACCTGTTCACCTGCAGAGACACACCTGTTCACCACCGCAGTCTGAGGTGACGTCGACTGAGCGCAATGCTAATCAGCTAGCTTGCCGTTACTCGTTATTAATGTTACCGTTAATTTCGCAAAGCGTTTTATCTCTTGCAGTCTTCGCGGCCGGCTAAAATGAGCTGCTTTATAAATGTATGTTTCCCGAATTAACTCAACAAAATTACACGATGGTAAAGTTTATTTACTTGGAAGTTTGGGCGCTAAAAACGGCGATACTTATGCTAAAGCTAGCTAACTTAGCAACATCTCTGGTATTGTAGCTAATTGACCGTTAGCATGGCCGCTCACCTGTCGCTGTTTCTCCGGTTTGTGCAGCTCACACTTCGACAACAGTTCAGACTGAAGCTCAAAGTTTAAAAATGTTTTTATATAAACTGTTAAATCACGGACAGTCCAACTAACACCAGCTATCACCGGCTAACCTTGGCTAACGGTCAAGTTTACATTTAACTCGCTCAGTGTCTTCATGCAGCTTCACTGTGCTCTCTAAGGGACTGTACTTAACTTATCAGAGGAGAGTGGCTCAGGTATGACTTGTATTTTTTATTATTATTATTATTTGTAATGTTGACCTTCCCCTGAACATACAAATATTCACACCAAATGTAGGTATTGGAGCCAATGCAACAAGCAAACATTACAGGAGTGAAACACCACCATGCATGGCGGACATTATTAGATTTGAAAAACGTACACTTTTACGTTTTAAAAGTTGAAAACAAAATCCCCAAAAGCCTTTTATTTTCACAGTGGTCATGCATGCAGGAGCACAGACTTTAAATGAGACATAAAATTAATGAATTTGTGTATAAACTCTTCGCAGAAGAAAATGTGTGTGTATTGTGGCATTCATCAATAAGCTCTAATCTTTTTGTAGGTACAAACAAAATCTACACCTGCTTCTGACTGTGCGTAGTGCTTGTGTAAATGTATACATAAATATTGATGTCATTATCAGAAATTACAATTTTAATTCGTATTGTGCTCCGTTATGTTCACAATGCACAGATGCCTTTAAAACATGAAAGTTATACATCACAAAAGATTAGGAATATAACACCTTCAGATAAATTAGTTGTTAATTAGGTGATTTAAGCATCAGATTAGGTTTCTTATAATGTGAATGGGTTATTGAAATGGACTTAATACATGTTTTTTCTGTATTTCTGGCAACCTGGTCCCACTTGATTCAATCAAGAGAGAGAGAGAACTTCACAGATGTATCTTCTGTTTGAGTGGCGAGACTGACCAAGTGACCACCAGTGGAGGCATGTCGTGATGATGCATGTGATGTTCTCATTTGTAGTTTTTTTGTGTGTACTTGAGTGTTTTGTTGTTTTTTTTTTTGCATCAAGTTTCATATCAAACCATTTACTTTTAATGTCTTGGGTGATTCTTACAACAGAAGGCACAGAGTTAACAGCATCTGTTACATCCTTCCAAGCCCTTGATATATGCATGACATAATGACCACTGACAGTTGAAGTGAATAACACCGATCACGTCATTACAATGCAATGTTCTGCAGGGAAACCTTTGGTCCTGGCATTCATGTGGATGCCCCTTTACTCACTCCACCCACCTAAACATTGTTATAGATCAAGTACCCCCACTCATTGCAACAGTACCCTTGATGGCAGTAGCCCCCCAACAAGGCACTGCACCATACTACACTGTAAAAATTGCTCAGGAATGGTCCAAGGAAGGTGACAAAGAGCTCAAGGCATCGATCTAGGTTTCAGATTCTCCAGATCCCAATCTGATCAAGCATCTGTCTCCATGCCTCGAGGGGTCAAAGCCAAGTCTGATCTCTGACCTGTTGAGGCATGGAGATAGGACCTCTGGGGGTGTCCTGTGTTGTCTGGCACCAAGGCATTGTTGACAGATCCTTTGAGTCCTGTGAGTTGTGAGGAAAGGTACCGGCATGTTCAATGGATGTTCAATTGGATTGGGAACTTGGGAATCTGGAGGCCAGGTTGATGCCTTGAGCTCTTAGTCACGTCCCTCAGGCCATTCCTGAGCTGTTTGTGTGGTGTGGTATGGTGCATTGTCCTGCCTGGGGGGGGCACTTCCATCAGGGAGTGTCATTGCCATGAGGGGGGGTATTGGTCTGTAATGGTGTTTGTGTTTAATGCACAAGTGCTACTATATTTTCTATGCGTTTATGTTTTACCTTCATCACAAGATGGCGCCAATGTCTTTCTTTCCATCGACCTGCCAGTCACCTGGTAACCCGGGGCAACCACACACCGAGCAGAGCAGTGATTGGCTGTCTCTCTCACACTCAACAGAAGTCACGCACACAAACAAACTTTGTGACAGAAGTTAAAAAGCACTGGAAAACGTGTTTCCTGTCACAGCCTTCAAAATAAAAGTTGAGGGTAGCTTGTAACTAGTGTATAGAGCACAAAAGGCGTTAAGAGAGCGTGATTCTGCTGCCAGGTTTTGAAGTATACTGAGTTGTTGGATGTGAAAGTTTAGGGACAGTCATCTATCAAAAAAACTATTACCAAATGTCTCACTGGAGAAATTCTCAGTAGCTTATCTTAAGTAAAATCAGTGACGTTACAGTAAAAATGCTCTGCTACAGGTCAAAATCTTATTTAAAAATCTTACACAAGTAAAAGTACCAAAGTATCAGCATCAAAACATACTTAAAGTGCAAAAATTAAAAGTATACATTATGCAGATATGTCCATTTCAAAGTGATATATATTAGGGACTGTTCGTTACTTATAAGGGGGAGGGGGTGGTGCAAAAAGGGGAGGCATTTAAAAAAAAACTTTAAGCACTGAGGCAGAACTTATGTTTTCATTTTGGTTTAGGGGGAGGGGCATATAAATTTAAATAGTTGTATTTTGTGTTTATTTCACGGTAGCCTTTTAAAGAAAACAAGTCTTACAAATGTTTGGTGTTTAAAAAAAAAACAACTGACCTTAAAGTAGTGCAACCTGGTCTCAATCTGAAGACGTCGAAGTCCGGCACTGGGCAGTGACTTGCGGTGTCAGACTGTCCTTAAACGTCGGCATGATACGTGGCCAGTCACCATTACAGTTTAACGGCTATCTGCGGCATCAGGAGGAAACACTGTGGGACAAGAACAAAAGTTAAAGCGGTGGAAGTCCGACTTTTACCCAGGAGAGTGGTGTTCATGTCCTGTAACATCATAAAGCCAAACCCTGTTGTTTTTTCATAAACCCAACCACGTGTTTTTGTTATTGAAAGAAAAAAAAAAAAACATCAATTTGCGGTGTTGTACTAAAGTAGTGCTTTTATTTTGAAAGAGACTGTATGCAAACATTAAATTTCCTGCGAATTCAGAGGTGTGTTTTGAAAACAGACAATGGACGTGACAGGCAGAACTTGTCACAGTGTCCCAGAACATCAACAACCAACACACCCAGGATCCCTTTGTACGTCGTATGTGGACGCGGGAAGTCCATGACCAAACGTCGATATGTGACGAGGTCGGAGTGAGAATGTGTTGAATAGTGACATCATCAAAATCACTTTATTCTGTGTCTCATTTTAAACTTGGCCGAAATTAAACCATTTGCACGAATCACCAGCCTGCGCATCGTAAATGAGAAACCAAGACTTTTAGCAACTCCGGGATTTCGTCTTCACGTTTTAACTTTTAACTTAAAGACATCAAAGTGTACGTATAAAAAATTCTAACAACTAATTTAGGTTGGATGAATCATCACGCATTCTCCACCAGTCACTCTGTGCGGCTCAAGGAAAGTTATTTGAGCTACATGAGGGTCAAAAAAACAAAAACAAAGTCACAGCCCAGCCACTCTCCTCTGATAAGTTAAGAACAGTCCCTTATATTATCGGACTATAATCATTGTTGCATTATTGTGCTCTTCACTTTAATGTTGCAGCTGGTTCAGATTGAGCTCATCTTAATTATTCTCTATACTTCTGGGCAGTTTCACCTGTGATAATACATCATCATTAATTAGCTGATTATCTTAATAATTAACCCTTTCATACATTGTGGTCATTACAGAGGACAGCTGTTAAAAATCTTTGCGTCATGTCATACACTGCCACCCACTGGCCAGGTGTTGTTAGTGCAACACAAAGCTCTCAAAACCAAGATGGCCGACGGAAGGCAAGAGATGTTGTGTGGCTCAGGAATATCTTGCCAATCCTTCTGTAATAGGAGACCCTGGCAGGTAAATAAAATCTGGCAACATCAAGTAACAGCTAAGGAGTTGTTAAATTTTCCATGTGTTAATTTTATGTTGTGAGGAAACTACAATTAATCATCTGTCCACTAAACTGGACGTCACAATTAATACTGTTACTGCAGCTTTGTTGTTCTGGAAAATACTTAATCTGCAGTGACTTTTTTTGGCTGTAAATCAATTTATTTATGTTATTAGAACTGTAACAAACAGTATTTTGACTTTTTTTTTGTTATTTTTGCAGAAAATGTTCAATGAAAAAATGACAGTCAGGAGCAAGGTTCAATGCTTTTACAGAATATGTAAAATATGTGAACACAATTTTAACAGCATTAAAAATATATTTTTAGAGTTTCACGTGATATATATCAGTCTTTAAATAGGTTTATATTTCGGTGTAAAACTTGTGACATGTGGAAAAACTTCTAGTATGCATGTTTTTTTTTTTTTAAATTGACTTTTTTCATGCCTAAAGAGGAATAAAACACTTAAGAAAAAAATCTTAACTGAGGTTGTAATAATTAATGTGTGAAAGGGTTAATAATCTGAATCTGTAAAGTTACCAAAGCTTTAAAGTAAGTGTAGCGCAGTATAAAGTACAAAATTTACCTTAGAGATATAGTGGATTACAAGTATAAAGTAGAAATACTAAAGTAAAGTACAAGTACTTCAAATTAATTTCAGTATTTGAGTAAAAGTATTTAGTTACATTCCACCATTGTTTCTTCTCCTTTCAGTTTTCTGACGCTCCTCGTGATCTTTAACGTGACAGAGGATGTGTGTGAGTGTTGAGAGACACTGATCTGATTACTGTTATTAATCTGAATGTGTGCAGTCGGATGTTCCTCTGCTCGTGACGCTACTCTTATTTTTATAAAGCGTCGGAGTCGCCTGACTTCCTGTTATGTCTGGCTGTCTGGTGAGCATGACACAGCCCCCCCTCCGCCCCCCTCCCTCTGTGCTGACTCTCATGAGTGTGCAGACACACACAGTCTGGATCAGACGGAGGACACACGGACGCACACGCCGACAGACAGACAGGCGGACAGACGGACGGACGGCCGGTCTCACCGTCACAGGCAGCGGATCACAGCCGAGCGGAGAGAGCCGAGTCCCGGTGAGTGGAGCTGACAGAGCCCGCTGAGGGTTCACTCTGTGCGGCTGCTTTAATATCTGACAACTGTTGATGCAACACCGTCTGTCTGTCTGTCTGAGTGTCTGTCTGTCTGTCTGTCTATCTGAGTGTCTGTCTGTCTGAGTGTCTGCATGTCAGTCTCTCTGCCTATCAGCTGCAGTGATCATTACATCATTAATCAATTAGTCAATCATCAGTAAATGAGAGTGCTGATCACTGACTGCTGGTCAGACTAACTAATCAGTTTGATGACATCACTGACACTTGACGTCATGTCACTGACACTATAACCATGAGATGAAGTGGCTGGTCAGTGATTAGAGGAGGATCAGTGGGAGCATGTGGAGTCACTCAGAGGTTAGAAACTGATGAATAATCAGAGACGTGATGCAACACAGTGAAAGTGGGAACAGGCCTGATGCAGATGAGCATCACAGGGCTGAAGTCATTTCTTTATATTGATCGCTGATCGCCTGTTATGGAGCATTTTTACAGAACATGCAGCAAAAACCTCCTCGTGTGTTCCTCTGTATGACTTTACTGTGTTATTGTACTAATGCTGAAGTTAATCACGTCACTGGTACTGAAGCTTTGTTTGATTCAAGACATGTTGTGTGTTTGTGTCAGTTTATCAAAGTGATCATCATCCTGTCTGTCTTAAACTCAGGGAACACATCTGCAGGTAAACTGTGGAAACAAAACAAATTAAATCAAATCATAATTTAGGAAAAAAACAAGATATGAAGAAGACACCCACATGTAAGGGACTGTTCTTTACTAGCTGGAGTGTGACTAGGGTGGGTGATATGGCCCTAAAATAATTGTTAGGGTATTTTTGCGATTCGATATTCTTGAAGATATGATAAATTAGTAAAAAATATATACATTATTAATTCAAGAACATAAAATTACAACAAAATAAGTGATCTAGTTTTGCAGTTTGCTTCAAATATTCAGTAAAAACAAAAAATGATCTCATTTCTTTAGTTTGTGAACAACAGCAGTAACTCAGAGTGAGATTCAGATTCTGTGTACAATATTAATAGTTCAACTAAATAAAATCTACCACTAATTACACATTTAAACAGCTCCCAAATACAAAAAATGTCCCCTGGGATCTATATATATAAATCAACAGGTGATTTCCTTCTTTTAGTAAAATCCTAAATGATTGAGCTGTCTTTTTTCCACCTGGACCTTTATGCTCTGACATTTCTCCTCTAATCATCACGCTGTAACCTGTGACAGGCTGTTATGATACCACAACTATCACACACTCACATATATGGAGTTTATTCACGTAGGTTTACATCACCAAAGGTTTAAAATCACTTGACGACACGGCGAGAGAGGAGAGGGAGAGACGCTGTGCTGCTGCCAGAGGAGCTGCTGAATGAGTTCCCTCTGAGCGGTAAGTCACTAAAAGAGTCTGAAAAGTAAAACATTCAGGACGCCACAGTTTATTCCACACTACTGAAGCTGCTCCTCTTTTTGAAACCACTGCGGAGTTGCTAATAATTTCGCTTTCAGCCATGCTTGTTGTTGTGGGTGACAGTATGACGTCAGTATGTCAACAAGGCAAAATATCGTGAGTATTATGAGAGGAATTTTTCACATCATATTAAAAATTTCACCAATATTATCGTGAAGGAGATGATATGGCAAACCCCTATGTGTGGCTTTGTTTTTTTTTATTTTATTTTGACCCTTCTCAAAGCTACACTGAGTGACTGGCAGAAAATGCTTGACCCTCCCTCCACCATAAATGAGTTATTAGACTTTTAAGACCTACGCTTTGAAATAATAAACGAGACATAGAGTGAAGTGATTTTGATAAAAATTCACTGTGCTCATATATATATATTTTTTTTTGACGGAATCATTGGTTGCACATGATGTGTGCAAGGACTGTTGGAAATTTAAAAACCCAACGATAATTTCTATTTTTATAGAATTTTAAAAGAAAGTCACTCCCTCCAGAAAATCGCGATCTTGTGATCACAATAATTAACACAAATTCAATGAAAGTCCGCAATATTTGCGGGGGCTTGCAATTTTTCAAAAGTCCTACAATTTTTCCGCATTTTCCAGCTGACTGGAAGTCGTCACACATGTGACATCATTTGAAACATCATCAGACGCGTCATCAAATGGAGCTAATGTCACTGCAGTATGGAGAAACGCTCTGTATTGACATAAGAATTGTCACTTTGTTTAAATGCATACAATATGTGTTGAATTGATTCAAATGTTATGTTTATAGCAGATGTAGCTTACATGTTGTTTTACAGTCACATTGTCTGCTTTGAGAGCTACAATATTCACTCAGGATTTTTTGAAAACATTATTGGAGTCCATGTTTTGAAACTAATTCAATAAAACTAAAGAAGAGAACTGAAACATTTGCAGCTGTTTTTGGAATATTCACTATGATTATTATAGCAAGTCATCACATCACTTAATTTTTGGAGACAGTAGTTAAAAAAAAAATCACATTTTTTTCTCCTGACTTGCAATTTTTGTCATTAGCTGCAATTTTCCGCAACCCCCCCCCCCCCTTACAAATAACGAACAGTCCCTTAGTATTTTAGAATTGACACACTCAGGATTACAGATGGTGTGTTTTATAATAGATAGCTGCAACTAACAATTATTTTCATAATTGAGTCATCAAGATTGTTGTCATGATGACTCGATTAATCATTTGGTTTGTAACATTTATGAGCATGTCTCTAATTCTCAGAGTGCAACGTGACGTCTTGTTTTGCCCAAACAAAAAAGATTCAGTTTATTATCATAGAAGAAGAAAAACAGCAAATATTAGGAAGTTTGAAAATTATTTGTCACTTTTTACCTAAAGTGTGATTCAAACAATGACCGGATTATCTATGTCAATGCAGATTCAGTGACCATGTCGGTCGGCCCGGCCCCCAGCAGCGCCGACGCCTGCCTCAGCATCGTCCACAGCCTGATGTGCCACCGTCAGGGAGCCGAGAACGAGGGCTTCGCCAAGCGGGCCATCGAGAGTCTGGTGAAGAAGCTGAAGGAGAAGAAGGATGAGCTGGACTCGCTCATCACCGCCGTCACCACCAACGGCGTCCATCCCAGCAAGTGTGTGACCATCCAGAGGACGCTGGACGGACGGCTGCAGGTAGGACTCAAACTGTGTCAGGTGTTTGTGATGTTTTCAAACTGCAGGTGAAACAGAGACGTGAAGATCTGTGTGATGCAGCTGAAAGGTTTTACAACATTAATGGATGGAAACAAGTATTCACTCACATTTTCTATTGAATTTGAGCTTCGGTTGGATAAAACTTCGGTCATTTAGTTCTGCAACGATCAGTCAATTAATTGATTCGTCAGTCACGAGAAAATTAATACCTTTTAAAGCATTTTGAAGACATCGCGTTGGGCTGTGTGGAGCTCTGACATTTCACAGATTAATTGATTGATCAAGAAAATAGTTAGCAGATTAACTGATAATAAAATAAGCCATTAGTAGCAGCCAAGTGAAAGTCTGGGGCTGAAAAATAAAGCCAACATAAAATTGCCTAAAGCCTGCAGTTCCTCTAATGGCCACTTGGGGCTGGCTCAGAAATAAACATGTTTACCGTCTGGTACAAAAACAGTTTGGTCTCTGTAGCAAAGTTCAACTCAACTCACCTGTTAATATTTTATTAAGGCTTAAGTTACGCATAATTAAGGGCGGTGCCGCTTTGAATGACCGGCTGTCTGTGAAGTGTTGCAACAGCTCCACCCTCTCACCCAAATGTGGTCACTTCTGGCTCCAACAAACCAAGATGGCAACTGCCGAAATGCCGAACTCAACACTTAAAAATAGGAGTTTACAAACCAATGGGTGACGTAACAGTAGCGACGTCCATTATTTCTACCATCTGTTGCCCTTTTTACACAGAGATGGCACTATAGTGCCGCTACAAAGCCGCTCCTTTACGCCACCTTTCCATTTTTACACAGAACCAAACAAAGATGGCATCATTCCACTCCAGTTTGAGGCTTTAGACAGCATCCCTGCATCAAGGAGTCAAAAGAGACATGACGGATATGACATTTAACACAACAGCGTCAGCCTCTAGTGTGACACATAACAGACGCGTCGGCAGCACTTTATAAACAATAACAATGGCGTAAAGTGTCAATAACAATCATTTACCATCTCTGTTGTATGGTGGCTGATCTTGCCCTCTGCTTGGATTAGAGTTCCTGGACCTTTTTGTTTTCCCAATTGCAGACATTTTCGGCTGCTGCTCTTCTCCTTTAAGTTAGCCGCTAACTGCTAACAGCTGGTCTTTAAATCTCCAGGCAGTGGGTCACATACATAACAAGTTGTCAAAATGTCACACCCATGCTGCTCATGATCCCGTCATGCTGCCTTTCCCTATCATTCAGATATTGTTTCGGCGCTATTATTACCTCGATCCCTGGCTCAGAGGCGAGACAATTCTGCCCTTTGATTCTGGGATTGTACCTTTTATGCAGAACATTGGGGTGGCAAAATGGCATGAAAGTCCCGCCTTCAAGAGGCAGTGCGAAGGGTGCTTTTGATTGCAGCTATAGTGTGGTTATATTACATCAAATAAAATTGAGAAGCTTTCTGAAGAAAGTTTCTGTGTGCTTAGAAGAAAAATGATGTAGTTTAAACATCTGAAATTTTTCAAATACTGAAGGAAGTTGGAGTTAAGTTAAAGGTGACAGTCAAAGTATTGATAGACATTGAAACTGTGGTTAAAATGGAGGTGTTGAATGATATGTAGTGCCACTTCAAGATGTCAAGTGAAGTGGCAGCTGAATTGTAAGCAGTGAAAACAGTTCAAGTGATTTGGGTGCGAAGAGTGGAAGTTGGCGGAGTAGGTTTTTTAGTTTAATGAGAATTCAAATAACGCATCTTTTAAACATGTGAAAACTCGCTAAAAATTGACGATGGACTGCTTTCCCATCGCCAGTAGACTAGAGTTGTGTGCATGGCTCTGTAGTTGACGAGGCTGCCTTTATTTTTATTTTTTTTATTGGTGTGTCATGTTCAACATAACAGACAGGCCAGGAAACAGGTTAGTAAACAGAAGTAAGCAGCATGGAGGCCAGTGAAACCGTTAACTTATAGTAAAACTTATAGTGGTTACTTGTTTTTTTATTTCTCTCTTATTCAGTCTCTCAAACATGGCACCAATTCAGTTTTGAACAATGTTCAAGCACCGCTTGGACGTAGCGAACAGTATTTTGTGGCGGCCTGTCATTGCAATGCACCGGCAAAGGGGCTAAAATTAGCGCGTCCTTTCAGGTGTCATATTTCCATCACTGCCGATCGGAGCCAATCAGATCTGGAGCCAATAAATACCTGTAACTAATGCAGAGTCATTTGTCCTGGGAGTTTAAAATTTCCCATTAAATAATAAAGCCAGATGTTAGCGTGTGTGAGTGGGTTTTTGTCCTGTAGAAGGGGCTACAAAGATTAAACCAGTGAGAGTGTAAGTTGAAGAGATAACAGCAGTTTGAATGAGTTGAGGTGGAAGCTTCATACATCTGTTCTTTATTTCAGTGACATCATCCAGACTTTTTATTTTTCAGTTTAGTCTTAGTTTGTCTTTATTTTTAAAACCTGTTTGTCTTTGGAGGAATAAACATGCAATCTTCTGTCACAGTTTATTCCCAGTGAAACCTTCATTGAGCATCTTGTCGCTCAGAGCAGCTGATTAAATCTGTAAGAAATAAAACCAGACTTCAGCTCACCTCCTCCTGATAACTGCGACCTACACCTGGTGAACAGTCACATGATCATGTTTCATGTCTCAGTGCTCACAGATTCAGCTGTTCTTCACTTGTTCTCACGTGTTCTCTGCTGCTCTGGATAATAAAGTGTGGAACAGTCGAACGGAGTCAGAGCAGCAGACAGCTGGGTGTGTCACAGACTGTCAGACAGTAATTATCAGACCAGAGGATGTAAACATGGATCACACTTCAGACGGCTCACATGAGCCACGTTCAGCCTCACATAACATTCATAACAAATCAGGAACCAGCAGAACCACCACAGGAACCCACAGAACATTTTTTGGACTGACCCAAGAATCAGACGACACTCCATAAAAACCCGTCAACCTGCCCCCCGCCAAAATAAAATTCTTAAGGACCTGCAAAACCCAGTGAAGAGTCCTGCAGCACCCCAGTGACCCCTCAGGTGTTCCTGGCTCCTTCAGCAGTACCCTGAGAACCCCTCTGGAGCTTTCCAAAGAACCCTGAACTCACCCCAGTTATATCTATCTATTATAATGAACTTCATTAGGTACCCCGGGAACCTCCCCCAGTATTGTTCCTTTAATATCTAAACCAGTCAACAACCCTAGAAGCTTTCTGAGGAGCCCTGGAGACGTCATGCAGCCCCCTAAAGGATCTGTGAAACCCCCTCAAGAGCCAGTGAAGTCTCTTAACGAATCCATAGAACTTCTTAAAGCAGTAGTTCTCAACCCTTCAGGGGTTCCCTAGAAAAATGGGGAAGACCCATAAGGCCCTGATCACACAGAAGGCGTTTCAGCAGCTGGAGGCACCTCTTTGTAATTGGTTTTAATGAGAATGAAGCTTTTTATTCGCTGTTTTTGCATTGGAATACACCTCACGTTTCTGTGCTCTAGGCGCTTGGCATTTTTGCCAGAGTGCTCTGAACTCCTCGAGTTGAAAAAACTTCAACTCAAAGCAAAAAAAGTGCCCAACGTCATCTCTGCTTTTTCCCATTGTCCAATCGGATGATTTGAGAGGCGGGACTTCTGTGGTGGCCACAACAACAAGTTCACAGTTGGTCAACAATGGAGGAGAAACTGGTGGTAGTGGTTGCTGGATACCCAGAGCTATACGGCCCGACGATAGACAGCAGGTTGTCAAACTGCCCCCGAGTCATGGTACTCCCCATGATCCAGCCTCTTTTTTAGGGTCTCATGTACCCACACAGATCTCTGTTTATCTGCTGACAGCCTCTCACCCTCAACCAGAGCTACAGACAGTACCCTCTGCCTCAACATGTCAGGAACTACACACTGATTACTGTCAAATAACTAAAATAAATAAAGTGATCGATAGATAGATTGATTACACCGAGAAGGTTGGAATAAGGAGGTGGCATTTAATTTTTTAAAAAAGGCAGTGCGGTGCGCCTTGCATTTTGCAACCAGCAAAGTGCTGTCTGTGTGACTGGGGCCTAAGAGTGACTACTCAGATCATGGATTTCACTTCCTCCATGGTTATCGTCTCAACCGTAGTTGACAACTGTTCTGGTCTGAGTCGTATCTAACAACCAAAATCTTTTCAGATGCAGGTCCCTGGAGCAAAATCTTATCAAATGGGCGTCTATGACCTAATGTGTGACGCAAAAGAGGTTGAGAACCACTGGACTCATGAATCATTGGACTCTCTTAAAGAAGCTCTGCAGGTTTTACATCCAAACACTGAACCTCCAGAGCCTCACTGAGTTCCCCCAGAACCTCCCAAATCCTGAAACCTCATAGTCTGCCATCGCCAGACCAAATCACATATGCGAGTTAGTCTGAAATGTGTCATTTCATTTTAGATTTCCAAGGTGGGTTATCAACGGTTGTAGAGCAATATGAGTCTGGATACAACTGGATAGATCTGCAACCAATCAGAGGAACAGAGCGTGACGTAGCGCTGAGCGACGGGCAAATGTAAACAGACAACAGCATGTAGAGATGAGCGGTGATGGTGTGGCATCAAAATGTCTGTGAAGTAGTGTTGCAGTTTTTGCCATCAGAGTTTGGAAATAACACTTTGACAG
Organism: Cephalopholis sonnerati; assembly: GCA_019142605.1. Classification (NCBI taxonomy): domain Eukaryota; kingdom Metazoa; phylum Chordata; class Actinopteri; order Perciformes; family Serranidae; genus Cephalopholis; species Cephalopholis sonnerati. Next base: position 39,992,384 of record JAGQAX010000008.1, on the reverse strand, counting down.
AAAGGTTCACATCAGCTGCAGCCATGTTGGTTGTTTTCCTAAATGTACCAACAGTGCTTCTCTTTTGTTCTGATTTCAGATCTTTGAATCTGTCCACTACACCGAGTTCAAGTTGACTGATTCATCTGGCGTCGTGCCGTGAAACAGCTGTTTCTCTGTTAAATAGAAAATGACTAATCAGCGCAGCAGGCGGGGCTCAATTAGCTGATCAGCACCACGGGTAGAAGCAATAACAATACTGAGTGTGAAAGATAAGAGAGATGCTGCTACTGAGGCTCGTCTAAATCGACACGTTTATCAATATCACCAAACATCATGGTTTGTTTTTACATCACTTTGCATCACTGTTAAAATCCCAGCAAAATCAAGTGTGTTGGCGTGACTACCCATGAGTGTGGACTCAAAATGACATTAGATACAGGCTGATACGTGGGTCACTAGTGATGAGAGAATCAAATCAAATATTAGGGACCTAATGTCAGACTGAAGATGGAGCGAAGTGTAATGAATTGAAAGCTTTGTTTGATATCATTTAAATTCTCTAAACTAGGTTTATGCTCGCCATAGTCGTCATCATCTGAAACCTGCCCCATATTAGATGAACAGTTGTGATTGGCCCAACCAGGGCCAGGTCGGCTAGAAGTCTGTTTGAACAAGAGGGCGACCAGATGCATCTGCCAGAGCATATAAAACATGAACTCGCAGAGTCATCAGGCTAGAAACCTCCTCTAGTTCCCCTAAAATTAGGGGTAGTTGAATATGTATCGTGGCTTGTTTCAGGTGGGATGTATAAAATGACTATATCGTGAACATCGGGTGTGAATTGTCATGTTGTGTTTTTTGAGCCGACGGCATGAGACTCACCTCGGCGTTTTGGTTCTCTTGCTCTCACAAGCACACGCGCACAAAGAAAGACTAACAAGCATGATACGTCACACACACACACACACTCCTCCGCCCATCCAGGTCACTTTCACAGCATGTCTCATCTGCAGGGCCCCAGAATGCTGACATAGTATTTAGTCACATTTTTGACCATGGAGCACCCCTTTGATTTTCAAATATTATAAATACATGGACCTGAGAGCTGTAAGTTTGTTTCCAGCTTACAGTGAATAAATCCTCATGTGTAACGGTGCGTTTCTCTTCCTGCAGAGCTCCACAACACAACTATTTAGTTGTGTTTTGTGACCATGGAGCACCAGTGCAACTTGTAAATACTATTAATATATGAACTGGAGAGCTGTTAGTGTGTTTTCAGCTCACAGTGAGTAAATCCTCACGTTTGAAGGTGTAGCAGTGACAGTTTATCTTTCTGCTAACTGCTAATATCTGACTCCTGACCATAAAGTTCAGAGGAAAAACACCAACACGTCTGGCCCGAGACGAGCCAGGGGTTTCAGAATAAAAGCACCAGTGCTTCCTCTTTGATTTATTTAGTTATAACAAAACTTTATTCAACTTTATTCCAACAATACTTTATTTAACTTTATTACAACAGTATTTTATTGTACTTTATTATATTTTACTTTATTCTAACAATACTTTATTTAACTTTATTGTAACAGTACTTTAACTAAGTGTTATCATAAATGTTATAACTGTAATTTATTTAAGTTTATTATGACAGTAGCTACTAAATTTATTGTAACTGTAGTTCATTTAATAATTGAACATTTTAGTAGTCTACAGTGCTTTACTGGAGATTTCAAAGTATCTAAATATAGATTGTGTATTACGATGTATCCTAAAAATACTGGAATATTATTATCTGTATCACTCAGCCCTACCTCAAACCTTTTCAAGCTCACCTGCATTCTGAAAAACCCTTGTAACCCTTTAATAACTCATCAAGCTGTCCACTGTTCTACAAAACCTCTTCAGGACAGTCTTGAACCTTATCAAGAAACTCTGCACACCCCTGAAACCTCTCTAAGTTCCCCAGGAAGTTCCATAAGAAGCATTTGACATTGCTCCAAAAACCCAAACCCTTATCAAGGACCTGCAACACTTTTTAAGAGTGACAGTAGTCTCTGTAAGAACCCTGAAACCTCCTTAAGAGGCCACGCAGCCTCCTGGAGAATCAGTGGATCCTTGACAAGAACCTGTGAAGTCTTTTAATGGATCAAAGGAACCTGAAGAACCCTCAAACACCCAAACAGAAAACTGATATAAGAGTGTCAGAGAGCAGACTGAGGACTGAGTGTGTTTCCCCGCCTGGAGGAGGAGGAGGAGGAGGAAGGGCAGGCTGGCTTGTTTTGTCTGAAACACAGGAAAGGGGCCGGGTTAACTTAAGCCAGACAGTGTGTGTGTGTGTGTGTGTGTGTGTGTGTGTGTGTGTGTGTGTGTGTGTGTGTGCGCGTGTGTGTGTGTGTGTGCAGACAGACGGGAATGTGTGCATGTCTCGAGTTTGTTCTTGGATCTCACCACAGAGTTTCTACACTGTAAAAAGTTCTCAGTAACTAGTCTCAGACCAATGATTCACCAAATGTACCATTAAAACCAGTCAAGTGTAAACCTGTTGCTAGGAAACATCTATAGCAGCGTCCAATCAGGGGCAATCAACAGTGTATACAGAACGACACTGTAGCACCAAAAGTGAGCAATACTTTCCAAACATTGCAGTTTCAGTGTCTCAGTAGATCAGTCTTTAGTAACTGTAGGTGTCAGTTTTGTTTCTGTCTGCGTACATGGAGAAGTGTGTGTGTTTCAGAGTTTGTTGAACAACAACCGGAGCTGCTGTCATACAGAGTAACTACATGTTTTCCCTGTTTTATCTAGTTTGTTTGGCTTTTTGTCCGAGTTTGTGGCATTGTTTCGTTTCTGGTTTTTACCTGTCGTCTGTGACGTGATTTTATTTTTTAACTGCTTGTTCTGGTTTTCTGCGTTTTACATGTCCTACTTTGCACGATGCTGCCTTACTCCTCTTTTTTTTTTTTCATTTCATCTTTCGCTTTTTCCTGTTCTAAATGTATATGGGGTTTTTTTTTTGTTGTTGTTTTAGGATGCATTCACACTGGCATTGTTTAGTCCGCTTTAAACGAACCCTGGTCCGCTTCCATGGATAGTTCGGTTCGTTTGGAGTGGTGTGAACGCTCATTCGAACTCTGGTGCGGACCAAATGAGCGAACTCTGGTCTGCTTGAAAACTGGGGGTCTTGGTTCACTTGCAAGTGAACCCTGGTGCGGTTCGCTTACAGTGGGAAATGCAAAGGGACTATCTAGCGAACCAAAGAGAGGAGGAACGTGATTAAGTCTCTCTTACGTATGATTTACGGACATATATGTGATCTGAAAACTTTTAAATCCTTGCAATACCTCGCTCGGCGTCTGTTTAACGACAGCAGCACGCCGTAGTCTCTCGCTCTCTGCCGTCTTTTTCGGTACTGCTGCATTCCTCTCATGTACAGAGCAACATCGCCTGTCCTTGTGAAAAAACAATTAGGTTTGAACACCAAAGTAAAAACAGAAACCCTGCAGACTGCATAAATTAGGTGTTGCTCCATTGTTGTGTGGTGACCAAGCCGACTGAAGGGGATGGTTTTCTGTTTTCGGTCCTGGCCAATCAATGAGCCGGGTTTTCTTCTTCCTCATGCTTTTTTCTTCCTGGTCAGTGATCGTCTCGGGCAATACCGCCCCCAAATGAGCAGCTGTTGTAACTGCGTGACGTTGTCCAGGCAGTTTGGTCCGCTTTAAAAAGTGCAGTGTGAAAGTGAACTGAACCAAATGAAGGTGTGAAATTTTTTGGCATTCCCCGCTCAATCGAACTGAGTCCCCTGGACTATCCTGGTGTGAATGTGCCCTTAGTGGCTAATAGTGGTACAGGACGAGTCCTCAAACCTGGAAATGAGTTAGCATTTTAGCACTTCTGGTTCCCTCACATCAAAGTCAGTGGGGTTTTTTAATTTATTATTATTTTGGTTAGATGCCTGCCTTTAGCAATACTTCATAGCTGTTCATGCTGCTGCTGCGTCACTCGTAGTGTGAACGCAGCGTAACAGTTGAAGCTGTGTGACTGGATGTATGTTAGTGAAATGCACTCTGGGAGTCGTAGTTGACTTCTCTCCTTAAGTTTTTATGTCAACAGGCTTCTTAAAGCTTCGACTCTTTTTATCAAAAAATGTTTTGTCTTCAGACTGATTTGTGTTGAAGTGTTAAAGCTGAGTGATGGTTTTTTTTTACAGTGTGTGTGTGTGTGTGTGTGTGTGTGTGTGTGTTTTGTCTGCAGACTGTTATCCCTGCCCTTCACCTGTGCACACAGAACACTCTGATAGGCTGTTGCAGTGTGTGTGTGTGTGGGTGTGTGTGTGGGTGTGTGTGTGTCTTTACTTTGAAACCCTCAGACTCTTCAAACACCTGTAGAAATGATCCATTGAGGTGACTCTGTCTCACCTGTTCATAAATCAGGTCGTCTTCTAAGTATTTCATTTTATTCTGTTTTGATTGAAACATGTTGAACAACAAGAGTTCAGCTTCATGAAACCGAACAGACCTACAGTAACTCTCAGATCAAGGTTCTTCATGACGAGGTTTCTTCCTGTATTTCAGACCTTTTACCCCCAAACAGGTCGACCCAGTTGCCAGAATAAAACTTGGCACTGTACGTTTCTGCCGTAGACTGTATAAAATAACGGACTGTGATGTCACCCAGTGGTTTATGGACTGAAGTTCGGCATCTTGTTCTTGTGGAGCCAGAAGGGACTGTATTTTGGCGAGAGGCTGGACTGTGGAGGAGTCAGTGCGAACAGCCTGTCACTCAAAGTGGCCACACCCTTACATATGCGTAATTTTAAGCCTTAACAACATGTAAACAGATGAGTTACACAAACAACTCAACCCTGTGCAGTTGTTATGAATGTTACATTAGCTACAGAGACCACAACTGTTTTTGTACCAGGCTGTGAACATGTTGATTTCTGTTGTAAAGCATTTTAACATGAGGGTCTGTGGGTGAGGAGCCAGCCTCGAGTGGCCATTTGGGGAACTGCAGTTTTTGGCTTCATTGTTTAGCCTCAGAGGCAGCTGCTTGGTTTCTGCAAACCATGGATACATTATATATACACGTTATTTTGCCGTGGATACAATTAAACTTTACGTTTCAACAACACTGTGGTGAATGTGTGGCTAGGTTTAGGCACAAAAACTTGGTTATGTCGAGGAAAAGATCATGTTTTGTGGGCACAGTCCCCTCTAGGAAATGCAGTAATGTCTCTATAAAACACAACACCTTTTTGTGGCACTATCCCGGCAGGAAAAACAGTAACGGGTCGCTAAAAAACACCCTCGTTCGGTACTGGAAGCTGTGGAGCTGACTCGCTAACAAACAATCATCTTTGTTGTTAATTGGTCTTCAACAGTGGTTTGTAGCTTGTCAGGTGTTTCACCAGTAGGTGACTGACCGTCCACCATCCCCTCCACCTGCTGACTACAAATTCAGGTCACTTTAGAAAATGTTGAATGAAACTTTAGAAATGTTGATGATTTGTATGAAACGTTCAAATGTTGTGTATCTGTGGTGTGCAGAAACATACATTTTCTTCTGGCGACTGGGCTGAACAGATCTGTATGAAGTTAGAGATCCTCAGACTGTTATCTGCTCTAGAGCAGTAGTTCCCAGGCGGTGGGTCACAGGTCCATTCTGAATGGACTGCAAGTGACTCAAGTCAAGTTTGTAAAAATTCGTACTTAATTTTGAAGTACGGTGAATTTCCAGGACAGATCATGTAATCTGAAGTGCTGTTTTGTGCTGTAGAGTGAATGTGTAACAGACAGCTAATTAACAGATGATGCTTCTCAAAGTTGAGGAAGGATCCTTAAATGGCTGACTTTGCAGGAGGCTACATCATCGAATCCCCCCGAAGGACTGTTCCAATGTCAGGGATCCTTCGAATTCTACTGAGGACTAAGTTCCCACGAGTCTTTGAGCATGATTTGCTAGACAGTGACACACACCTGGGCACTCACTAGCCTGTTGTGTTCACTGAATGCTAGAAGGAAGTGTTGCTGAGCCTCTGTAGAACCCAACTTGGAAGGATCCATCTTACCAAGGAGGCATCCTTGACTTTGACTCCTTGACTACACCTTGCTAGTACCGGGTTGGACCCCCTTTTTAGTTTTTAGTGTCATAGATTCAACAAGGTGCTGGAAACATTCCTCAGAGATTTTGGTCCATATTGACATGATGACATCACACAGTTGATCCATGATGAGAATCTCCCGTTCCACCACATCCCAAAGGTGCTCTATTGGACTGAGATCTGGTGACTGTGGAGGCCATTGGAGTACAGTGAACTCATCGTCATGTTTGAGATGATCTGAGCTTTGTGACATGGTGCGTTATCCTGCAGGAAGTAGCCATCAGAAGATGGGTACACTGTGGTCATAAAGGGATGGACACGGTCAGCAACAATACTCAGGTAGGCTGTGGTGTTTAAACCATGCTCAGTTGGTACTAAGAAAATCTCCCCCACACCATGACACCAGCAGCAGCAGCAGCCTGAAGCGTTGATACAAGGCAGGATGGATCCATGCTTCCAAATTCTGAGCCTACCATCTGAATGTGGTTTTTCCAATCTTCTATTGTCCAGTTTTGGTGAGCCTGTGTGAATTGTAGCCTCAGTTTCCTGTTGTTAGCTGACAGGAGTGGCACCTGGTGTGGTCTTCTGCTGCTGTAGCCCATCTGCTTCAAGGTTGGACGTGTTGTTGCTTCAGAGATGGTCTTCTGCACACCTTGGTTGGAACCAGTGCTTATTTGACTTCCTGTTGCCTTTCTATCATCTTGAACCAGTCTGGCCATTCTCCTCTGACCTCTGACCTCTGGCATCAACACTGGATATTGTCTCTTTTTGGGACCATCCTCTGTAAACCTTAGAGATGGTTGTGGTGAAAATCCCAGTAAATACTCAGACCAGCCCGTCTGGCACCAACAACCATGCTGCGTTCAAAGTCACTTCAATCACCTTTCTTCATCATTCTGATGCTCAGTTTGAACTTCAGCAGCTCGTCTTCACCATGTCTACATGACTGAATGCATTGAGTTGCTGCCACGTGATCGGCTGATTAGCTTTAGCTCAGTTGAACAGGTGTACCTAATAAATTGGCTGGTGTGTGTATATTACTTCTCCTGTATGGGACACATGCCAGTTGTCAGAAGCAGCTTTAAGTTTTATGTGTTTCCAAGTCTGACCTTTTTGCTCAGGTATTTTTACATGATTATTCCCAAAATGACATATGATAGTCTTTTCTCACAGCTCATAACCTACAATCACAAATCTGCCAATAATACTTAAATTTTATTACTGTTCCGACATTTAATTTGTGTCTTTATGAATAATTTGGAGAAATATCATTATTTTTTAATTCTTGTAATTGCTGCTCTTTGTGTTTTTGTACAGTAGTTAAATGTGTTTATGACTCATCCTTTGGTTTTTTGTTAAACTGAGAAACAGTCAAAAATAAAAGATCAATAAAACTAAACTAGTTCAAAGTAAACACAGAGATGACTCTTCTTACAGTGTGCTGAGGTCTGTTTGTCTCACACACACACACACACACACACACACACACACACACACACACACACACACACACACACGCGCAGACAGGAGGTCAGACATGATGTCATGGTCGTGGTTTGGTGTGACGGGTTAACCCTGCATCACCTGGTACACACACACACACACAGTGTTTCCATGGTAACCTCTGCTCGCTGTGACTCAGTTTGTTCTCCCAGAGTTTATTTAAATTTCCATGAAAGATGTTTCCTGTCCGTCTGTCTGTCTGACTGTTTGTCCGTCTGTCTGTCTGTCTCTCACCTGCCTGTCTGCAGGTGGCGGGGAGGAAAGGTTTCCCTCATGTGATCTACGCCCGTCTGTGGCGCTGGCCCGACCTCCATAAGAACGAGCTGAAACATGTGAAGTTCTGTCAGTACGCCTTCGACCTGAAGTACGACAGCGTGTGTGTGAACCCCTACCACTATGAGCGGGTGGCGTCCCCCGCCACCACAGGTACACACTCTGTCATCCCTTTTGATTTTTATTCCTTATTACGTTCAATATTTAAATTTTAATGCTCAAATGTAGCCTGTTATTAATATTTACTGTGTCCCTACACTCTGTGCACATGGACGTGTTTACACACTGCCACTGTCAGCATGCAGTTGTTACACTTTCTGTCCACTAGAGGGCAGTCAAACATCAACAGGAAACTTTAGGAGGTACCAACAGGTGATCAGGTTTAAAGATGTTCTGAAACTATTTTCTAAACTACTTGACAAAATATTTATAACTATGCAGTTTATATTTGACTATGAAAATTAGTTCCAATAATTACTATGACATTATTATAGATCATTGATATTAATGAGCACAGGACAACCTCTGTTATGGTGTCTTATCTGTTGTCTGATTGGTGTCTCGCTCCTCGTCCCGCCCCCTGTCTTCCTTCAGGACCTCAGTCTCTGATAAAGGAGGAGTTCATGCAGGACTGTCTTCAGATCGACCTGCCCCCCCACACTGACCCCTACAGCCAGCCCCGCCCTGTCAGCATGTATCCCAGCATGCCCCTCTCCCCTCCAGGTCAGACCCTCAATCTCATCTTTTTCATGTCATATGTGGATGAAGCTTCATGTGTGTTGATGTCCTGCTGTCTGTCTTGCAGGCAGCAGCTCCATGACGGCTGCAGCTCTGTCAGCTGTGGGCTGTGGGAGGAGCGGAGGGGGTGTCGGGGTTGTCTGCAGCGAGGGCCCCGGCCTCCTTCAGATCGCCCCGCCTCAGAACCACGGGGGCCACGCCTCCCCCCCTCACCCAAACCCTCCTCACACACCCCAGCCTCCTCACCCTCCTCACCCTCCTCATCCTCCTCATCCCCCCACACCGACCTCTCCGCAACAGCCTGACTACAGCAGCCCCCCCAAAACTGGTACTGTACCTCTGTACACACCTGTACTGTACTGAAGCACACCTGAGATACGCTGTAGTACAGCTGTACACACCAGTGTAGTAGCAGTAGTAGCAGTAGTACCATAGTAACAGTACTGATCTGTGTCCTTTGTGTCTCTGCAGCCACCTGGCCAGGTAATAGCCCCGCCCCCTACAGCCCAGCAGGACCACCACAGAGTGGGCGGAGCCACCAGCAGCCTCCGTTACATCATCACCACGCCCCCAACACTCACTTCTGTATGACACTGTGTGAAATATCCAAATGAAGTACAGCAGTATTGGTAATACTTTACTGAGTCTAAGTGTTTGTCCCTGCAGGGTCACAGCATCACAGCACTGCTCCGTATCCACAGCCAGTGTCCAACCACCCAGGTACCACCTCTGTCCAAAATATTAGCACTCTATAAAACTGTCTCCGCTTTCCAAAAACTTCACAAAACTTTCTTCACTTTCTAAATATGTCCTCACTTTTAACAAATGTCCTACCCTTTAAAAAGTGTCCTCGCTTTTCAAAAATGTCCTCATTATGCAAAACTACCTCTGCTCTCCAAAAAAGGCCTACCTTTAGAAAACTTCACAAAATGTGCTCACTTTACAAAAGTTTCTGAAAATGTCCCCACTTTTAAAAAATGTCGTAACTTTAAAAAGTGTTCTCATTTTTCAAAACTTGACAAAACTGTCCTCACTTTTCAATAATGTCCTCATTATACAAAACTATCTCCGCTCTTTAAAATGTCCAAACTTTTAAAGAGTCTCCTCACTTTCCAAAAATGTCCTCACTAAACAAAACAATCTCTGCTTTCTAAAACATTCCATAATGTCCTCACTTTCCAAAAAATGTCCCTACTTCACAAAACCACTTTTCAAAATGTCCTCACACTTTTCAAAACTTTACATAAACTGTCTCACTTTTTTGGAACTTTACAGTGTCCTCATTTTCCAAAAATGTCCTGATTATACAAAACTCTCTCCACTTTACAAAACTGTCTCCACCTTCTGAATATGTCCAAACTTTTAAAAAGTCTCCTCACTTTTCAAAACTTTACATCTCCTCACTTTTCCAAAAATGTTCCCACTAAACAAAACAATCTCTGCTTTCTAAAACTTTCCAATAATGTTCCTACTTTACAAAACCACTTTTCAAAAATCTCCCCACACTTTTCAAAACAAAATGTCCTCACCTTCCAAAAACTTATAAAAACACAATAATCTCACTTTCCAAACATGTACCTGCTTTCCACTTTACAAAACATATGTCCAAACTTTTAAAAAGTCTCCTCACTTTCCAAAAAATGTCCTCACTAAACAAAACTATCTGCTTTCTAAAACTTTCCAAAATGTCCTCACTTTCCAAAAAGGTCCCTACTTTACAAAACCACTTTCCAAATGTCCTCACACTTTTCAAAACTTTCCAAAATGTCCTCACTCTCCAGAAATGTCCTGATTTTACAAAATGTCCTCACTTAACAAAACTACCTCTGCTTTCTGAATCTTTCCAAAATATCCTCACTTTTCAAAAATTTCCCTGCTTTCCAAAAATGTCTGCGCACTTTTCAAAACTTTCCACAAAATGTCCTCCCTCTCAGGTCCTGAGTTCTGGTGCTCCATCTCATACTTTGAGTTGGACGTCCAGGTCGGGGAGATGTTCAAGGTCCAATCCAGCTGTCCTATGGTGACAGTGGACGGTTACGTGGATCCTTCAGGAGGAGACCGTTTCTGTTTGGGACAGCTGAGTAACGTCCACCGCACCGCCGCCAGCCACCGAGCCAGGTGACCAGTCCGACCAGTGTGACCAGTGACAGTACTGGTGACTTACAGTGATGTTCTTCTTCTGCGTGTTGTTTCTCTGCAGGCTCCACATCGGTCGGGGGGTTCAGCTGGAGTGTCGGGGGGAGGGGGACATCTGGATGCGTTGCCTCAGTGACCACTCGGTGTTCGTCCAGAGTCTGTATCTGGACCGTGAGGCGGGCCGAGCGCCAGGAGACGGAGTCCACAAGATCTACCCTGGAGCGTACATCAAGGTGAGGGTGGTCTGACTCACTGGATGTAGACTGTGGTGTAAGCCTGTCACTGGGCACCGCTTTTTGTGTGTTAACGTTAACTGTCGATGCATCCTGGGCGTAGCGCCGCTCAAGATGGTTGTGATTTAGAGAAGTACAAACAGTCCAGAGTGTAGCAGGATGATAGTGGTGCTTCGAGACCTTTCTCTAGCGCTGTTACAGCGCTGCGAAGATTCATTCGCAGATGGTTCTCTGCCCCTCTCTGGAGACTACAGACTGAAAAATATCACAACACCTGTCTTATATTTTGTGGCATTAGCTCCTTTTCCAGGAACTTTTATTTCCAGGAATTTATTTATCTTGGTAAAAGAATTCCTGGTAATCTGTGTGGTTTGCGTTTCCACCGCACCTCAAAGTTCCAGAAAATGTATTCAAATCAGGCTGAAGCTGAAGGTCAAACAAGCACGATGACGCCATAAACAGCGACTGACAAGCCTGCATCATCAGCTGTGCAACACAGTACGCCAGGATGGAGGACGCTCAAGTTGTTCTGTTGTTCCTCGTGTTTTACTACATCACATATAAAACCATGTGATCTGCACGGAAAAGACGACAGGAGTTATTAGCAAAGACAATTGTGAACGCCCAAAGCTTCTTATAATCTTGATTAAGTTTCTTCAACTTTTCACGAATGTGTTTCAGCGTGTGACCTATATTTAGCTCCACCAGCTTGACGGCTATTCTTCCATAGACTCGGTCGTTTCGAGTCACCGACTCAAAGTCCCGCTGAATTTCTTCCTCGGCAAATATGCTCCAAAGAGCCTGGACCTCGTCGTCCGTCCACTTCTTGTAGCTTCTCTTCTTTTGCTCCATTTTCCAAATGATCAAAACACAAACCAAGTGAAGCTTGTAGAAATGAAATAAAGTTCGCAGCCACACTGGCACGGAAGTGCAGAATGCTGCAAGTGTGTGTTCCACCAATCAGCGTTCTTCAGCACACAGCCCCGCCCCTCAAGAATTCAGGGGAATCTGAAAAGTCCTACCCCCCTACTAGGTACTTTTTTCAGGGAAAGTTTGGGGTTGAGGGAATTTTTTTTTCCGGGTAATTTCAGTGGAAACGCACCGAGATTTTTCAAAATCCTGGGTAAATGATAAAAGTTCCTGCGGTGGAAGAGGGGCTGTTTTGTCTATAGGAGACGAATAATAATAATTATAACAGAACCCATCAGCTACCACCTGACTCACCCTGGGGGCGAGGGCTAATATTTTAGGCTGATCCAGTGTAGTCAGCGGGTGTCAGGGCCAAGACGCCAGTTATTTCAGTTCATCTCTACTGGGTCTGAGTTACGGACTCTGTTCTGTTAGGGTAACAACCAAATGAAGTCAGTACAACTACTGACTCACATTAAATCCATCTGTGCCAAATGCTGCGCCAGGTTTACACAAGAGGGGGAAGTGCCACGAAGTGCTCCGCAGCCACGCTGTAGGTCCTTCCAGCGAGTCAAAACTATTACTGCAGCACCGATCAATAGTTTCAGCGTCTGGTCTGTTTTCTTCTCTGCATTATTTTAGTAATTGCAGACAGAGAGAGACAGACAGAGACTGAAGCTAAAGGCTCTATGTGTGATTACAACAGAGCAGAGGAACAGAGTAGTTTCTAAGTGTCACCCCGGCAGCATGTTCAGAAATTACTTTCTTGTGATCTGTGAGTCTCTGCTGCAGCTCCCCCTGCTGACAGACTACTATAACTGACTTCCTGTTGATTCACACCTGTCTGTTTCACCTCTCACCTGTCTGTCACCTCTGCTTCAGACTGAGTGGTGATAAAAAGGTCGACCTGCACGTTAAAAAAAAAGACCTTGAAGAACCTGAAGACTTTTGCTTCAACTACTCCCTCATCTGTCTGTCTGTCTGTCTCTCACCTGTCTGTCTATCTCTCACCTGTCTGTCTGTCTGTCTCTCACCTGTCTGTCTGTCTCCCCAGGTGTTTGACCTGAGGCAGTGTCACAGGCAGATGCAGCAGCAGGCGGCAGCAGCTCAGGCAGCAGTAGCGACTCAGGCAGCAGCTGTCGTCGGTGCGATTCCCGGTCCGAACAACGTGGGGGGGATCGCCCCCGCTGTCAGTGAGTATGACCTCATCTCTGTCTCTGCTGTGTGTCAGTCTGCAGCTGGGAACAGTGCCACCTGCTGGACGCCTCAGAGACACTTTAAATTAAAAAGATACCTGAGTGTGACGCTCACTGTCTCTGACATCTGAGGAGAGAATTAAAATACATTTCACTGAATATTTTAGAAAAATTAATCAGAATGAGAATGAAGTCTGAAGTCAACATATTTTATTTAAAAAAGTCATATTATGGGATGTACACACAGACCAGAGCTGTACAATCTTAAGAAGTGTTGCTGTGTCTCAGGTGTGACTTCCTGTCTCCCTCCAGGTGTGTGCTCGGCAGCAGCAGGTCTGGGTGTGGACGACCTGCGCAGGTTGTGTATCGTTCGTCTGAGCTTCGTTAAAGGTTGGGGGTGCGATTACCCGCGTCAGAGCATCAAGGACACCCCCTGCTGGCTGGAGGTGCACCTGCACCGAGCGCTGCAGCTGCTCGACCAGGTGCTGCACACACTGCCGCCACGAGAGCACACACTCTGACACACTGCAGCAGGTGTGTGCGTTTAATCTGTCGGCTGCAGGTGGGCGGGGTTTGACTCACAGGACAGCCAATCACAGCAGAGGATTCATCTGTAACGTGTCCATAAGACGTCGCCTGAACCTTCTGTGACGGACAACACACCTGTCAGGAGTCGTAAGCTCCGCCCACCCTGCAGCTCATTGGTCAGTTCAGAAAGGCTTCAGACAATCAGACAATTACAACATCACATCCCTCCTGTCAGTCAGATGAGTTTCCATGGATACGGTGGCACATTAAAGGGTCAGTTCACAGTTCGGAGGTGTCTCCTCTTCAAAGATCTGAATAACTCATTTATTAAAAGAGATATTTCTGCTTTATTTCAACACTTCTGGACAAAATAAATGAAATGATTGCTTCTATTTTACCGTTAGCTTGTTTTTGAAGTGACTCTTACTGATACCAAACCATAACACCCCCCCGCCCCTCCTCAGTACCTGCGGTTTCAAGTTTGGCTTCTTTTACCAAAACATGTAAATGTAAATATGTAAATTAAATTTCCTGCATCGTTATCAGAAGAGCTGCAGGTTATTTTCACGATAAATTAAGTAATTGTTTGGTCTGTAAAAATGTCATCACATGATTCATACTGGTCGTGTTCTGCATCGTCTTTGACTGTTCGTCAGGTCAAATGAATTTAGTGCCAAAAACATAAGAAGAAGGATTCAGTGGTTTATTCCTCTGAGACAGCGTCAGACTCATGGACTCTGTATAAAGATGGACGACATGACAGCTCCCCTAAAGTGAAGCCGAAACATCTCGATCACCCCCTGGTGGCTGGCTGCAGAATAGATCATTAAGCGCCCATTTATGATGGGCCACTAAAAGATCAAAATACACGTCAAGATTTATTTTTCCCCAGAGATGGTCACTGTCATTTAGGTAGTTCTTATCATGCTGATGTTCGTTTGTTTTTCTGAGAACTTTGGTTATAACTATAGAGATAAGCTAAGCTAAGCTAATTTAAGTTAAGATTTATTTGATCATACACTGGAGAAATTCACAGTTACAGCAGCTGGAGAGTCAGAGCAAGAGAAAGCTGCTTGAGTGCTAAATAAATATTACATTAAATAAAAATAAAATTTTCTAAAACTTATTGACACTATAAACACCTTTCACTTATACAGATACTACACATCTGGGATTAATAGATAAATACGATAACTGTACACACAGTGTGTCAGATTTTTCCTGCAAAAATACAGAAATATTTTTATGTTATTGCACAATAATTGTTAAAACAATGCTCAGAAATGTTACACAGTGTAAATGTAAAGGATATGGATAAGGATATGTGCAGATATACGTATATGTATGATTATTAATAAACAGAATATATATACACATATACATACAAGGGCTGTCAAAATAATGCGTTAATTTCAATTAATTAATCACAGAAAAAATTATGCGTTAAAAAAATGTATGCTGATTAATCGCGCCCTGTGGTGCCCTTTGACCTGGTGCATCATTAAAGGCCACAGATGCTTTGTCTCAAGATGAATGCAGATGAAAAGACGCTGCTGAGTGTCGTGAAAATGCAACATAAACATTTAAAAAATGCCCAGGTGGAAATGATAATGGGAGCGCCATCCTACTTTCGTACCATCAGAGAACTTCAAACCTGAAATATCACCTCAACACAAAGCATTTAGCAACAACCCCGGAGGTCGGAGCTAGCACAGCCTCCGATACTAGCGCTAGCAGCTAACCTCGTCAAGGCACACTAGACCAGGTGTTCAGACGCAAACTGACTAAGTCTACCTGTGACCGAGTAACTTACTCCCTTGACAAATGAATTGCAATGGACTGCAGACCAGTTTTGGTGGTAGAGGACAGGAGGACAATTGTGTCCTAAATCCAGCAGCTTTACTACGACTAAGGATGCACCAACCCGATATCTGGATCGAATATCGGCCCCGATGTCATCAAAATAGATGGATCAGGTATCAGAAAATGCAACCGATACCTGAGCTGATCCTTTCCCTTTAATCTATTGCGACGCTACGTCATACGTCAGCAGCAGCACGTGTGCTGTATGCGGCGAGAGTTGATTAGCTTACCTAGACAAGTGCAAGTGCATGGAGCGAGGGAGAGAATCTGCTGTGTGGAGGTATTTCACTCTGAACACTCCAAGGTATATAGCTTTTTAGGTCAACCATGGTATCAGATCGGTATCGCGTATCAGCCAATACTCAAAGCCACAGCATCGGGATCGGTATCAAAACTAAAAAAGCTGAATTGGTGCATCTCTAACTCCGACACATCTGCCAAAATTAATTTGAACTGAAATTTTTAAAAATACTTTGACAGCAAAAATTGATGCACGCGGTTAATTGAGATTGGTTAATCACAGAGCATGTAATTAATTAATTATTTTAATTGCTTGACAGCCCATGAATGGATGGATGAATATGGCTCCAAATGACATCACCAGTGCAAAATGGTGGCAGCAGTATTCGGGATATTTAGGCTTCATTTTTGGACGTGTAGTGAAGTGGAGACACGTTGTCCATATTTATATACAATCATCAGTTTGGCCCAACCAGTTTAGTCAGGACTTAAAACTGACCCTGGAACAGTGAGGGGACACGTCCCCACGTCCACAGAAACAGTTTTAAACCTTTGCGGTTGCTTCTCCATTTCTCAACTTCAGCAACACACAGTTTGAGTTGCTGCTTGGTGCTCGGTGTTTTAAACTCAGTGGGTTTGAGGGCGACTTGTGACGACGTCCTTCACTTCCTGTCTTCTGTTTGTGGTAAACGATGACCCAAAAATACTCATAAAAGAAGAGAAGAAGAAATTAAATGAAATGACATAAGAAAAATGTGGAGATATTTTACTTACAGCACCCAGCTGATTCATCCTGTCCTCAGTGTTTCCTCTTTCTACTGCTCTTGTTGGAAAAACACCTGAAGTACTGTTGGCTCACGGCCTGTGGGACCAGTTCATTATCTGAACTGGTCCGGTTTTGGTGCAACTCACTTCTTACATGAACCCAAATCTCTCCTTCACATCATTGACTTTTTGCGTCCATGTCCGGCTGTTCTCTCTGACCTGTGGAGCTCCTCAGGGGTCGATCCTGGTCCCGTTTTATTTTCCCCTCAGACACTTTCTTCAGGACACGTCGTCCATCAGTGTGTCTCTTACCATCACTCCAGCTGTATGTGTTTATAACACCAGGTGAGATCAGTACCTGGATGTGTTTTCTGTAGTGTTTGTCTCACCTGCAGCTAAGACTGGGCGATATGGAGAAAATCAGATGTCACATTATTTATTTTTTTTAAATACCTTGATATCAGTATTTTAGAGTTGACTGTTGGTGCTTCACAAAATATTTACACAATGAGATTTTTCTCACATAATCACCAGTAATGTGATTATAATGACTAAGTGGGTAAAGACAAATAACAGCACAGCTAGAACAGTCTGGTAAATTCATAAAATTACAGCATTTTACTGTCATGCAGCCTTTAAAACAAAAAAACAAAGACAACATGTATGTCATCACGATATCCAAAATCTAAGACAACATCTCGTCTTATATCACAGTGTCCATATAATATTGATAAATCGCCCAGTCCTACCTGCAGCATGATATAAAATATGTTTCTGTAGTTTGGTTGAACTGACCCGTTAACAACTGGAAAACTTAAAAAGAAAAAAATAAATAAATTACCCGCCAAAAATCAGCTGTTCCATTTTCCACAGAGTGACATCATCTTTCTGTTTGGTTCAAAGTCTTTAACGATTATTTATTTTTATTGATTACCTACCAAAGATTCACTTCCTGCTCTCGGTGACGTCACGTCCAGTTTACTTTGTCAGATTATTTATTCTGTCATTTTTAACTCGCTTTTTTTTAATCATACATTATATTTTAAAGGCTTTTATACTGAAAGGGTCTACAACTGTAACATCTGCTGTTTATTCAAAATAAACATTTTCTGATAAAAAACAGTCACCTGATTCTTCTGTGTCTTTATTGTCTCTGTTTTAAGAAGCACAGTCGGCGCTTTGCTCAAAGGCATTTATTTTTGTAAGCTGAAACCATTTCCCTCAGTGGAATTGAAGTTTTTATTTACTTTTATTTCACAGATAAGAAACAATACATTATGTAGATAATAAAGCCCCCACAAAAATAGTCAGTGTTTTTACCAGTTTAAATCGTCTGGTTGTCCTCAACGTGCCAAACAGCCTCGCAGAAACACTGATTTGTAGCATGAAACTTCTTTATTCAGTGTTTTTACCGGTTTAAATCACCTGGTCTGTTTGTTTTGGAGAGGAAGAGACCTCTGTGGATAATTCAGCTTCCAGTAAAAACCTCCTGAACGTCTGGATCTTAAGATATCAGAGAAAAAAAGGTGAGCACAGATTAGCACGTGCTAGGCTAACAGCCCATCTCCAACATGCCAAACAGCCTCACAGAAACACTCATTTGTGTTTTTACCGGTTTAAATCACCTGGTACATTTGTTTTGGAGAGGAAGAGACCTCTGTGGATAATTCGGCTTTCATTAAAAACCTCCTGAATATTGAACACTGAAGGAATTCTAACCAGGAGAAGTTTTGGCTGGTTGTAATCAACAATCCTCACAATTCAATTCCACTTAATCATCCTAAATCTTACACACTGGACATTTAAGTGTTCCACCATGTGTTAAGAAAATTCTTGTAAATTATGTGTTTTAACTCTTAAACTTATTTTGAGTATGTAAGCCTGTGCTTGGGTTTCTATAAGTGGCGCTCCTTCATGTGTTGGTTTAGACAACATTTATATATGTAAACAATCACATTTATAGATATTTAAATTACTACTTGTTCTTTAATAAGATGTTTACTTGTCATGGAATATTACATTGTAGTATTTTAGTTTACATTGTAGTATTTGCACTTTTACTTTAGAAAGATTTTTTTTTTTACCTGTAGTGGACTATTAGCCTCCACTGTAGTATTTCTACTCTTACTTAAATAAAATCTTCGCTTGTAATGGATTATTAGTAGTATTTTTACTTATACTTAGGCAAAATGTTTACTTGTAGGCCTAACAAAGCATTACACTGTTGTATTTATACTTTTACCTAAATAAAATATTTACTGGAGTATTAGTGTTTCTGCTTATACTTCAGCAAGATTTTTATTTGTAGGCCTCGTTGAGTATTACACTGTTGTATCTCTACTGTTACCTCAATGAGATTCTTACTTCTAATGAAGTATTTCTACTTTTACTTTAGTAAGACTTTTACTTGACTGAATAGCAGTAGGTGAACATGCTACAAAAAAGTATGGATATGAATGAATATGTTGTGAAATAAATATTATGAGTAATGAAATAAAACTCCCCTGAGATAAATCAAACTATTCTTTTACAAAAACATGATTAAAAAACAACTATTTATTTATTTATTGAACCATACTGACTCATTTATACATTTATATTTACATTAATTCATATTTTTTGCATCGTTTATTTATGCCAGGCCTTATTCCATAGTCTTATTACTGATGTATTTATTATTTATTTATTTATTTAATGTACCATAAACTTGAAGGGTTCAGTAAAATATGGCGCCATTAAAGACAAAGAGTGGGTGTATGTAAAGTTTAAATGTTTCAGGTTCGCCTCCTCATTGGTTGCTAGGAAGTAACGCCTTTGCGATTCCAACCAATCGGAGAGAAGAGTTTTGTATAATGAGCTGCTGGGGGAGGGGCTCAGTCAGTGTCTCTTCATCGGACCAATAGGAAGCCACAATCTGAAAATATATTAATATTCATGATGGTGGGGGCGTGGTCTAACTGTGGAGGTCGGGCGCGAGCGAACATGGAGGTTTAGTTATCGGCTGGCAGTGAAGGAGGCGCCGCAGAGACCAAACCGTGTTTTATTTTCAGTTTTCCTTTGTTACATTAGTTTTTGTGGCCTGTGTTCGGCCTCCATCATGGAGATGAAGAAGAGGGTCGCCGTGGAGCTGGGGAAAAGAAACCCAGCGGAGGTGTGTAACTACAACACTTTAATTTATTTATTTTTCCAGAAGGAACCGGTGGAGGAGGCAGACGGGAGCCAAATGACGACGCTGAAAACATTCAGCGGGAGCGGGCGTCGAGTTTTCTCCCGACATTTTGACCCAGAAAAAAACAACTTCATCGCAGTTCCAACATGGATGAAACTCCCTCGCCTCCTCCAGGAGCGGCCAGGGGAGTTTCATCCATGTTGGAGGGCAGCTAACACACGAGCTAACAGGCTAACCTGACGGAGCGCCCAGCCCTCACTATACACCGGTGGTCGGGATGAGTTGGCGGCGGAGGGTCGGCGCTAATTCTGGGTGTTAAGGAAAAAAATACCTCTAATGGAGGTCTTTGTGGTTTCCGTTACATTTATTTACACCCTCCTGTTTCACCACGCGGCCGAGCTGGCTACCATTTTAACCTTCAGTGTTAAATAGGATGCTTGTAATCTGATGGCGCGTCCAACCAAACTCCATTCGTAATTCTCGAAATTATAAGTTTACATGGTCGTGCGCGAAATTTATCTTCTAACCCAGCATGATTTAAATATTTTAAAAAATCCTTTAGAGCCTGCTGATCACTTCGGCTCACACATTGTCTAACAACAGTCCTTTATTTCGACCAGAGTCTAAACTTTTAGGAGTGGTTGCAATGCGATGGCGCGTCCAACAAGACTCCATTCTTAAATCCGCAAATCATACATTTAATCGGTTACACAGCAAAGTGCTTTTCTGCCTTAACATGTTTTAAATCTTTCTACACTTCGTCAGGCCCTGTTGGTGATTTCGGCTCACATTTGATCCAAAAACAGACCCTTATTTCGATCAGAAACTAAACTTTCAGGACCTGTTCGTGCTGCTGTTCCCGCCCACTCTGCTGTGTTTTGGTGGTAAAGATCGCAGCAGTACGCAGCGGCGCGTGGCTGATTTACCTCCATGGATCAGGGATGTGGCGGAAATTATAAAGATCGTGCTCAAAACTTTTTTGTCCTGATGGGAGTCTGGCACACCACTGTGTTAAAATAAAACGTTAAAATAAAATTGACGTTTTCACGACAGCAGTTTGGTCAATGAATCGGAACTGCTTGTAGCGTGTCCCACCTTTAACCTAGTTAGTGTGTCTTAAAAACGACCGATGTTTAACGAGTCTTTGCAGTCGGTGGTCGTGGTGTCGTAACACATGTTCATCGGTCGGTAGAGCACACACACACACACACACACACACACACACACACACACAGCAGCTGTGTGTGTGTGTGTTTCTGTCACTCATCCACGCTTATTGTTCATCAAAGAGTTTTTGTTCGTTGAGATGAATCACTCCATTAAATTATGTGATGTTAAACCTGAATGTTTTTATTTGTCCTGGTTAGACAAGTTTTTTTTCTACTACATTAACAACCATTCGCCATTTTCTGAAGTGGACTTATTTAACTATATATAATGTTGTGTGGATGCACAAAAATAGAGCCTCTCCTATATTGTTTTTTCACAATACAATGCAGGTTTCACAAATATTAAATCGGGTTTTAAATGGACTCTGGAGTCTACGTGTTTTTCTGGTCCATGTCTCAGTATTGTGTTTTTATGTAGACTTGGTCACAAGAGATTTCTCGCCCATTTTTCCTTTTCAGAAATTTAAAAATGTTTTTAAAAATTTAAATCATATTAATGTTGTAATTTTGAAGGCTTGTCTCAACAACTTTAGAGTAATGTAACAATGGGAAACCTGCAGAAAGATACTTCTTACAATAATATTAGTATTATATTAGTCTGTTTAACATTTTAATAATAATAATGATAATAGTAATAATGCATTTTATTTATAGGCGCCTTTCAAAGCGCTCAAGGACACCTTACAAGACACAGTGGGGGAAAAACAACCAGCAGTGTATCCATAGATCATAAAAAATAGATCATTGTAAATAATTAAGTCTCAACATGTGTGTCACCATTAAAATCAGACCAGCTTGAAAAGGTGTGTTTTCAGATGGGATTTTAAAGTAGGAAGGGAGTCAATATTGCAAATGTCTTGGTGTGTGTGTGATGAAAAGTTGATAACAATAAAAACTTGGTGTTCATGTTTTTATTAAATGTGTAAAAACATCATCTTCATGACTGAAAGTGTCCTGTGAGTGTCTCTGCTGCTGGTCCTGCTGAGTGACGATGAAGACGTGGTCACATGATCTCTTGTTGTCGTGGTCAGGTGGTGGAGCTGGGGGTGGATAACTGTCGCTCCAGTGATGGAGAGGTTGAAGGTCTGACAGACGAGTACACAGAGCTGGAGATCCTCAGCATGGTGAACATCGGCCTCACCTCGCTCTCCAAACTGCCGTCACTGCCCAAACTACGCAAGGTCAGCCTCACTCTTCCAGTTCCCACAATGCAACACTGTGTGGTCCAGACTTGGCAGATTATTTTTTACCTGTGTTTTCTGTCTCAGTTTATCTTTTACTGTGGTTTCTTCCTCCTGTATGTTTCATTTTCTGCTGTTTTAGCATTATCTTAGTATGGTGATACTGACGCAGGTCTGTGTACCTGAGCGCTAACAGGTGTGTGTGTGTGTGTGTGTGTTTGTGTGTGTTTCAGCTGGAGGTGAGCGACAACACCATCTCAGGAGGTCTGGACAAGCTGGCAGAGAAGTGTCCCAATCTGACGTACCTGAACCTGAGCGGGAACAAGATTAAAGAGCTGAGCACCATCGAGGCGCTGGTGAGTTTCTTCATCGCATTGAGCTGAACCTCAGGTAAACTCCTCAGGTGAGAAGCCTGTAGGTGGGGACGGGGATCGAGAACTGGTCTCAAATTGTCCAGTTCATCACAACTGTATATCTCCCGAGCTTATCAGTCCTTTTATTGACGCCGGCATTTTTCTGACATCAAACTCATGCGGCTACACTGAAACTTGTAACAAGAAGAAGTCATGGCGGAGGGGAAGAAACGGCCCAAAGTGTGGCTTCACAAAGTTTGGGGCGGAAACACCGGCAAATATTTGTGTTACAGTACCAGAATTTAAACTTTGATACAAACCTAGTGTAAAAAATGTATTAATATGAGACTGTCTTGTTGTGTCATTAATATCTTAATATCTTTTTTTTTATATACTTTATTCTTATGTTTTAGTTTAGATATGTGCAGCTCTGCGTCTGACAATCAGTTCACATCTCTGTTTTCTTCTCTGTGACTCAGTGTGATCTGTGCTCGATGTCTTAGGTCTGAGGTCATGAAACAAACCAGATTTGACTCAGGCTGCCCCGATATGCAAATAAAATCACAGTGCAATTATTTTTGACAGATGTTGCAGTTGTGGTATGAGTCGGGATTTTAGTGGGAATGGTGTTTTTTGCATTTAATTTTTACTGAAAAATATAAGACTCATGATGATGTGATTTTTGCTGGGGCGTGTACCAAATAGGGTTGCAGCGATATATCGGTTTCAAGGTATACAATGATGTTAAAGTTGGCGGTTACCACACTGCTTCATTAGGGTGCCCGCTGTGCACCACAGTTCTCACTACAGTGGAAGAGTAACTGTACATTTATGTGTCAAAAGTCCTGTTAGCGATTTTAAAGCCAGTGCTATTTTTGACACTTCTTCCATTGCACCAAACGTCACCTCACTTTCGACGCCTCACATGTGGCGCCTCACAAAGAAGATACCGGCGCACATTCTGATGTCACAAGCGAAGAACTCTGCTTTCTCTGACCACACATGAACACTGTCGTCATTGTCGTCATCGTCAAGCTGACATGTATGCTGACTCTCTCTGTGTTCTGTTTTGTTCTTTAGCAGAACCTAAAGAACCTAAAGAGTCTGGACCTGTACAGCTGTGAAGTGTCCACGCTGGACGACTACAGAGAGAGCATCTTCGAGCTGCTGCCTCAGCTCACCTATCTGGACGGATACGACCAGGAGGACAACGAGGTGCCCGACTCAGAGGCCGAAAACGGTGAGACTCAGACCCACAACACCTTTAACTTAACGGACGCCATCGTGTCATAAACTGTCTGTCACTGCAGAGTAACATTAATCTTTTATCTCCAGATAATCAAGGTATCATATTAATAATTTGGCAGATAAATGAAGTGTGGTGTTTATACTTAAAAGTTTGACAGGACAGAAAAGTAAGCATTAAAATATACACCGAGTTGAACCTGACTGCCTGGTGGAAACAAGGCTCAACAGGTCAGGACGCTGGGAAGTGCACAACTTTCCGCCCAGACTCATGCGTGCAGCAACAAGAGAAAAATCCTGTTAGTGAAACAAAAACTAAAAGGACTCACAGTGCTGGGAGCTGATGTGAGAGCAGCCTGTGGACCTCCGAAACATCCCATAACTGTATTTTAAACAGCCGACCCCTGCAATATATCCATCCGGCGATGGCAGCAGGTAGATAAGAGAGCAAGTTAAAGAGAGAGCGTCAGTGTGTTGTGCTAATTTTTGTATCATTTGTGTGAGATGTAGTAAATCATCAAATTAAGTGCCATATTGCTGGTTTCTAAGCTACTGTACCTGCAGTCTCACTGCCATTATGATGAATTATGTCCGACTATTAACCACACTCCCATCCTCTGTTTGAGAAAGAACGTTAACCGTTAAACAGGAAGTAACACCTGCTGGAGGGTTGTGTTGGATGGAGCTAAAAGGAGCTGATCAGTGGGTACAGCTCCAGAGAAAGTAGCTCCACTCTGCTGCGGGACAGTGCCTGAGTGTGTTGGTCTTCATTTTAATATTTATTTACATGAAGTTTAAGAAATAAGAATGAAAGTTTGTGAGAACTGTGAGTCCCAGAACGTGAACTGTCTCACATAAATACACAAAAATACAAAAGAGCATTTATCCAAACAACAAACAAATCACAGCACTCAATGAAAAGTAAACGGACTCTAAATCTAATGTGTTATGGTAAAAGCTGACATTCCTCAAATGAGGTATGAGAGGGGTCAGATGCAATACTACCAGCCAGAGACTGAGTGAGTGTGAATCAGTGGCTGAATCCAAATATCAAGACTTCACCGCACTTGCAGACTCACAGAGTTTGTGGGTGTGTTCCCGGGAAGTCTGGGAGTGCGTAGTGCTGTCCTAATCAGATGTTGAACCACCTCAACTGACCCCTTTCGACACAAAGGAGCAGCGGCTCTACTTCGAGCTCCCTCTGGATTTCTGACTCCTCCCCCTATCTGTAAGGCTGAGCCCAGACACCTCACGGAGGAAACTCATTTCGGCCACTTGTATCTGTGATCTCATTCTTTCAGTCACTACCCAGAGCTCATGACCATAGGTGAGGGTTGGGACGCAGATGGACCAGTAAATCGAAAGCTTCGTCTTTCTTGTGAAGTGAAACAGTCTGTCAGCGGCTCAAAGACTTTACGTGATGACAGTGAACTCATCACAGTACATACAACTGAAGTCTGCGAGGGCTCAGTCCGCATGTCCAGAGGATGGACATCTGGATGCAGCCTGTGACTGAGTGAATCCTGCCACTTCCTGTTTCAAATTTTTGTGTCGGCTTTTAAAAATCCACTATCGGTCAACTTCTACTCTGAAGAATGTGATTAATGGTTTCACAAAACCGTCTCGCATAAGGATGAATGTATTTATGTGTGAATGTGACAGAAGTCTACAATGATTAAAGGAGTGTTGGTCAGCAGGGAGCGCTACAGTGCGGAGGTTTAGGGGTGTTTAAGGTGCTTCAGCAGGTCTGGAAAACACACTGAGAGCTTGTTTGAAAGTGGTAAAATCAGACACATGAAAAGTCAAACCAAACACAGTCTGAAGAGTTAAGGTGCAGCAGTTGCCTTAACAGGAAGCAGGAAGTTGTTGTGAAACATGTTGAGTGTTTTAAAGTGATTTCTGTTTTCAGTTAAAAAGCTTTAAGAGCTTCTTCTGACTGAAAAGGTGTAATAACAGGAAACACACACACACACAGGTGTACTTTAACACACATTAAATATAAAAAATAAAACCTAGTGAAAACTGACGTCTCGTTACAGACGATGACGATGAAGCCGGTCCACCTGGAGATGACGACGACGATGATGAGGAGGATGAGGATGACGAGGACGGCTCAGAGGGAGATGAAGAGGAGGAGGTGGGCCTGTCGTACCTGATGAAAGAGGGAATCCAGGTGAGGCTGTCGTTACGCTTTGTGTCCACTGAGCAGCGCTCTTCTCTCACTTTGACACAAGCTGACATGTTGATCTTCCCCTCAGGACGAGGAGGATGATGGAGACTATGTTGAAGAAGAGGAGGAGGAAGACGAGGAAGAGGAAGATGGAGGTTTGTGTTTAAGTTAGTTTTAGCTTTGCTGAAAATGTGATGTGAGTTGTTTTATTTTGAAAAGGAGGATGTATTCATGTTACGAGTTCTCTGCGTCGTAAAATCAGGAACGTGTTTTTTGTACATTTCCAACTTTATTTTTGTAACACTGGGACTTTTTAAAACGTCTACTTAATTTCCACGTCTGAAGTTTATTCTGAAAATCCCAGACTTGATTAATATGAAAGAGGAAGAGTGGCTTTAATGTGAAAACCCTGCTGTGTGTCTCAGATGTGGACGGCGTTCAGGGAGAGAAGAGGAAGAGAGATCCAGAGGATGAAGGTGACGATGATGATGACGAATAGCTGAATCACCTTCGCTCCCCCCTTTGTCCTCCTCCCTCCTCCTCCTCCTCCTCCTCCTCCTCCTCCTCCTCCTCCGGTGACCTCTGACCCTGCCAGGTGTCGCCTCAGAGCCGCAGACAGACGGGAAACAGGTGTAGGGTCAGCTCTCATTTTACAGCACTGTCATGTGACTGGTGATGTCATCTTTAACCTGGTAACATGATCAGATCACAGATGAACAGGAAACTGGACCACAGTTAACCCCTTCATGTCCTCTATTTGTTCCAAAAACTGTAAACTTTATTTACAACCGCTCTGATTAACATGTTTTCATGGTGGAAGGTAACTCAATACTTTTACTGCAGTACAGTCGGAGGTACTTCACTGGTGTTAGTTACATGTTCGTCCGCAGATTTTACACATAAAACTCTTCATCATCTTCATCATCGTAGCTCTCGGTGGCCACAAAGACCCAGATTGTTTAAATTAATAAAAATAAAACTAGTGTTCAGTTTAAACTTCCTGTTTACAGGCTGAACAAAGTCTCACGTCAACGTCAGACTGTTACCATAGCGACTGTAACACTGTCTACAGCTTCAGGCCCTGTCTGCACGTATACAGATATTTTTTAAAAAGATATATTCCTCTTTGTTTTGGTCGTCTCGTCACACAAACGGAGTCCAAAGTCACTGGAACTGAGATTTATGAAAACGCCATTCAATGTGTTGATTTTCTGAACTGGGTTACTTCGTATCTGCGTGAAAACGATGACATCATTTCCTTAATTCACACATTATCGCTGAGTGTGATGACAATACTCCTGAAACAACAAACTGCCATTTTGTCCGCACTGCTCGGACGTTACATCTTAACTCTGTACTGCTGCACCACTTCACGGACTCACATAGGCGTCTGCTGCGCCCAGCGTTATTTGGTCCACCTCAGTGTCCACTGTTTAAAGTCCACCAGCGACGTCCACGGATGTATGAAGAGACCTGGACACAGCTTTAAGGCAGGACCCTGTTCATTCTTATGAAAGTTGCTCAGTGAAGTGATGCATGAAGCCAAAAAAGCTTTATTCCAACGGCATGAAATTAGCAGGATAATCGGCGCTGCTTCAGCATCAATGAGACTTTCCAAATGTCGTCTGACCAGATGGATTAAATCCTGAGAATGGCGTCATTTGGAGGAGGTTGTGGCGCTCAAAATAATGTATCCACTGATTTACAGATGTCTCTTTTGTAAGTCAGTGGGGAAAGTCATGTTGAGCCCAGTGGCATCATGGGACAGACTGGGCAGTTGTAATTCCACTGTTTGGCCACTACAGAAATTGGCTTCAAAGCTTGGCGCACTTCCCGAGGGCTTGGAAACGTCATTTGGGAGAAATTTCCCTTGAGGGCTTTCTACCTGAGAAGGTTCTCTTGGTTAGGGGAAACATCAAGGTTTGGATTAAAATGAATAGATTCCAGTAAGAAAGGGGTTTCATGGAGAAAGTTTACCAGTTTTGGATTAGTCTTCTTCTTATTCTTCGTTTTTGATGTATCATTGACGTAGCCTGTGTCACCACCTACTCACCCGGTGGGTGTTTTAAGTTTGCGTTGTAGTGTCGATGGAAATATTTTGTAAAACAAAGGACGTGTGGAAAACGCTTCAAGTGGAAACAGGCAGCTTTTCTTTCTCCTCCCTGCGTTTCCGAGTGGTTTATTGTTGGTGCCGCTGTCCCTAAGACAACAAGATCGCTCCTCCTTTTTTTGGAGTCGAGCGACTACCATCAACACAAACAGCATTTTGTTTTCCGCATTTCCAGCGTCCGCTATTTCCTCTACTGGGGATAGTAACTGCAGCGAAATTACATTGATTCTGTTTAGTTCCTGGGGACAGCTGCTGATAGCTACCAGTGAAAACAAAAGCACTGTCCTCTTCCTGCTTTAGTGGCGCAGTGGTTGACACACTTACTTCGTGGATCCTTCAAATCGTTACCAGTGGCGGACAGTATTGCGTAGTAAAAGCGAGGTTTATAGGGAACTAATCTCAACGATGAGGGCGTCGTTGTCAAAAATATCTCCGCACGTGTAGACAGGACCTCAGGGCTCCGTCCGTGTCACGCAGCAGGTCAGTGTGTAAAACATAAAAATACACTTCTGTTGTATGAACGTGTGTAACAGTGACACGCAGGCTGTTTAGACGTGTTCACACGAAGGTGTAAAAACAAGGTCCAGTGCCACCTGAGCTACAATGCTAACATCGCTAACAGCAGATTTCAGCGTTTCAGAGACTCAGACTAAGTTTTTGTACCAAACCTGGAAGCTTCATGCTGACACCTCTTCAAACTCACAAACACAAGTTGTTGATTCATCTGTCAGGTCAGCTGTGATTGGCCGCAGCCACAAAGAGCACCTTGGGTCAAAGGTCGACCAGTTTTAAATTTTATAATCTTTGTTTTGTAAAGACTCTATTTAGTAAAAATTTTACACATCATGCAAAAAAAACCTGTAGTTAATCCATTAAATTGTATTTAATCACACAGCCTGAGATCAATATGAGGTGTTGTTACACATGACATCACACACACCAACACAGCAGAGTATAAATACACAAACATACTGCTGGCGTTACTGCATCAATAATATTATAACATGAATAATGACGATAACTAACTGTGGTGTTTGTACTTTTACTTAAAGTAAATATTCAGAGTGCTTCTCTCTCCTCTGGGTGCGTTTGATCTGAGATCAGACTGACTGTAAAGACTACAGTACCCATGATCCTCGGCTCTCTGATAGGATGATTTTGACAGCAGTGCACTCTGGGATAATTTTCTCTTTATTTTAAAATGACTGTTACTGCATTAACCCTTGACCCCGCCCCCCTCACCTGTCACCTCTCCGTCTGCCGCTCTCTGCTCCACCTGGACTCTGTCGGGCCAGACTCTGGACTCTGAGAGTCCAAACTCTGGTCTCTGTGGGCTTGGGCTCTGGGCTCTGTGGGTTTCGGACTCTGGTCTCCTCTGGTCTCTGAATTCTTTAGGTCCAGATTCTGGACTCTGAGGGTCCAGCTTCTGGTCTCTTTAGGTGGGTCCAGGCTCTGGTCTGTGAGGGTCCAGACTCTGGTCTCTGTGGGTCCAGGTCTTTGTGTAAATAGAAGTGAAGTGGTCTCTGTAGGTTTTTGTCGTCCTGTTTGAATCATTTTATTTTTTTATTCCCGTCTTCTTCTGTGTCGCTGTAATCACCAGAGTTTTTCAATAAAAAAACAGAACGGACCAACGTTTCGTCTTTAATTCTCAACTCAACTCAACTTTATTTATAAAGCACTTTAAAAACAACCACAGCTGAAAACAAAGTGCTGTACATAAATAATCGTAAGACATAAAATAAACCATAAAAACAGTTAAAACAATAAAAATAATAAAACAGGAGCAAAGTCTCATGCTGGGTCGAAAGCCAAGAAATAAAAATGGGTTTTAAGATTAGTTTTAAAAATGGACAGTGAAGAAGCCTGTCTGATGTGCAAAGGCAGATCGCTCCATAGTTTGGGAGCAGCAACAGAAAAGGCTCTGTCCCCTCTGAGCTTCCGCTTAGACCTCGGTACCTCCAGGAGCAGCCGATCAGCTGACCTGAGGCACCGAGCCTCAGGTATTTTCAATGGAGAAAAATAACACATATTACTGCAAATATTAGAAAAGTATGGTACACATATTACTATAAATATGGTACACATGTTAATATGAATATTACAAATATGGTACACATATTACAGTAAATATGGTACACATGGACCTACAAATATTACTACAAATATGGTACACATATTACTATAAACATTGCTTTATTTTCATCAGAGATTCATCTCTCACTAATTGTTTGTTTAATCTTCATATAAGATTTAAAACAAAGTAAACATTATAATAACCTTTTTATTATCATATATCAGTTTGTTTTCACCACATGGTGGCGCCAGAGGTCAACTCAGGAACAGTCTTCTCTAGAGTTTTTAATTTACAGTGATCTATTTTCTTTGTCATTAAATGTTTCAGCTGTTAATTTTTATATCTATAAATTATTGTTTACTGTTTTAAATCACGGGATACTTTGTTTTCCTTTTGTCAATAAATAAATGTTTACCTGTAATATAAGCACAATATATGTAACCTATATATAACCTGTGCTCTTTATTTCAGTTTGTGTTCTAACCTCTTTAAAGTGATGAAGAGCTGTCTCTGCTGCTCTGACCTCTGACCCCTGATGATGATGATGGTGGTGGTGATGTTACACTGAGCTGTGCCACAGGTCAGAGGTCATGTGATGTCATCATGTTACTGTAATGTCAGCAAGTTCTGATTATTGATTGTTGACACGTTCCTCAGACATCAACAGTTATATTTATGTTTCCATGTTTTTTCTTCTGTGGCACTGAATGACTGTGTGTGACCACAGTTCTCACACACACACACACACACACACACACACACAGTTACAGTGAAGCAGGTCAGTCAATAAGCCAGTCAATGAGATTACATCAAACCCTGTGTGTGTGAGTGTGTGTGGTTTCCATGGCGACCCATGAGTGCTGTGCTGTACCTGCTGACTCAGCTGACAGGTGAGCAGACAGGAAGTGTTTAAATGATAAAGATTGAGTTTTTGTGTCTCAGCAGGACTCTGACAGTTTGTTTTATCAAAGCTTCAACAGGGCTCTACAGAGTGGGACGAACTTTAGTAATTCTTTAGCTTCATAACGACGTCATTCCTTATCCGTAACCACTTATTTTATACATGGTTGTGGGGTTGGTGTCTCGTCTTGACTTTCCAAATGTTGTCGGACCAAATGGATCAAATCCCAAAAATGACACAAGTCATTTAGCGAGGGCTGTGATGCTTTAAAAAAAGTATCCACTGACTTACAGGTGTATCTATTGCTGTGTCAGGGTGCTGTCACACCTGTCCTGTTTGGTTCAGTTGAACTCAAGTTGGTTTGTCCCCTCAGTGTGGTCCATTTGGGCAGGTGTGAACACAGCAATCACACTCAGGTGTGCACCAAAACAACCAGACCGAGACCTTCTTGAAGAGGTGGTCTCAGTCCGGTTCCAAATGAACTCTGGTGCGGTTGGTTTGTGGTCAGAACGTGTTCCGACCTGGATCTGAACCAACTGCAGTCACATGACACATTGTTTGGGTTAAACATGAGCATGTTACAGTCCTGGAGGATTATTAATGTGCGCCTCCTCCTGTACTGCCTTAATATGCACATTCAGCACATCCAATGCATCAAAACATTGTTTTCTAGTTGGAGCCGCGCCTCGTTTTCAAACTGTATGCTTTGACTCAAATGAACAATGACAGCAATATAGTCCACGATGAGCAGCGCTAAAATCAACCTGCGTAGTTGTCCCTCCATTGTGACATTAGAAAGTGTCACATTTATCTTGACAGTGTACTCTTCTTCAACGTTTGCTTTACTTCCTGGATTTTTCCCACATGGAAATTCTGACCAATCAAGAGCAGCTTTCTCACACAAGGCATTTGATCTGGTCCGCTTGTAAATGCTGCCGTGAGAACACGAACCAACTCTAGGCAATTATACAACTTTGGAACAACATGAGTCCCTGATTCAGACCAAAGGAGACAACCACAGGTCTGAGAGCAGCCTAACTCAACAGGAAAAGTCTCATGACATCATGTGACGGTGTACTTACACTGTTTGGCCACTACAAAAATTAGCTTCCAAGGTCGGCACACTTCCTGGGGCCTGGACTAAATCTGATATCTCTGTACAGTTGCAGACAGTTCACGACTTACCTGCAAGGACTCCACAACAGGAGTCTACAGCATGCTTGTACTTGTAGCATTGGAAAGGAGACTTACCTGCACAGGCTCAAAGACTGAGCCTGCTGCGATGGATCAGCCTCTGATAGGCAGATTAGGCAGCAGTTGTTTCCTCCAGGTTGGTGGTGATAGCAGAAAACAGCAGTTAAATATTTAGCTGTCCCTGTTGGTCCCTGTTTAGCTCCCATCTTAAAGCTGTTGAATTAACAGCAGATTCACTGACGGGCTCGTCTACAGCAATCTAACACCACCATGTTCTACATTTATTCATTACAGAAACTCTATTTAATTTAAAAAAAAAATCTGAATCATGTTCATTGATATACATCAGACACTCAAACCTTATTTGAATAATAATAACATAATAACATAATCCCTTAAAAGAAGCTTTGAATGTAGAAAAAAATTGAGTTCAGCCCACAGCTTCATTGAGTTAATAATCATCTATAGATATCTGTAGTCACATCTGTATGCATGAGGTTGTTTCTCTTCCTGTTAAATGTTTACTGACTTGTGTTCTGGAGTCTTCCTCAGCTCAGCTGTGTTCAGGAGCTACGAGCTGGAGGTGAAAGTTCACTGTGATGAAGACCATGATGAAAGTACCAGGACAAGAAAGTAAGTGACCTTAGAGATTAAAATGAGTCAAGGAGTCACTCCACCAATTTTACACTCAGGGATCCTGGTCCTCTGTCTTGTGTGTGTGTGTGTGTGTGTGTGTGTGTGTGTGTGTGTGTGTTTCAATAATTTTGTTTTGATTTGTTTGGCTGAGCAGAGACCTCACCCAAACAAATCAGAGAAACACTGACTCACTCATTCATTCACTGCAGCGCTCTGCTCAGTCCTTCAGATGCTGAAGCTCCGCCCCCTTCCACCCGCGCACACCTGTCTGACATCAGAGCATCGTCTCGCTGCTCCGTCGCCATGGCAACATGTTAAATGTAAAGCAGAGAGTTTGCATTGTGTTTGCATGAAGTGTGACAGTGATGTGATGAAGGGTTCAGTTCTTCATTCGATCACTGAAACATTAACTCTTTATGAAGCTGGTGCGTCTGAACAGCGCTGTTAACAGTGTGCAGATGACAGAGGACTCCACCAGCACCACCCCTCCATCCGCCGTCTCTCAGGACGTAGAGTGGGTGTCCAACAACGACACCATCAGGAAAAAGGCCCAGCACAGGATGTACCTCCTGCGCCAGCTCAGCAACTTCCACCTGCCCAGGAGCTGCTGATTCAGTGTTCCCCTCACATCTCTGCACATCCATCACTGTGTGGGCTGCTGAGCAGCTCGTCAGTGCCAGCCTGCCCTCCTCCAGCACTTAGACACCTCCAGAGTCAGGACACAGGCAGGTAACATCACTGCAGCCCCTTCACACCCTGAACCTGTGACAACTTCTCCCCTCTGGGAGGCGCTACAGAACACTGTGCGCCAAAACAACCACACAGAACAACACTTCCTGTCCACAGGCCGTCACTATGATGAACACTTACAGTCACAGTGTTTCAGGATCCAAAACCCAACAACACTACAACACAGAGCGCCCAATTAACCAGTGATGATTTATTTCACAGTGTAAATACTTTAGCATGTTAATGTTATTAGTATCATTACATGACCATCCCTGTATACATGTTATAAACTGTACAGACTGTCATATCCACCCACCTCATGTTTATTAAACGACCTGTTACACTAATAATCCTGTATTTATTTCACCACTCTTTGCACACTGCACCACTGCTCTGCTGTCTTTTTACAAATTTTTATCTTATTGCATTTTATTGTATATCTTGTTTTATCGTATCGGATCATATCGTATCGTCACGCATCTTATCCCATCTTATCTTTTATATCGTATCTTATCTTATCGTATCTTATCTTATCGTATCTTAACATATCTTATTGTATCGTATCTTATATATCTTATCTCATCATATTCCATCTTATCGTATCATATCTTTTATATCTTATTGTATCGTATCTCATCGTATCTTAACGTATCTTATATATCTTATGATATTCCATCTTATCGTATTTTATCTTTCATATCGTATCGTATCTTATATCTTGTCATATTTTATGTTATCGTATTGCTTTGCATCTTATCCCATCTTATCTTTTATCTTATCGTATCTTATCTTATGGCATCTTATCGCATTGTATTGTATTGTATCATATCTTACATCTTGTCATATTTTATGCTATCGCATCGCATCGCATCGTACCGCATCTTATCTTATGTCTTATTGTATCGTATCATATCGTATCATTTTGTATCTTATCCCGTCTTATCTTTTGTCTTTTATCTTTTATCTTAAATCCCATCGTATCTTATCATTTCATATCGAATCTCATTGCATCGTATCACATCTTATCTTATATCTTGTCTTATTGTATTGTATCGTTTCGCATGTTATCTTTTATATCTTATTGCATCTTATCTTATATATTGTAATATCTTATGTTATATTACTGTATCGCATCTTTTCTTATTTCTTATGGTACCATATCATATCATTTTGCATCTTATCCCATCTTATCTTTTATCTTATATCACATCTTATCTTATATCTTGTCTTATCGTATCTTGTGGCATTGCATCATTACTCCGATTACACCATTAGAAATGTGACGAACAGCTCAAGGTGTCGACCTGGCCTCTAAATTCCCTGCATACCAATCTGA
The DNA here is from genome assembly GCA_019142605.1 of Cephalopholis sonnerati. Lineage (NCBI taxonomy): Eukaryota > Metazoa > Chordata > Actinopteri > Perciformes > Serranidae > Cephalopholis > Cephalopholis sonnerati. Next base: position 39,957,657 of record JAGQAX010000008.1, on the reverse strand, counting down.
TTAAGCATACATGGGACGAACAAGTACCCACCTTGCAGTTCACCCTGAGTCCGATAAAAGGAGGACCCAACATGGATCTGGGGTACCTCTGGGATACCGTCACCTCCCACAGATGTTCAATTGGATTCAGATCTAGAGAATTTTGAGGCCAGTTGAACATTTTGAGAGATCACTTTGACATCATCATCAGTGCTGTTCACTGTACTTGTCAGTGGTTTTAATGTTATGGCTGACCTGTGTACATCATGTATGTATGTATATATATATATATATATATGCTTGAGTTCAACACATCAAGTTGTGATCTTTCGGTCTTCCAAAACAGGTCTTATTAGTGCAAACTTCCCTTTTTGTGTTTCCCCTCTGAGCTTCGTGTGTCTAAATCAAGAGGTGAGGAAGTGTCACACATGTCGGTGCACACAAACATGTTCAGTTAGAGCTTCATCAGCTGCGGTTTTGTGGTCAGCAGCGAGCCGATACAGGAGGTCAGCTTTCTCCTGTAGTTTAATGTTGAGCCGAGTACTTGGATCAAACAAGTATCCAGAAGGTATCCAGGTTCACACTGTAATACTGGTCATCACAATCATTTGTTGTGAATTAAGCAAACTGATGAATGATTATTCCCCCTTTTTAAATCATGACACACTGCTTTCGCCCCTCATTAAAAGAAAAGGCCATTTTTAATAATAAAAAGTATCATATCAGTACTAATATCTGCGATTCTGGCCCTGTATTACTTGGTATCAGATCGAAACCAAATTTTGTGGTTCCTCTCGTTGCTGGAAGCGTCTGTGCTCGTGCGGATCATATTTCTGCCTCAACAGTGTGCAGTCATTTCAGCAGCTCTGTGAGGCTGCACTGAGACACAGCAGCGCTTTGAGCTAAATGCTAACATCAGAGTGCTAACGTGCTCACAGGGACAATGCTAACATGCTAAAATCAAGTAGGTACAGACTGGCTGAAATCACCAACAGTATAATTAACACTCAGCAGCGTTCACCATCATAGAGGTCCTCACTGGAGCAGAAGATGTGGATTAATCCGCCGCTGAAAATAGTCCCAGACAAAGTCAATGTTTCATCCTGCTTGCTTGATAAAAACGACAGTGAGCAGCTGTTTTAGGAAACTGGATTTACATCTTCATACGAACCAATGGACTCAGAGCTTAAAGACACAGACAGGAAGTCACACAGACAAACAAAAAAATATATAAAAACAGCAGACTGATCCTTTAACACAGGGCTGATCTTCTCCGTCTGCAGGTGTGAAGTTGTGAGGTGTTGTTCAGGACTGTTGGTTGCCTAGCAACACACACACACACAGTGCCAGGGGTCTAATTAAAGCCCGCAGGATACCTCGTTAACAGTTTAAAGAGACGGCACTGATCCAGGTTCAGTTTGCAGGTTTTTTTATTTTAGCACATGAACTGATCAGGACTCACAGCACCACCACTGCCGGACTACATCTCCCATCATCCCCTCTGGGTTTAAGGCTACAGCAGCTGCTCGGTGCCACAGAGACAAATGGAAGAGCAAATGACAGAAACAGGAAGACGTGTTGAACAGCTGGACAGTGACATCATTAAAGGAATAATCCGCCATTTTGACCAAAGAGCTGCTTGGTGTCATGTGACTGACAACAAATCAGATTCAAAGTAATGACATCATCCAGTCACGCTAACAGAGTTCATATCCGTGTTTATGAACTGTGTTAAAGCTCTGTGGAGTTTTCTTGTAAACAAACTGTTTACATTCAGTGTTTTTTTATCACAAACATCGGTCTTAAATTAGACGTCAGAGCCTCCACAGGGAGCCCTGAACTTTAACAGGACACATGTTGTACATTAGTGGCAGTGTAATGAAACCAGTTTAATTTAATTTTCTGACTTGGAAAAAAAATTTCTGGCTATAATGTTGAAATATTCCACATTTCTTTTATTACGACATTTTACGACTGAGTCGTTGATGTTGGTGAGACTAAATTTGTGAAACCAGATGAAGTTTTTAACGAATCTGTTTTGCGTCACTTTTTATTGCTCCCATCACACTTCAACCTCCAACACACACACAACAGAAATCAGCTGAACTGAGGCTGTAACAGTACAAAAGTCTGAATGTCTAAAAAAATAAACTTCTCTCAGTAAAACTCTGATTGTATTTAAGTCTACAGGAGGCTGAGACTCATGTGACCTGCTGACACACGTCACTTCACCGGGAGGTAAAATAACAAATCTGCCTTTAATTCCAGTTCATTTTATCCAGGTAAACATTTGTCTTTTTATATCTACAGTGAGTTTCGTTGTTCCTCTTGACAGAATCAGGACTTGAGGAAGCTGATTTCCACCACAAAAAGAAAAGTATGGATGAAATGTTTGAAATAAAATTACTCCTGGTTAAAGAGAACGAAGGATTGGCAAGTAAAGATTCTGACTTTCAAACTCAAAAGTATAACAAGTATTTTACCAAGGGCACGTTTCTTCCAGTTTTACCCCTTGTGCTGACTTTGTGAGTATGCAGCATCAGCCTGAGTCCATATACATAATCAATAGTTTTAAATCTTGTTCGCACAAATTATCTTGTGCACACGAAACAAAGACCTCAGGAGGCTTTGTATATTGGTCCAAAACTATTTGCTTTAAATATCCCCAGACCTCTGGTGTTTGTTAAGTAGCTAGCTGTCCGGCTTAATAACGTCCTGATGCCTCTGATAATGAATGAATAATCAGATAGTGAAAATGATCATCAGGTGTAGCCCTAAAAATGCTAAACTCACTGATAATGATAGCTGGCTAGAATCTCAGAAAGTGCCCCAGCCTTTGAAGATGTTTTCGTGGTGGCCAAACAGTGTAATTACACCGTGACATGACGCCCTGAGCCCCAACCACGTTTTCCCATTGACTTACATGGCGAAAGAGACATCTGTAAATCAGTGGACACTTTTTGTTAGTGTCACAGCCCCCTCGTTTCATTATCAGGATTTGATCAGTTCCACTCTATAACTTTTGGAAAATCTAGAAGAGCCGCCGATTGAATAATTTTATCCACAGTCAAGTTAGCAGAGCGCTAAACTGGAAGTAGCCAGCATGGTTGGCAGAAGTCTCTGGTGTGCCTGCTCTATGGGCCACATAGAAGCAGTGCCAATCATCCCAGACACGTATAGCTGCAAACACATTGTTTGTTTTTACGTGCCCCTACAAATCGTCAAGATTTGAACCCCACTACAACGCGACGTTGACGTTGTGGTCAACAAATATGAGGCCAAACGTAGCAATAATCCATTTTATAATTCATTATACATGAAGAAGTGATTCACCTATAAGTAACAAGATGTAACCCTTACCGTTATCCTATCATTAACCGACTCTCTTTTTTATCTAACACTTCACGGCTAGCTAATCGCTAATTTAGCATTTTCATGATGGCCTTTGCTTCTGAACCAAGGGGCGAAGGGGGCTGATTTAGGACTAAGTATGGTGGGCAAGTCATGTAGCATCTATACGTACTCGGATCATCAGGGTAATTTTAATCACTGAGGTTTAACGTCTTGTCTTCATGCACCTCTGAGCAACTTCCATAGGAATAAACAGGGCCCTGCCTCCAACGCTGTATCCAAGTCTCTCTATACATCCGTGATCATAACAGTAAGATAGCATCAGCCCTGTTCCCTGTAACCAGGATGCTACATTAGCATCAGCTAGCTAATGCCAGCTGATTAATGCTAGCTTGCTAGCTTTTAGCTTACTTAGCTGATCAGCTAAAGAGGTTCAGGTTGTTGAGAATGACTGAAACAGCTTTGAAGAGTTATTAAGTTGTACGTGATGAGTCAGCTAAACTTAACTTTCTTATTAGCTAACATTAGCATAACTCCCCCTGTTGTTAATGACTGCACAGCTATCATGCTTGTTAGTAGTTTGTATTGTTTTCCTTCTACTTTAATATTAGACTGACTTCCTCAGATTGTGTCTTTCTAGAGTTGTTAGCTGCTTGTAGAGACGAACAATCGAAGACTCCGAGATCTGGTCTGGTTGGGTCTACTCAAGTTTTGTTTAGGTGTTTTGGGGATTGCAGGGATGGATTCAAACATGGTGAAAATCAGTCCTGCTCTTGTCAAACATGTCAACCAGTGTCACTGAGTTTTCAGAGTCTCTGAGAAAATTCACATTCAGAAAAAACAGGAAGAAGAGTCCGAGGTGGCTCCGGATGGTTTGGTGCATAGTATCCATTTGTCCTTGTCTGGAGGTCTTCAAGGGTCCTAAAATTTGTACCAAATCCAAAAAGGCTTGTGACTTTACCCAACGTCAGGGTGGACCTGACGAAAACCTGAACCATCAGAACCCCCCTGAAAACCAGTAGCTCTTTTGAGACTACAGAGAAGAGGAAGAGGACTTGAGCTAAGCAGGTTTTAAGGTCCGAGTCTACTTCAAACAAAGCAGCTCGTATGATGTAGAATACCAGAATGAATCCTGAAGCCTCCACCTCTTCTCCTCTGACCTCTACAGCATTCAAGAAATCCTCCTTCATACATTATTTACCCTGCATTTGTACCGTCAGCTGTTTCATTTTCATGTCCAGCTGCGTAAAACTTCATCTTGTTTAGATTTCCCAAAAGACGTACCAACATATCTCCAACATAAATATTCATAAAGTGAAATAAAAAGCATCCAGAGTGATGGGTGTTCCTCGTCTCTGATCTCTCGTCTTGGCACATTTTCTTTTACTTAAACGAGAGACATCAGATAAGTTTTCCTCAAAGGTACCTCAAGTTTTTGTGCAACTGTGACGCCCCTCCCACTGTCTTGCAGAATATGCCAGCCAGCCTCATCAGGCAGGTGGCTGGCATGCGAGGGTCGTTTCCTTGATTGGCTCACCTGGGCTTCCAGGCTATAAAAGCTGCCTCCTCTGTTCACTTGCTCTCTCTTCCTGCGGCTGACATCTACTGGGCATCATTACTTTTGGTTTGCACCTTCAACACCTCCACAACACACCTGACACACACACCCATGCATGGCTTTCATGACTGACTTTGCTGACCTACACACTCCATTGGTAATTTTAGTTTAATAAATTCTGCTTGTTTTAAGTAAATCTCTTGTGTGGACTCCCTACTTGTTACATTCACTGAGCCAGTTTGTAACAAATGGGGGCTCGTCCGGGATCCGTTTGGTAAATTTTGCCTTAGTTGTGACAAATGGAGATTCATCCGATCCATTCGGTGAAGTTAAATCTTGCCCCAGTGTCGCATATTAGGCTTGATTTGTTATATATGATCAATCGGGTTTGTGACTCTTGTGGTTTGTGAATGCTAAATTGAGGTTAAGCACTTTTTCAGGAGTAAAGTTTAAAGTATTTTTGGCATTAGCATTGTGATTGAGATTTTGGGGAGTATCACACAAGGATTTTTTTTGTTTAGTTATCTTTGTGTTGTTCATTTTTGTGGGTGTTGGAAGGGAGCAGCATTTGTCCCCCCCTTTTCTTCCATTGTAAACCCATGTGTTTGGAATTTACTGTGCATGTGACTGGTGAATATAGCCACAGTAGTCTGAATGAGCCATGCATCCCCTCTGTAGGCTGAAGTGGTTGGCCTCAACAGGAGATCAACCAGTTTGTTGTTTTCACTTAGTGTGGCGGAGAAAGTGGTTGATGACAATGTCTTGGGAGCATTTCCCTGGTTTCCTGGGGGTCGCCAGTTTCTGGTTGCCTTTTGGGTTCCGGTGGAATCAGTGCATAAGTACCCACCACCAGTATCTGTCTGAAGACTAGGGTTGAGATTAATTAGCTAGTAAGTGTGACCAGTTAGATAGAGCTGGGGAGCTTGAGCTCTGTGGTGGTATTTGATTTCACCATTGCACATGTTCTTGTAAGCATTTGTTTTCGTGGGTTTGTAATCTGAAATACTGTGGCTGGTTTCACTGAATCGACATCCTTTGTCTGGTCTTGATGGTAAGTTGCACTTTCAACTGTTTGAGCCTGGCATGCTTCAAGATGGCTAGGCGTGTGGTAGAATTCAATTTGGTTGATATCTTGGCCTGCTTGTTTTGGTGATAAGTGCTACAGCTCATGCTTTGTTTGGTTTTGCATGTGAGCTTTGTTGTAGCTTGGTTTTCTCTGTGTTGTGCGTCTTGGGACGACTTGGTTGGCTAGTGAGCCTTTGTTTAGAGGAACCTTTGGGTATGCTACTTTGGTTTAGCGCTCATGTAATACCAGTTCAGTGTGCTTTGAGTAGCTGTAATTCTGAATAGGCAGCGCATCCTGACTTTTGCTTTGTCTGGTTGCAGGCCACCTTGTTAGAAGTCGTGTAATGAGCTTTGAGGCTCATTCTTAGCAATATTTTGATGTGTACTTTAGGTTGGGGATTTAACCATCTCCTGACTCTACCTCACTGCTCTATTCTCATTCACCTGAATTCCTGCAAAATACAAATCTGCATTTTGAGTTGGGTACATTTCAAATCGTATTCTACAAACTTTCAATTAAAGCTTGTTGTGACCCTTTATTTTCCCATGCACTAGCTTCTGATACCAGAATATTTCTCATTCTTAAATTGCTCCTCTGGATCCAAGGTTGCTGGGTGAGGGATTGGATCTGGTAAGATTGATAGTGGCGGGTGGAGGTTTAGGTCACTGTTCATATTTTCAAGTTTGTATGATGGCTAGTCCTGTGTAAAGGGGGACACTTGGTAGACTAAAAAGAGGAATGTTGTTTTTCTTATGTTGAATTGTTTAAAACTTATGTTTTGTGTTCTAGATGTCAAGGTGGAACCTTGATCTTAAGAGGGGGGGTGTGACGCCCCTCCCACTGTCTTGCAGAATATGCCAGCCAGCCTCATCAGGCAGGTGGCTGGCATGCGAGGGTCGTTTCCTTGATTGGCTCACCTGGGCTTCCAGGCTATAAAAGCTGCCTCCTCTGTTCACTTGCTCTCTCTTCCTGCGGCTGACATCTACTGGGCATCATTACTTTTGGTTTGCACCTTCAACACCTCCACAACACACCTGACACACACACCCATGCATGGCTTTCATGACTGACTTTGCTGACCTACACACTCCATTGGTAATTTTAGTTTAATAAATTCTGCTTGTTTTAAGTAAATCTCTTGTGTGGACTCCCTACTTGTTACATTCACTGAGCCAGTTTGTAACAGCAACCAAAAAGAGACTTTAAGGGATTTTCAAAGCTTGGAAAAGTGTTTAAGGATTCTCCCAAAGGACATGAGTTAAGTTACATTTATGCTACAAGCTGTTTTGTAAGGAAGGTTTTTTGTGAAGAGGCGTTGTGCACCTGAGCACTGAGCTGTAACAGTCAGCAGGACAGTCCTGGTTCCTCCTGACAGCTAAAAATCAAAACCTGAATGTGTCCAAATAATTTAAAAGTGGTTGATCCAGTTCTCAGCAGCTTTGTCTGAAGTCCAACAAAAAGAGGCAGAAGCAGCGCTCAGCTTCGTGGCTTTACCTGGACTGGACCGGTCTGAACCGGTTTGTACCAGAATGAGTCAGTACCATGCGGCTCACATCAGGCTTTTGCGGTCTGGATTTAGTTTGGAGCTGTTGGAGGGGGTGAGGGGGGAGGAGGAGTCCAGTTGTCGGTACAACACTCTTAGCTCTTTCACTTCCTCCAGCACTTCCCGGGCCTGGCTCCAGGCCGCCGACGCCTCCTTCAGGAGTCTCTCTGCTTCAGCTCGTGCTCCTTCAGCTGACTCCTTCCCCTTCATCTTCCCCCGCTCCCCGGCCTCCCCATCAGCCTCCCCGCGCACCTCCTTCAGCAGCCGCTCTGTCTTCTCCAGCTTCTGGCTGATGAGCTCCTGCAGCTGGCCGATGGGAGCTACGGTGCCGTTCATCGTCAAGGCAGGAGAACGGGTCGCAGCCGCTGTCTTGTTCTTAGCAGCTTTAGTCTCTGAGTGCGTCAGGATCTCATCCATGGAGGCACAGCGGTTTTTCTCCGCTGTCGTCAGGCGTTTTCCCGGCTGGGGGGTTTGACCCGTGTGCTCCCACACCACCGCAACCTCACGGGGAAGACTCTGGGATTTCCCAGAAGCCTCGGCAGTCTTGGCAGAGAGAGCGCCATCAGTTTTGGACCTGGGACAGTCCGAGCTGAGGTGGGAGGCACAGCCGTCGGCTTCCTGAGAAGCAGGAGCGTCCTCCTCCTGAATCAGATCCAGAGTCAGCATCCCATCTGAGGAGGAGGTGGAGGCCTAACGGACAGAGAGGAGTCAGGTGAGTCTGCAGCAACAACTACAACATGGAGTGCTATAAACCTTCAGATTTCTATCATTAAACTCTGAGAAGTTTTTATTGTCTGAAACAATCTAAACTCAAGGTCCACTTTCTTTCTTGTTCCGGATGTTCTGACTTCATCACACAGTCTTCATTAGCAGATTAAGTTTGCTTAGTTGTCATAAATCCTTGATGTTCAAACTTTTCATTTCTTGGAGCAAGTCATCGAGGTTGTCTTTACAGGACCAGGAGGATTGTGTGATTCAGTCAAAGGCTTCAGAAAAAGTAACCAAATGGACCTTAAATTGAGATTGTTCTGTCAGCTGTTGTCTCTAAGGTCGAACTGTTGAGTTCAATGTGAACAAGAAGTCCGAAACTTGCTCAGAATGTTAAAAAGTTTTAACTTCTACATTTCATAGACAACTGAGCACATCCCATCTGCTGATAAGGGTCCATGTGATTCAGTCAAAAGCTCCAGAATAAGTAAGTGGACAGAGAATTGAGGTTGTTGTCAGTGGCTGTTTCAAACACTGAACTGAACAAGAAGTCCTAAACGTGCTCAGATTAATGAGAGGTTTGAACATGTACATTTCATTTCTGCTGATGAAGACCATCAGAAACTCCAGAACAAGCCAGTGAATGGATTAATGATCACTCATTGCTTGAATCCAAGATAACACCAGTTAGGATGTCTTTCATTATTTCTCTGTTGTGGATACGAGTTATGTAAAATATACAGCTTGTGATTTATAAGAGACATCTCAGCAGATATCATCCTGTGTGATTGTTTATACTCATAAATATATGGAATTATCTACAAATGATTTTATACTGTAGCAAAATGCATTAAATATTTCATAAATAATGGCAATTTATGTTGAAAGGGCTTCTCATAGAGGAGAGTAACAAGGTGATACTGGAGGAAGAGGAGGAGATGATGAATGATCAGACTGACCACGGCCAGCAGGTGACCTCTGGTCGGCAGTCGTCGGGTGTGAGGAATCTTCACTCGATCTCGGGTCAGATGAGAAAGCTGAGAGTCTTCTACCGTCACCTGTAAACAACACAAACAGTCAGGTTAAAGGTAGTTTAACCTTTTTATAAAGCAAAAATATACTGAGGCCAAGGGGACCCAGAATCGACCCCTGAGGAACTCCTAACTGTACCGAGCTGCAGTTCATTCAATGTCCACTGGAAGCTGCTGTGATCAAACTCAGAACCCTTTTTACACAAGTTCAGCACTCAGGAGAACTTTTATTTAGTTTGAGATTTTCAGAATTGACTCATTTAAAAGATATCAGGACTTTAAAGGAATACTTCACCCACACAGTGACCATTTGTACATCAGTTAGTCACGCCGTGTTATCTTGATTTTATAAAGAAAACTTTATGAAATGTGTTCTTAGATGCCTCAACGGAAAACAGCAGCCTTAATAATTCATTGATTGGGGACCATGTTCAACAACAACAAAACTATATCAACACATCCGTTTCCAAACTTCCCGATCCGTGGAGGCGTGTGAGAAAACCACATTTCTTCATTAAATCAAGGTAACACGGCACGACTAACTGATAAACAAAAGGTCATTTTGTGGGTGAAGTACTCCTTTATGAGGTCTGGAGGCATCTTTTGGATTTCCGAACCACTTAAGGTGAAACCTACTATTTGCAGCAGTAGGCTGGCAGCCCTCTTTCGTCATGTGGAAGTGGGCGTGGTTTCATCGAAAGTGAGATGGAAAAACGATAGACGCAGTCTGGTGGCATGTTGTCTTGACTGACAGGAGTCAGTCACAGTGGTTGCCTACCTTTTCACCCAATTTTTTACTACCAATCTGACCTTCAGTGCAACAATATTTTAACATTTTCTTTTTTTTCCTCAAGTTTCTTTAGACTCTGCTCAGAAAAATTGTTCCATAACACGTGTTTAAAGACTTACATCTGATGATCTGCAGTTAGAATTTAATTTAAAAGACTTTATTTTTGAGCCTCAGCGCAGTCTGAATAATCTTCTGTACATATATATAGATGTATATATATGTAAAACATGATGTTTTACCTCAGCCGGGTCTTGAATTTAGACAGATATACATACAAGCTGTTTTTTAAGACTTTTCCAGGAAACGCTGGCTGTAAAACACCACAGTAACACTATGAGATGAACGTGGTTTATGAGAGGCTTTCGTTCAGCCTGGAACACGATGTGTGTGTGTGTGTGAGAGAAAGTGTATTGATCTGAGTATCGATCAGAGTATTGACTGGTGGAAAAGGCTGAAGGTTGTTGACTGAACGCTGACCAGAAGCTGTACACGCAGACAGCTGCTCTGACACACTTCCTGTTACTGTCAGTGAGGACACTGAAATAAACACATTAGACATCAGTTACAGGAAGCAGTGCTTTCTAAAATCATACACGATGACATCTCAGATATTATTTGACACTGTTTTATACCAGAGCTCAAAGACAAAGATACTGTGAGACAAAACAGGAAGTGAGATGTAGTTTGTCAGCAGGTGAAGCTGCAGGAGAGACGCACAGATCATGGAGGGAACTAAGAGGCAGACTGATGCAGTTTGTTTCAAAAATCACCGTCCTTCTTGGAGTCGCAACTGAATCAAAACACACAGACATGATTCACATATTTACTGATTCAGTGTGACTTACACTTCACGATGATGTCATTACACCTAATGTCCATCCAGAATTAACCTCCATAAATTTACTCAGAAATCACAGAGCAAAAGACGCTCCAGAACTTTACTGAGAATTATCACATTTTTAAGTTTTTTTTTTAAGTATCAAAGTAATCCTGTAATAGTTGTCTGTACATCCTTGATTACACTGCAAACAGGAGCTGCTCACAGATTATTCAGTACACTTTTAATGCCAGCATTATACTTCCTGTTTACCTCTACCAAAGCCCCAAGACTTTAGGAACTATGGAACGCCAAGTGTGAATTAATCCACCACTGAAAATAGTCCCCATCAAACAATAAAGTGTTGTGTCCTCCTGTTTGTTTGATAGAAAGTAAAGTGATCAGCTGAAAAGAAAATTACTGATAAATCTGTATTTGGGTTGTTTAAAGATTTACGTCTTCAGTAGAAACCACTTGGTCTGTAACTGGACAGGAAGTCAGACAGCATTAAGAGACGCACTAGCATCAGATTTGTCAATGATGATAAATCAGCTCTGTCCTCAGTGACTGATGGACTCCAGGAGTCCACAGAGAGACAATAACTGACTCTGTGTTTGTCTTCGTACCTCATCAAAGATTCTGTTCTTGGCTCGAGTGATGGCGGCGCTCAGGACGTTGATCCAGGACTCTTTCTCCTCCGGACTGACAGCCAGGAAGACCAGGTTAGGAACCTACAACACACCAAAACACAAGTCCACATTAGCGTCTGTCTGATAAACTCCACGTGAACTGGGTGGATCAGTGAATCAATCAGTGACCTCGTAAATAAAGTCAGCTGCACAGCAAAGGTTGAGCACTGAGAACGGGTTCAGCTTCAAATCTGTATTCAAAAGGATCCATAAAGAAATCTGAATTTCAGTTCTGCTTATTGGTTCCTAAACACCTACACACTGGTGCTCTGTCTGAACTGGACGATGCTGCGCACAGCGATGCATGTTGTTTTTGTTCTGCTAAGGCTCTATGAGAAGATCGATAAGAGATGCGAACACGAGTCTGGCTGAGGTCATGTGCTGCACCAGAAGTTTTTCTTCTGTTAGCTTTCAGCGCACCTGTTACCTGTCTCTCTCTCTCTCTCTCTCTCTCTCTCTCTCTCTCTCTCTCTCTCTCAACTAGGGGTGTAAATCACTAGTTTTATCAATACAATATTTGCTGATATCACAAAGTCTGCCTCAGTGGGATTTTAATTTGATTCAATTCAGCAGCCTGTGATCAATGAAAGCAGATCAGTAAAGATCCTCATTGTCTTTTTCCAAGCTGCTTGTCTTTGTCTGCCTGGTGCTCAGCCGCTACCACAGTTTGAATGTTTAGGAAGGAGGTGCACTTTAATAGAAATGAGGACACGTGGGAATTTCAAAATAAGATGACTATATGTATCAATATTGCATCGATGATATTGAATCGTTGGTGAATCGATGTATTTTTACATCCCTACTGTCAGTCTCACACCAGTCAGCATTCTCAACCCAGTTGTATGTTTTTGTCTCCAGGATGAAGTGAATGTTGTTTTGCGTTTCAACTTCTATGCCTGGGAATTATTTGGATAAAATTATTCTGTTAGTTTGTGTTATTGTGTGACTTTGGTGTTTTGAAGGGCGAGTTTGGATTCACCCAAGTCACACAATATGACAAACTAACTTACTGAAGAGATCATAGATACGTCTCACTTTCATTTGGACAGCTCAGAGGTAAAGCAGGTTGTCCACGAATCGGAAGATGAGCAGTTCAGTCCCCAGCTCCTCCAGTCTGCATGTCGAAGTATCCTTGGGCAAGATACTGAACCCGATGGCTGTTGCATCAGTGTGTGAGTGCGTATGAAAGGTTACTGAGCAGCAGGTGGCAAAACGTATGGTAGCCTTGGCCACCAGCGTGTGAAAGGGTGAATGTGACGTAGTGTAAAAGCTCTTTGAGTGGTCGCAAGACTAGAAAAGTGACTGGAAAAGGCTTCTTTAGGTGGCAAGTAGCGCCTTTGTGCTGTTCATGCAGAAATGTTTGCGCAAAAATGCATGTTTGCAAAAAAAAAAAAAAATGCAAAGATTTGCGACAAGACGAGTTGAAACAGGCAGCTACTCGCAGTGCACTGTTCTGCAAGGTCCTAAAAACCTGCCGGTTCACACCAAGTCAACTAGACGAGATGGTGTATCATCTCTAGTCAACAACTCTCTGTACTTCTGTTCTGATTTGCAGCTTTTCAGGTTTATTTTGTGGCTGAATATAATTTGTAGCTTCTTAAAACATGAATGAGGATAGTGATAGTGAGATACTGGCTACAGTGATGAAACAAAACCAGCATCAGATGGACTGTATTCATAATCAATACACCACAGTAATATAAATAACCAGCGCCAATTCATCAGTCAATGAGAATGTGTGTGCGTGGGCGGGGCATAAGTACAAACAGCGAGCAGCAGCAGCGACCCACAAGAGAAGAGATGACTCGGCGGGGACGGAGCACCTGCCGCAGCAATTGAACACGCTGTCTGCGGTCATTTTGACTTGACTTGTTCTAAGACCAGCTGAGTTGCAGGTGACATCATCAGTCAGCTTGAGTCCAGACCGGTCAGTTCACGCTGCAACTTTTCTCTGCAACGTTCTAAAACGGTTTCGTCTCGTCACAAATCTTTGGTCTGAACTGGGCTCTAGACTGGACCGATGAGACTTGGATTGTACTACTCCAGTTGTGTGACAGTTTGTAAACAGATGTTTTGATATAGATTTGCTGTTGTTAAATGTGACCCCCATTTTCTGTTTTTGGATTCTCCGTTCACCGTGGAGGCACAAGAACAACAAAGTTTTCTCCATAAATTCAACGAAACACTCACAATGCGAGTCCTTTGGGAGGTGACGTGTTCCTTTAAGAGCCGACAGAAATGAGAGTCACATGTTTGTGTGAACAAACTTAATGTTTATAAAAATCTGATTCTGATTCACGTCAGACAGAAAATACACTGAGGAACAATGATTTGACAAAACACTGCTGGCAGAACACTGGTTGACCTAACACAGCGCAGAACACCACACACACACACACTGTTTTCGGAGGCCTCAGTGGGAGACACATCACCAGATGGCCGAGTGTGTGTGTGTAATAGAAGCTGCCACCTGTCTGCAGGACACCTGATCCCTCCCCTGGGCATTCTGGGTATTTGTGGGATGGCCTGCAGATATCTGCTGAATGTGTCTGTGTGTGTGTGTGTGTGTGTGTGTGTGTGTGTGTGTGTGTGTGTGTGTGTGTGTGTGGCTCCACCTGTTTCCAGTCAGCTCCCGTCAGTCACTGACTCTGTTTTTATTAACAAACTAATGTAAATATCAAAGTGTTTCCTGTCTGAGGTGTAACAGTAGTTGTTGGATAAAAGCAGAAGCAGACTGACTGAATAAATGATGACGTACATGAAGCATGAAGAGCCGAAAACATGAGATGTGTGTGGAGCGAAGAGGAGACGGTAACCTTTCTCATGTTAATACATGAAACAAGTCATATCTTCATCATGTCTTCATGATGTAGTTTGAGTTTTGACTGGAGCTCTTTTGACCACCTCTTCTTCTTCTGTGGCTTTAACGGCGCTGACCTGCTGTTTATATTTATATATCATACTATTATCACAGAATAGGAGCGGATGGAAACAAGTCAGGTTGAATGTTGATTGTTTTTATGGAAATAAAATTTGGGACAGACAGGTGTGCAGACAGACAGACAGACGTACCGTGTTCCCCGGCGTGCTGCAGCGCTGCAGTCTGAACTTGCTGTGGTTCTTCTTGCTGCGACTCTTGTTCTTCCTGATCTCCTCACAGCGCTCATAGTCCGACAGGTCCAACACCTCGTCAGCCCGGCCCAGCTCCTTCACCTGCAGGACACACACAGGTAGCACAGTTAACACAGGCAGTACAAGTCAAAGGTCAAAGGTTACGAGGTCAACTGACTGAAAAATCCCCAGTTGTTCATCTTTACAGTTGTATTTCTGAACTTAAGACAGGCTAGCTGTTTCCCTCTGTTCCCAGTCTTTATGCTAAGCTTAGCTAACACACACTGACTCCAGCTCAGTTCATGAGAGTGAAACATCAGTCTGAACGTCTGACTCTGAGACAGAGAGAGAGGAAGAGTGTTCAACTGCTGCAGGTTTTCTTTCAAAGAGTCCAAATCAAATGCAAACACAGTCAAATACAGTAGAAGAAGGAGACGTGTTTACAGGCATGGAAAATGTCTGAAATAAATTTAAATAGAAAAACAAACTTGTTTTCTTAAAGTCACAGTCAGGTTCACGACTCACGACTGAAGGCTGATCGCTGATACAGACAGTGATACTGATACTGAATCGTCAGGCTGTTACCACACATGGACATTAAGTTGATTTGGTGACATGAAACTACACATTGTCTTAGATTTTGGATATCGTAATAACATATGTGTCATCTCTTCCTGGTTTTAAAGCCTGCGTTACAGTAAAGTAATGTCGCAATGTTGATATATAATATTTGATTTTCTCCATATCGCCCAGCGCTACTCGTAAATAACAATTATTAACATTATAAACTGATCTGTCCGTTATGTTCTTGATTTAATGTTTGATCTGTAACTGTGTACCTGAGCAGGTAGTGTACAGTGACACTGAGAGCCGGTGAGAGTGAACCAGGACAGTAAAGATAAACGACGAGCTGAGACTCAACGTAAAGCTCAAAGATGCAGCTGATCCTTCGCCGTCAGACACACAACACTTTGTTATTAAACAACATATATGTTAGATGTTTAAAATAAATCTGTTTGTGTTTGTTGACTGACAGCCTGCAGGTTAACACACTGACTCAAACAGTTCGCTCTGTAACACACACACACACACACACACACACACACACAGCAGGAGTTAGCATTGGTTTCTGCAGGTTAACCTCAGCTCATTAATCTCCATGGAAACAGCATCCATTATTCAGTAGTTTTAAACTGAGACTTCCTGGGAGAGAGGCCACGCCCACCACACACACACACACACACACAGAGCTAGCAGCTAACCACAGCTAACAGAGAGCCTCTGTCAGATCAGATGTCGTGACACAACAGACACAACGATACAGATGACTACAGTAGAGTGTGTGTGTGTGTGTGTCTGAGGTCAGTCCGTCCATCATCAGCCAAATTATCAATAATCAATATTCTGTGTTATATGTGGAGCTGCTGACATAACAGAGTCAGTGACCTCTGACCTCTTCACACAGTGTGAATGGAACATGCTGTTCCTCATCGTGTCATGTCTGATGCACGCTGGAGGATTTTGAAGTTGTGACTGATTTTGGAAAAACGTGAGAGAGAACAGACGTAACAACAGATTTAGTAACTTTCACACCACATGATTCAGTCAGGACCCTTGACCACACCCCTGACGTTAAAACAGATTCAAGTAGGTGATTCCAGGGACACGATTAAGCATGACTTCAGATAAAAGACAAACATGGAGGCAGACTGTCGTCATCAGCCCACACTTATGCACACTTATAGCCTCTTTTCCTCCGCAGGAACTTTTATCATTTACCCAGGATTTTGAGAAACCTTGGCGCCTTTCCACTGAAATTACCCGGGGTAAAAACTTTCCCTCAACCCCAAACTTTCCTTGAAAAAAGTACCTAGTAGGGGGGTAGGACTTTTCAGATTCCCCAGAATTCTTGAGGGGCGGGGCTGTGTGCTGAAGAACGCTGATTGGTGGAACACACACTTGCAGCGTTCTCGAAACGACCGAGTCTATGGAAGAATAGCCGACAAGCTGGTGGAGCTAAATATAGGACACGCTGAAACACATTCGGGAAAAGTTAAAGAAACTTAAGCAAGATTATAAGAAGCTTCAGGGGTTCACAGTTGTCTTTGCTAATAACACCTGTCGTCTTTTCCGTGCAGATCACATGATTTTATATGTGATGTAGTAAAACACGAGGAACAACAGGACAACTTGAGCGTCCTCCATCCTGGCGTATTGTGTCGCACAAATGATGATGCGGGCTTGTCAGTCGCTGTTTATGGCGTCATTGTGCTTGTTTGGCCTTCAGCTTCTTCTTACTGCCACCTACTGGACTGGAGGTGTATCCTCACCCTCAACCAGAGCTACAGACTGCACCCTCTGCCTCAACATGTCAGCAACTTGACACTAATTACTGTTGAATAAAGATAAACAGTAGATTGATGACACAGGAAGCTCAGGGTAATGAGGTGGTGGGGTGGTTGTCTGGCAACAATAAAAAGGCGAAGCAAGCGTTTTTTTTTTTTAGTAGTGGCACTCAATTAAAAACAAAAAAAAAGGCACCTCAAGTTTTGTTACACAAGTTTAATTGATGAATCCATATCAAAAAGATATATTTGTTGATGGAAAGGAAATTAATCAGTGACTCTTTTTTAATTTAACTCTTTAATTATTTTAATATTTGATGATCGTAGATTAATTTATTTAAGGTCTAAATTGTTGGTGGGTTAAAAAACTTTTTAAAGATGTGCGGTGTAACGTATTGACCTCAGTTTGGACTTCATGATCGACATCTTTACCAGCTGTCATAAACCAAACAATTGATCGATCCCTTCAGATTATTTACAACATGATTACATCACAGACACACTGACGTTTACATATCATCATCATGTCCGACACTGATGCTGCCTGAGGATTACTGAGGCTTAACATGATGCACACACAGACACACAGTGGATGACAGGTCTCAGAGGTTAGACTGAGTGTCCGTGCAGGTACGTGACGTCACCATGTGACATCTACAGTAAACAACAACCTGCAGACTGTCTGATAACGTGGACAGGAAGTTATCTGTGGTTTATTAGCCTTTTATCGCTCTGATCTGTGTGGTCGTCACAAACAGGAACCTTTAGTTCCTTGTTGAGCTCCTGTGATCAGTTCCTCTGGTTCACAGTCAGTCCTGCCGTACGAATGAAGGTTTAACAGACTCAGACTGTAGCCAGTTAGCTGCTGACCTTTGACCTCAGTTACAGAAATCAGGACCAGTTATATTGTATATTAAACTGCCATATTTTGGGCTCTTTTACTCCGTTTACTGAGAGTATGCAACATTCAACTACATCTCCCATCATGCCTCAGCTCATCGAGTCTCTCTGTGAACCCCCAAACTTGTCTCCATCATTGGAGCCATGCTGGCTGGTTGCCGTCGGTTACCAGAGGAGGAGGGGGTCTGCCATGTGCCTTTGAAGGCTTTCTGTTGGTTGCCATGGGTACCAGCACCCCCCACCTTCTGTCAATGGCCTTATTTAGAGAGGACACACACACACACACACACACACACACACACACCCTCAGCCACTCTCAGCTGTGGTTTGATAGCGAAACAGAAACGAGGCTTCAGCTTCTGCTTTACAGACAAAGTTTGTTTCATCATGTTGTTCTGTTTTCTCTTTTTACTAAAAGTTCTTCGACCTCCGAGAACTCAGCGAGGTGCAGACCAGCAAAACTAGAGCATGGTGCACAGATCTTCTCCGTCTGAAAACAGGCTGCAGGAGGGCAAGAAACAGGACAAGAGCCGGCTGGAAACAGACAAAAAAACAGGCTGAAAACAGACCTAAAATGAGCAGAAAACACACCGAAAACTGGCCCGAAACAGTCTGGAAACAAGCTGAGAACAGGCCGAAATCGGGCAGATCTGAAACAGAATGATTGTTGCCCGAAACAGACGGCAAACACACAGGAGAACAGACCGAGAACAGACCAAAAACAAGCTACAAACTGGCTGGAAACAAGTGGAGAACAGGCTTAAAACAGATCTGCAACAGGACGAAAACTGTTCAAAACAAAGCTGAAACAGACAGCAAATACTGACTGAAAATAGACCGAAGACAGACCCAAAACTGGCTGACAACTGTCCAGAAACAGCCCTGAAGCAGGATGAAAACTGTCCCGAAACAGAGCTGAAACAGGCCAAAATCGAGCAAAAAGTGGACTGGACACAGACTGGAAAAAAGACCAAAAACAGACCTGAAACAGGGCGAAAACTGTCTGACAGCTGTCTGAGAACAGATCTGAAACAGGATGAAAACTGTCTTGAAACAGAGCTGGACAAGCTTTAAAATGAACTATCAGCCCACATCACTGTTTGATTAGCTTAGCACAAAGACTGTGGACAGAGGGGAATCTGTTAGCCTACATTTCTAACAAGATGTCAGCCGTTCAGGGGATGTTCCTTAAATTAATGTTCTACAGGACTGAACAGATTCGTACCTGTTGTCAGGCTGTTTGCTGATTGATAACGTAAAGAAAATAATGTGCAGATATAAAGATAATGAGGGTAAAGGTAAAGTTAGCAGGAACGTCTTCAGTCAGAGGCCACAAAAAATAAAAGAATAAAACCTGTGTTGTTCTGAGACCATCAGTCAATCAGTTAATGAATCTGTTACCAAACAACCTGAAGAAGAAGAAATGAGTTAACTGTCGACTGTAAGGGGAAGTTTTATTCTGTTAAATCTAAAGCAGATGTGGTCAGCGTGTGTGTGTGTGTGTGTGTGTGTGTGTGTGTGTGTGTGTGTGTGGTTTCTCTAGTGTCACACAGCGTTCCTATTCCTGGTGAGACAGGAAGTAAAGCTGCTGACAGGAGGCGCTTCTCATGAACCAAAACCTCATGCAGAGACACAGATGTCCTAATATGGTCGTGTGAGACAGCTGATCATGTGACAGATGATGTCGGACTGGAAGTGACAAACTTCCATAGAAGTCCAAACTCTGTGTTTCCTGCTGCTGACGTGAGGCTCTGACATAGAAACACCCCGAGGACAGAATCAATACATCTGATCAGTTTATGATCAATCAAAGTGGATCAGCTCTGATCAGACAGATCTGTCAGTCAGCTGGTGACTCCTCCTGTTCTCTGTCTGTAATAACATGTGAGGTTCTTCAGGGAAACGTCCTGGGACCTCGGTTCTTTTTATTAAACATTAGAAAGGTTTAAAGAAATTATTTAAATAAAACACTGTTGTTCTCTGTCTCCTCCACAGATCAGTTTCATCTGTGTCTATACAAATGTGTTTAGCATAGCTTAGCACAAACACTGGAAGCAGGGGGAATCTGTTAGCCCAGCTTAGCACAAAGACTGTGGACAGAGAGGAACTGTTAGCCTAGCTTAGTGCAAAGGCTGGAAGCAAGAGGAAACTGTTAGCCTATATTGGCATGAAGACTGGAGGCAGTGGGAAACTGTTAGCCTAGCTTAGCCGAAAGTCTTGAAGCAGGGAGAAACTGTTGGTCTAGCTTAGCACAAAGACTGGAAACAGGGGGAAACTGTTAGCCTAGCTTAATACAGAGCCTGGGAGCAGGGAGAAACTTATGGCCCTGACGTTCTGCAGCAGATAAAGGTCTTATAAGAAAGTTCTGTAGTACATAAAGGATCTATGAGGATATTCCTCAGCAGACAAGGGTTTACTAGAACGTTATTCATAGATCCTTAATCTACTACATAAGTTCTGCATCAGATTGAGGTCTGATGAGGACGTTCTGTAGTAGATAAAGGATCTATGAATGAGTTCTGCAGCAGATAAAGGTTCTGTGAGGACGTTCTGCCCTGTGTGTGGTGCTGCAGTGAAACCGGAGCTCTCTGTGTGTCTGCAGACTGAAACATGACTCCTGCAGAACGACGCTGTAGAAAGTGGAGGAGAAACTTTCTGTTTCCAGTCAGAACCAAAACAACAACAGAAAACTGAGGAACACCACAAATACTACACAGAGTACTCACAGAGTATTCACAGGTACTCTGATGTACTCCTGGTTACTGACTGATTTACTGACTGTTTTTTAAATGAACTTGTTCAACACCAGATGTGTTTCTGGCTCCAGTTCATGTTCTCAGTAGAGCTCAGTAAAGTTCATGTGTAAATTTTACATCAGTGTTTAATTAAAAAGCCGCACTGTCCCTTTAAATCTGTTACAGTGAATGAGGTTAACGAGCGGTGATGACATCACAAGGGGAACCACACCTGCAGACAGACAGTCTCACTCCACCATCTGTCTCCATGACAACACCATCTCTCACAGCATCACCTCCGACACCTCGTTACCACGGCGATAATTAAAGATCTTAACGAGGTGACAGCAGTCATCAGAGATCTGTCTCTGCTGCTGATCAGTGCCACTGATGGATCTATGATCACAGAGTGTCAGGTGTCCCTCACCTGTAGGCCCCGCCCCCCCGCTGACTCACCTCCTTCTCACAGATGAACAGCTGGTCTCCCCTCAGAACCACGAACCGGTTCTTCCAGATCTCTCTGAAGATCCCTTTCCCACAGAACTTTCGGATCCAGCCGACCTTATCGGGCTGAATGTGCTGCGACGCCGAGTCCTGCGGACCCTGAGCAGGAAACAGGAAACAGGAAGCTGTCAGAGGGGCGCCATCAGAGGAGGTGAACTATTCGCAGCTTTGTCTCACAACTTTTCTTCTGTGACAAACTTCCTCTGCCTCCTCAGTCTTTGGCAGCACATTTAAAATGTATGACAGTGAGATTTTAGGTTGAAGTTTTCACCAGAGTCCATTTTAAAAAAGCAGGATTTTATTAATGTCAGCGTTGCTGCTTAAACAGAAGAATTAACGAAAAAACTTTATCAGGTTATTATCCAATTAATAATAAAACATTAATTAACAAATATAAATGTAACAAATAAATACTAAGATCCATTCACTACTGAAAAATAAATTTATAGATGTAAATGTAATAATAAAATCAATAACTTAAATATAGATTATTAAATATTGAGATCCATTTACTACTGAAAACATTAATTAATAAATATAAATGTAACACTAAAACTTAAAAAATAAATAGAAAAAAATACTAAGATTCCTTTGCGACTAAAAAAATTAAGTAATAGATATTAATGTTAGAATAAAATTAATAACTTAAATATAAATAATAAAATACTAAGATCCACTTACTACTAAAAAAATTAATTACTAAATGTAAATGTAAAAAAAAGATTAAATAAATAATAATTACATTCTAAGTTCCATTTACTGCTAAAAAATTAATAGATATAAATGTAACAACATTAATAAATTAAATATAAATAATTAATTACTAAGATCCATGTATAACTAAAAAATAAATTAATATGTATAAATGTAACAATAAAATTACTAAAATAAATATAAATAATTAAATAAGATCTATTTATTACTATAAAATAAATTAATAGATATACATGTACAATGAAATTAATCTAATAAATACAAATAATTAAGTACTAAGATCAATTTACTACTAAAATATAAATTATTAGATATAAATGTAACAATAAAATTAATAAAATAAAAATAAATTAACAAAAAGACATCTAGTCCTCAGCTTTAAAATAAATAACGTAATAAGGTCCTTAAATGTTAGATTGGGATTTTAATATTAACTGTACAGTTAAATTCTTTATTTCTTTATATCCGCACAAACATGAACTGTAGCTTACATTACGTATGTGTGTAGTTTTTTAATGTTTAAGTCATTTCAAATAGTTTGTCAGCTGTTTTAACCTAAAACATGAATCAATAAAGTCTGATCATCTTTTATTGAACAAACAGTTCACCTATATAACTGCTTTATTCTGTACATGAAAGTTGTTGAAGTTATAAAGTTTACTTTTTGATGTGAAGAAATATCAGAGTTTTCTTTGTTGGTTTGTTTCAGTGTGAAAGTGACGTTGTGTCTACGTTGTGTCTACGTTGTGTTGACGTTCTGCTTCAGTCAAACAGATTCCTGCTGTGATCTCTGATGTAAATCTGTTTTCTGTCCCTGAGGAGCAAAGCTCTGCTGTTGTTGTGAGACGACGTGAAGAAGAAAAGGCTGCGGCGCTTCATTCACTCTTTTCTTTTGTCATTCAGATTCAGTCACATTCTGCAGCCACGGCGTCTCCAGCCACCTGAGGGAACCTCCATACACGGGAAAACTACAAACACGATGCAGCTGTATGTTCCTGAGTGAGCAGCACTGATGTATTGATCTGTGATCAGATGTTTTTTAAATATGTTTTATGAACCTTTTTCTCTGTATTTTATTCATCTTAACTTCTTTTAAATGTTTTTAAACTTAAAATCATTTTAATATCAGAACAGAAACTAAGAAGACATCAAAGTATTTCAGATTATAGCCACAACTTTATAATTATTATTACACTTTCAATAGAATACAATAATAATTTGATATATAAACTACATAACTATGCACGTAATATACAGTTTAACTGTGGATAAACAACCTGCAGATGAAAACAATATAACTGCACCTTCTACTGAATTACTGTTAGTACCAGTCGTAGTCGTAGTAATGGTAGTATTAATAGTAGTAGTATTAGTAAACAGTATAGACAATATAAACGACAGAGTCTATGGAAGAATAGCCGACAAACTAGAGGAGCTAAATATCGGGCACACGCCACAACAGGACAACTTGAGCGTCCTCCATCCTGGTGTATTGTGTCGCACAAATGATGATGCAGGTTTGTCGGTCGCTGTTTATGGCGTCATCGTGCTTGTTTGGCCTTCAGCTTCTTCTAACCGCCACCTACTGGACTGGAGGTGTAGTGCAGTTTCTTTTACCGCTCCCCCATACGTCATCAGCCTGATTTGAATACATTTTCCGTAACTTTGAGGTGCGGTGGAAACACAAACCACACAGATTACCAGGAATAAATTCCTGGAAATGTTGAGGGGGGCTACAGTTTTCTTTAAATATCAGCACAATGACCATTTATCGTAGCCAGTAACTGTATAGACAGATGTTATCGTGGATTTTAACATTCCCAACAGTCCTTGGACTCATCGTGTGTGACTAACGCTTCCATGAGAAAAAAACAATTTCAGCAAAATCACTTTATTCCATGTGTCTCGTTTTAAATTTAGCTAAAAATAAACCGTCTTTAACTTTTTACTTTTACCTCTAAAACATCAAAAAGTAAATTTTTAAAATCTGATAACAAGTTAATGGAGGAGGGAGGAGTGTGTATTGTCCCCAGGTCACTCAGGGAGGCTCCTGGAGAAATATCTGTAGCTTCAGGGAGAGTCAAAACACAAACAAACAAACACAAAACAAGTCACCTCCCTCATCTGGTAAATACAGAACAGTCCCTAAGGCTACAGTATGAGAACAGACCCAGCTCAAATATCCATAAGCTGCCTCTGATCAATAATACCTATAGATCTGTGAGGTTAAAAAGAGTTGAAACCATGTGTGTGTGTGTGTTTCTGTGTTATGTAAGTCCGTTAAACGGCTGTCCGGTGAGTGTAACTCCTCTGTTATTAACGGATGAAACCGGAGCTGCCCAACAGATTCACGTCACACCGCTCAATGTTTCTGCTTTAACTCTCGTGATTATTAAAGTTTGACTCAGAATCAGAAACACAACATGTTTTTATTTGTTTTTAATTTGTATTTTTATCTTTTTTCATCTTTAAAACTGTGTAAACCTCAACAGCGCTCTTATTTTGAAAACCGGAAAAGTTCTCTTAGGCAGCTAACGGCCGTTTTTGCCTTCAAAATAAAGGCTTAAAAACTAATCCTTGAGGCTTTTGTTCCTCGAGCTCCGCTTTAACGTGATAAAAACAGACCTCCGTTAATCGCAGGTGTCGGTACCGGTGACACTCACCCGTTTCCCGGAGTTGTTCTTCTTCATGCTGGCGGCTGTCAGGCTGCCGGCGGAGGACCAATGTCGGTACTTCACCCACTTTCACGGTAACTCCGTTATTCCCCCACAAAGAGCAGCGGACCGGCGGGAGGAGAAGAGTAAAGCGGGTTAAAATCCGTTAAAGTCCCGTAGGGAGGACCGGAGCCTCCGCCTCAGCTCCGCCGCCCCTCAGCTGGTGGTCCTCGGTGTGTCTCTGCTCGTCGCCCCGCTGCTCTGTGCTGCTGCTGTCGGGCTCCGCTGCGCTCTGACCGGCCAGGAGCTGCTCTTAGAGTCGGTGTCCGGTTACTCCTCCTCCTCCTCCTCCTCCTCCGGACTCCCTGCTGGCTCAGCGGCTCCTCGGCAGCCCCGCAGCGCCCCCTACAGGCAGAGACCGACCTGAGAAAGTGGGTACATGGGGACTTTGCTTCTCCTCTACAGGACACATGACATAAAACACACATAATAAGAAAACTACAGTATGGCCATAACATACACTCATCAGCCACTTTATTAGGTACACCTAGCTGATACCAGGTTCGACTCTCTTTAATTCTCATAGATTCAACAAGGTGCTGGAAACATTCCTCAGAGACTTTGGTCCATATTGACATGATGACATCACACAGTTGATCCATGATGAGAATCTCCCGTTCCACCACATCCCAAAGGTGCCCTATTGGACTGAGATCTGGTGACTGTGGAGGCCATTGGAGTACAGTGAACTCATCGTCATGTTTGAGATGATCTGAGCTTTGTGACATGGTGCGTTATCCTGCAGGAAGTAGCCATCAGAAGATGGGTACACTGTGGTCATAAAGGGATGGACACGGTCAGCAACAATACTCAGGTAGGCTGTGGTGTTTAAACCATGCTCAGTTGGTACTAAGAAAATCTCCCCCACACCATGACACCAGCAGCAGCAGCCTGAAGCGTTGATACAAGGCAGGATGGATCCATGCTTCC
The DNA here is from genome assembly GCA_019142605.1 of Cephalopholis sonnerati. Lineage (NCBI taxonomy): Eukaryota > Metazoa > Chordata > Actinopteri > Perciformes > Serranidae > Cephalopholis > Cephalopholis sonnerati. The sequence continues at coordinate 39,932,172 of JAGQAX010000008.1, read as the reverse complement.
AAATTCTGAGCCTACCATCTGAATGTGGTTTTTCCAATCTTCTATTGTCCAGTTTTGGTGAGCCTGTGTGAATTGTAGCCTCAGTTTCCTGTTGTTAGCTGACAGGAGTGGCACCTGGTGTGGTCTTCTGCTGCTGTAGCCCATCTGCTTCAAGGTTGGACGTGTTGTTGCTTCAGAGATGGTCTTCTGCACACCTTGGTTGGAACCAGTGCTTATTTGACTTCCTGTTGCCTTTCTATCATCTTGAACCAGTCTGGCCATTCTCCTCTGACCTCTGACCTCTGGCATCAACACTGGATATTTCCTCTTTTTGGGACCATCCTCTGTAAACCCTAGAGATGGTTGTGGTGAAAATCCCAGTAAAGTCACTTCAATCACCTTTCTTCATCATTCTGATGCTCCGTTTGAACTTCAGCAGCTCGTCTTCATCATGTCTACATGACTAAATACATTGAGTTGCTGCCATGTGATTGGCTGAGTAACTATTTGCGTTAACAAGCAGTTGAACAGGTGTACCTAATAAAGTGGCCAGTGAGTGTATAGTAGTATTTTCTAATTTACAGCGTCTTATGTTGTTGCTGTTGCTAAAATTGGTCAAATGTGTTGCCATATCAAACTTAAAATATTATTTATCATAAATAAACAAGTCTCAACAATAACGTGATCAGGTTTTGGACCTTGTCCACTTTTGTGTCACTGACTTGGCAGAGATGGCAGCCATCTTGTTTTTACATGGATTAGTGTATTGTGCTCTTACTATGACTAAAGGGCACAAAAAGTGTCCATGTACGAGGACAACAGGTCTGAGTTAAGTAGAATAAAGTACAGGGTCACGTAAACCCAAAATGTGACGTCCTCATATGAGGACACAGGGTCTCAGGAGGATATTACCACAATACTTAACATATTACAATATTACTGCGATCTCAAACATGTTGCGGTACGCTGAGTATTACAATAACATGTATGCGATTTATTACCCTTTCTACTGCAAATTATGTCCCCAAAAGAAAACTTTGTCAACATCTACTTTATCAAAACGTTGCTGCTCATTTCACCTAAGTTATTTTTATTACAGCAAAATGCATCTGGTGGACTGAAAAAGTTTATTTTAATATCCTAGTAGTTTAATTTGTATTTGTAAATTAAGAATTTTATCACTCCATCTAATGTTTATTTGTCACATGGAATTATAAAAGGTAAAGACTCCAGTGAGGTGTGATCCATCAGCTCCTTTTTTGTGTCTTCTTACATCGTCTGCTGCTGCTGTGTAAATGTCCATGTTTCCAGATGGTTCTGGTAATCTATTATTTATAGTTGTGGAATGATTTAACTCCAACAAGATGGTCACATGGGCGACCTCCTGAATATGGCACTGCATTAGCAGTGAGCCACAGCAGGGTACAAAAAAATTTTTTGGTCTCTACAGCTAATTTTAACATCCATGACAACTGTACGGGGTGAAATTTGATTTATAAAGGCTTAAAGGTGCGCATGTTTAAGGGCGGGGCTGCTTTGAGTGACAGGCTGTCTGCTGATAGTGTCCTCAGTCTCAGTTAGATCCACCCTCTCGTCCAAATATGGTCACTACTGGCTCCAAAAAACAAAATGGCGACGGCCAAAATGCTGAACTCGAGGCTTCAAAGCAGGAGTGTTTTTTGTTTTGGTAAAAGAGTCAGTAGCATCTATAACAAAATTATATCCTTATTCCAAAAAATATATGATTTAAATTGTTAAATTTAATACATATATTTTTATTTTCTTCTGTATTTTTTGTCACATACAGATATGCAGTGATGAGTGCTTGGTAATATGTATGCTGATGTTCTCTAGTGTCATTATGACTCAACACTCAAAGTTTGGGACTTGGGACCTGACTTAGGTCTTGATTGGGACTTTCCTGTCTTGACTTGTGACTTGAGTTTTAAGACTTGAATCTTTAATGTGACTTGCAGAAACAATGACTTGGCCCCATCTCTGGTTGGAGGCTGTATTAATGTGTGAGCAGCTGGAGCTGGAGTAGAAGTGTAAAGTGGCAGAAAATGAAAACACACAAATAAAGTACAAGTAGCTGAAGCTCAGACTCCAGTACAGAGTTTGATCGTTGTTATTTGACCATAAAATAATGATATTAATAATGTTGGGGAAAGTGCCATCCATCTGTTTTTATTATGTAATTATTTACTAAGTATGTGTTAACACAGAGACGTGTGTTTATATGTTGGTATCTGTGTTTATATTTAATAATAATGTACTTGGAAACTGAACAATAGGATAGAAACCCTGAGGCTTGACGTCGCGGGTCAGTCTGGATCAGCCCGTGATCCTCGGCTCACATCTGGATCAGTGTAATCCGGTTCAGAGCGGTCTGGATGTTGGCAGATGTTTACAGGCTGATCTGATCTGGAGTCAGTTTCACTCTGAGCACAGATCGTCAAACTGGGTCAGACGGAGAGACGGAGGCTGATCTGCAGATTATCTACTGACACGCTTCATTAAAGGCACAACACGCTCAAAAACACAACAACAACAGCAGCAGCTGATGATGATGATGATGATGATGATGATGAGTCCTGCGGGACGACTCACACAGCTGATCCAGGTTCAGTTGTTTTATTTCATCGACACCTTGACAAACATGTCAGTTCATAATTAATTGTTCATATTTTCTGATTTATTGTTCTGTTACTGGATCATGTGCACGTTTGTTTTACACACAGAGACGAGATATCACAAGCAAATACACTCAAGTGCTGTAAAATTACAGTAAGAAACATTTTGATTTCCATTTTCTGCCACTTTATACTTCTGCTCCCCTACATTATGTTTCAAATTAAACCCCAACAGTTTATACAAGCACAGCTGACACCATTAGTCCATTAATTAATCAGTCAATTGACGCAAAATTAAAGTAAAACTGTTTCAACAAAACCATTTTATTGATTTTATTGTGCTGTTATTTAGAAAATAAGATTTTTAGAGGGAAATATTGTGCTTTTACTCCACAACATTTATCTGATTCAGATTGTCAACAGAAAATATAATCAATAATAAGAGATGACATTATTATAGATTAGCCTGATTTAATTTAATGTATTAATATTAGACAGGAAAGTAATTAAAATGAAAAGTAATATTAATCCAATTCAGTTTTATTTATTAGATCTTTCCAACATACAGAGCACGGGTTCACCCGTAGCTGTCGAAATCTGGTGCTTGGTCGGTGACTTGTGGCGTCAGAAACCAACTAAAAAGGCGTCCTTTAACGCCGGCATGAAGCGCAGCCAGTTGCCCAGTGGCGTCAGGATCAAATGTGGCGGGACAAGGACGAGAGCTAAGGTGGCGAAAGTGCGACTGTGGCTAGCAGGACGGGTGGTGTATGGGTCCAACAAACACTGACCTTCACCCGAGAGAGCGCTGTTCATGTCCCGTGAGATTATAAAGCCAAACCCTGTTCTTTTTTTCCTAAACCTAACCACGTGTTTTTGTTGTTGAAGGAAAAAAGTTAATTCGCGTAGTGCTTTTATTTTGAAAGAGACTGAATGTAAACTGTAAATTTCCTGTGAAAACAGAAGTAGACAATACATGTAACAGGCAGAACTTGACACAGTGTCCCAGAACGTCAACAACCAACACACCCAGGGTACGTTTCACGTCATATGTGGACGTGGGTAGTCAATGACCAAACGTCGATATGTGACGAGGTCGGAGTGAGAATGTGTTGACATATGACACCCTCTGTCCTACCACCCCCTCACAGCGGATCAGGAAAAACTCCTCCCCAAAAAATACGTTTCACCTTGGAAAAAATGGAAAAACTGTGGTGCTGTTTATCAGTCTAGATTGTTTTGGTGTGAGTTGCCGAGTGTTGGAGATATCAGACGTAGAGGTGTCTGTCTTCTCTCTAATATAATGGAACTAGATGACACTCGAGCTCGAAGCACCAATGAAGTACATTTGAAAAACTCTACAGCAATGTCTCTGCAGAAATCATGACCTGGTCACTCAAGATGATCCACAGATCAATTTCATGTAGGAACTATTTTCTTTCTAACAAACCACACCTGCCAGCTGTATCACTGCGCAGAAGGAAGCGTGCATCTACTCACTGACGAGAGGTTTGTGCTGGTGACGGTGCCAGATGGGCCAGATGTCAACATTAATGGTCAGTGGTGCTAGGTGCTGCTCACAACAAGGTCTGTGGATTATCTTGAGTAACTGGGTCATGACCTCTGGAAAGAGACACTGCTGCCGAGTGTTTTAATGTATATTCTGGCGCTTTGAGCTCCACAAGTCGAGTGCCATCTAGTTCCTTTATATCCACGAGAAGACAGACATCTGGACAGCTGTGGCTCAGGAGGATCAGACGATACATAGTTTAATCCCTGGCTCCTCAAAGTATCCTTGGGCAAGACGCTGAGCCTTTATTTGCACCTGATGGCATCATTGTCAGTGTGTGTGTGTGTGTGTGTGTGTGTGTGTGTGATTGTTCATGAACAATCATGCACCTTGTATAGCAGCCTCAGCCACCAGTGTGTGAACGTGTGTGTGAATGGGTGAATGTGACAAGTTGTCTACGAGTAGTTTGAGTGGTCGACACACTAGAAAGGCAAATCTGTTCACCATTTACCATCTCTACGGACAATATCTCCAACACTCAGCAACTCACACCCAAAGAGAAAAAGAAAAAGGCAACGAGCAGCTCGCTGAGAAACGTCCCAGAAATGAAAAAATAAATAAATAAATAAATAAATATATATATATATGTATATATATATATATATATATATATATATACATATATATATATATATATATATATATATTTCTTTTTTTTTTTTTTTTTTAGAAAATAATTTTTAAAAGCTGGGAAGAAGAAAAACACTGGGGAAAATTATATTTATAAATATTATTATTGTTATTTTTGTTTGTTTTTAACTTTAATTTCTTTTCGGGGGTTTTTTTACAAATTTTTTTGTTTTTAATTTGTAATTTTTCTAATTTCTTGTTAATTTTTTTGGTCATTTCTTCGTTCCCTGCTCACCGTTGTCCTCCCGTGTTTTTAAAAGAAATCAGTTTCCTGTCAGGGTTTAAAGGGTTAATGATTTAGCCACTACAGTGAAGGCTTTTTAATTCTTCCTTCCCCATTTTGTATATTTTTGGAGTGCCTGGATTTCCTTCGTGTGTATCCTGTTGTTTCCTGTTCTCCATGAGCACATGACACAAAATTTTAAACTACGTTTGATGATACAGAGCAACCAGTCCGTGTTCTTTTTCTAAAAAAAAATATGTGTATTTGTTTGTGATATCTGCAGAAATCAGCATGTTGGCTGATTTTGAAATTGCATTTTAAAGACGATATAGATTACTGATTATCATGCATCCCTAACAAACAGCCCTACAGGTAAGAGGAACAATAAGTATTTTTTATTTTGGGTTGAACTGTCCCTTTAAATGTGTCACAGTTAAATCTGGTTCACAGCAGGTTCCTCCTCTGCAGCACAGAATCACACTTTAAAACAAAATACAAACAGAAACAAGAAAACAACCAAACAAACTACACAGACATTACAGAGGACTTAAGTGAGGTTAATGGACGATGGTCGTCATGGTTACCGTGATAAAAACCATCTAGTAAAGGTTTTATTTTCTGTCTGTCACTTTCTCATTACTCCATCTGATCTTTGACCTCCCGCTGCTGCAGGAAGGAAGAATCACAGGACTGACAGGAAGTGAGACGTGAGTGTGTGACACAGCGACATAGTGTCCGTGTGCGTATGTGTCTGTGTATGGTCAGACTGTGTTTCTGCAGAAGTCTGACATCATCGTCATCATGAGGAAAGCTGACTGTGTGTCCTTACAGACACGTGAGTCATCTCATTTCCTTGTTTTGTTTTTAATGCCATTATAAACGCGTTGCATGGATCAGTTTATTATTATATTACTTATTACTGTGTTTTTACTGATCAGAATTTAAAGTCAGTTTTTCCCTTAATATCTGTGACGTGCTGTAGTCAGATAAAGTTTTATACATTTGACGTCAGACTCTACAAAATCAAAGAAGACACTAATGACTCATGACTTCACTTGGACTTGAGCCTTTTAACTTGAAACTATTATTATCAATATTATTCAACTTAACAGCTTCCCCTAATCCCAAAAAATTAAATCTTATTTAAAAAGTGTGCCACAAATCATTTAATTTCTCTTTACTTCCTGTATCAGCGAACATTACCACTGTTCAATCCCAGCAAGTCGACGCTAAATTCCCCAGATCGACTTTATTTGAACCAATCTGACAGCATCCAGTCAAGCTGCAGGAGAGAACCACGAAGAACTGACGTGACGTGACTGAGCACCAGTCGGAAAAAATGATACTGCAGATAATTTCGTTCACATACAAAAAAAATGTATGCAAAATGTGCAGGTCAAACATTACAGACCGAGACCTAGCAGCAGCGTCCGGGGCTAAAAAATGAAAATGAAAATGAAAGAAGCTGTTTGACATTGGCAGAGAAGGTTTGGCAAATATTTCATGGATGCAACCCACACATTCAGCTCTGCTGCTCATCCCACAAATGCATGTTTCTTACAAATGTGGCACCATTTAAAAGGGAAATAAACAGGCTTTCCAATTGTATGAGGTTTATTGCCAAGAAGCATTGTTACAACAAAAAAATAATCTACCAAACACAAATGTCCTTACTTTTTGTGCTCAGTTTATCAGGTGACTTCTTCATCCATTGGAAGGGACAAGAAAAATAACACATCATTAAGTATCCTAATCAAAAGCATCATTTCTGAGTGCAGTTAGAGTAGAAATCCACCATTACAGTATGTTTTTTGTGTTTTTGGAACATCGTTGGTTCTGAATGAACACATAAATACACATTTTAATAAACCTTTTTGTTTTTTAACATGTTTTTACTCAGTTGTTGAAATCAGGACGGGAAACTCAAAGTTTAAGATTTGGGACTCGAGACGTGTCTTGACTTTGGACTGTGTTTCTGCAGAAGTGTGACATCATCATCATCATGAGGAAAGCTGACTGTAAGTCCTCGCAGACACATGAGTCATCTCATTTCCTCTTTTTGTTACTGACGCCTTCATAAACTCGCTGAACTGATGTTTTTATTTTTAACTGATCAGAGTGAAAAGGCTTTTTTTTCCCCTTAAAGTCTGTGACGTGCTGTAAGTCAAATAAAGTTTTATACATTTGTTTACATTTAAACACAAGACATTTCATGTCATAATAATAATGATAATAATAATAATAAGAAGAAGAATACATGTATTTTTATAGAACTTTTCAAAACAGATGTAACAAAGCTCCTTAGTCAGACAATCAAAGTAGATGCATGAAGCAAAGTCAAAACTATAACATAAATAATGGAACTTAAGTCACAAAACAGATCAATAACAAAATAATAATTAAAAAAAAAAGGTGATAAAAACAATTGGTGTTGTGAAAAGGATCAAATTCTTATTTCCGCTCAGCAGATCTGAGGTCAGATCGGCTGCAACATTAAAACGTGTTCTTTAATTTCCTGTCACTGTGACTCTGCTGCCTCCTGCTGGAGCATCAGCTCTCTGCATCTCTACAGAAACGCCTCAGTCTCTGTTAAAATAAGTTTTACAATTAATATATGTATCAAATGAGCTCCCAGTACAGCACCAGCACCAGTGCCAGTACCAGTCGACATCTGGACCGTAACCATTTTCAAAAAATTGAATTAAAAGTTTTAATTTTTTCTCACTGAAATTTTCCTCACAAACTCTTCTCAACTATTGTTGTTTAATCATTTAACTCTTATGTAACAAAGGGCAGTGAATGTTTTTATTTCAGATTCTAATATTTCGTCCTGTTAAAGTCAAAACTCTTTAAAATAGAGAGAGTTATGATTTTTGTTTTTACATCTTTTGTCTGGTATGAACTCAAACGTACAATATGTTCTAGTTATATTATGTATGTAACTTTTCTTATGTTAATACGTTCCTTTCAGGTCAGACATCACATTTACTCACATACTGTGCTCAAGTTCAAATTTCAGGTACTTGTATTGTGTTGTGTCATGTGTTAAACTGTGTGGACCTTGAACTGATGACTAAGGAGAAATCTGGACCCCAAGGCTGGACCAGTTGGGAACCACTGTCCTATTTATTTTGATGGGTTTTTGGCTGATATGTGGATATACTTCCACTGGTAGGAGGCCCCGGGGCAGACCCAGAACACACTGGAGGGATTATATATCTCATCTGGCCTGGGAACACCTTGGGGTCCTCCAGGAGGAGCTGGGAAGTGTTGCTGAGGAGAGGGACGTCTGGGGTGCTTTGCTCGACCTGCTGCCCCTGCAGCCCCGGCCCTGGACAAGCGGATGAAAATGGATGGATGGATGATAGGTATACTCTGTATACCTTCATATACCCTCGACTACACTGCTACTCTGACTACAAATGGCAACCAAGCACATGGGAACAAGAGACGAACTTCAGGGGCTCATGTGTGGAGCAGGAACAGATGCATTTGAATTAAGTCAAAAAGCCTTTATTTCAAAACATGGCTGCTTACATTAAAACACCAGCAGGTTTCGACTCTATGGTCTTCGTCAGGGTGCAAAAGGGTGGACAGGAGTCAAGCAAAGATTTTATAAGTTTGGTAGGGGGCGTCACCCAATCTTGATTAATAAGTGAGCACAGGAGGGCCAGAGAAAGCCCTGTTTTCTCTTTTGTTTGGTGCGGCGTTTGCAGTAATGCCAGCTTTAGATCTGTCTGTTGTGGTGAAGATGGAGCTGAGCCCAAAGGCAAAGCTCTGGATTTACTGGTCCGCCAACACTCCCACCCTCACCTGTGGTCTCAAGCTTTGGGTGGTGATCAGAAGAATGAAAACATGGATACAAGCGGCCAAAATAAGAGTCATCCATAGGGTGGCTGGGACCTCAGAAATCTGGAGGGAGCTCAGAGTAAAGCTGCTGCTCCTACGAGTCGAAAGGGGCCAGTTGAGGTTGGTCAGGCGTCTGATCAGGATCCTCCTGGGTGCCTTTTGTTAGAGGTCTTTCAGGCACATCCCACTGCTAGGAGGCCCCGAGGCAGACCCAGAACACACCGGAGGGATTATATATCTCATCTGGCCTGGGAACGCCTCGGGGTCCCCCAGGAGGAGCTGGAAAGCGTTTCTGACGGGAGGGACATCTGATATGTTTTGCTTAGCCAGCTGACCACACAAACAGGCCCCAGATAAGCAGATGAAAATGGATGGATCATCATCATCTCAACAAGACCTCATGTTACAGACAAAAATATCAGATTCTGTTTCATGAAACCAAAAATTCAAAGAGAGCCTGAAACATGAAACTTTTCAAAATAAAATATCTGCTTCATCAAGTCAACTTGAATTTTATTTATTTTGATCTAAACTCAAAAACACACCGTTAAACATGAAGTTTCTTTATCTGACTTCCTGAATATACAAAACATTGAACTGTTTTTACTCCCGTCAACCTTTAATGAAACAAACAGAGCTCACAGCTGAAGACAAACATCCTCAAATATCACCGACTCAAGTGGAGCAAACATTAAGGAAACTGAAACGGAACAATAAGACAACAAAACGAGAACATAAGAGGAACCTTAAGAAGATGAAGAGAAGATGAGTGAATTTAAAAGGAACATGAAGAAAATTGTCAAGAAACACGAGGGGACTGTAAAGGAAACAAATAGAAGGAGAACTGAAGGGAACACCAAAGACACGTGAGAGAAATGTAACGAAACAAGGAAAAACAGCAAAAATGACGGAAACATGAACGAGACAGCAGATCATTTAAAGGGAACATCAAGGAAAAGTAGATGCAACATGTTTGAAGACTGCTCTGGAGGAAACTGTATCTTGAAACCAAAAAAACATTCAGTCCAACCTTTATTTAAAAATCACCTGTGACATCACTGCAGGTCAAAGGGCACAGTAAAACACCGTCCAATCAGGCACTGCATTCTCAACCACTCCAGTTTATACAGACATATGTCCTAACAACAACCATAATATCGTTCAGAACATCACAGCTGTTTAAAAACTGAGATGAGATCCATGTTTGGTTCTGAGTGTTTATGGGAAAAAAAAGAAGGAAAAATAAAAATTCTCAAATACATCTTCAAATTATGACGTTTTACTGGTTTCTTTAACTAGCTAACCCTCAACATTCTCAGTCAAATTATTACCTTTCTATCTTTTTTAAAAATTCCTCCCATCCTGCCACTGGGACACCTCTGATTGGCTCCAGTCAGCTGTCAATCACAGTACTTCACTGATGCTCGTTGTAATCCTCTGTCTGACCTGATGGGGGCGCCACAGTCTGTCGATGCTTAACTTCCTCTTTTCGTGCTACACACAGACATCAGGGCCGAGGTCAGAGGTCAGCACGTGTCCTTTAATCCAACCAATCGGGCGCTCTCGTCCCACAGCCTCCTCGCCACAAGGTCATCCCGCCCCTCTGGAGCTACTTCCTTCTCCGCACAGTCACTGTCAACAAGCACAAATAAACTCGTTTTTATGACTTATGAGGACCTCAGATTGATTTACATAAATTCCCTTCAGACTCAATGACAAAAAAGAAGCTCAGAGAACTACTGTGACCGTAGACTGTATTTAAAGATGGACGATGTGTTTCCACTTCCTCCCACTGTACAAAAATGAAGCCAAAATGTCCCAAATACGGCTGCGGCCATCTTGTGCTGGGGACGTCATTTGGAGCCAGAGTCTGCGCAGTAGTGATTTCCACAGTTTCGAGTTCCTGACATAAACCCATCTAACCAATCGCAAGCTGCGCCATTGATCGCGAGCACACCAACTGGCACAGACAGCTGTCAATCATGATGTCACACCCCCTTCTTACAGCATCAAATAATGAATTAAACCCAAAGGTATCAGAGAAACAAACATGTGAACAAACATCAGAACAGACGTATGAAAAGAGCTACTGAAAATAACAGAAACCATCTTGGGGAAAAAAATTTGACCTGTACTTTGATGTTTTAGTTTGGCTAGTTTGGCCCATGTCTTGTTGGCTAACGTGAAGGGGGGCGGGGTGTATGACCTATACTGCAGCCAGCCACCAGGGGGTGATTGAGATGTTTTGGCTTCACTTTTGGAGAGCTGTCATGTCGTCGATCTTTATTATACAGTCTTTGATTGTGACTGACTACAGCTAGCATGTTTCTGGCTGAATAGCATATTAGCCATTAGCTCACCAGCTACAGTAGTTCACCAACTAACCCCGACAGTATGTCACCAGACTTCTAGCCCCGCCTATTTCATGAAGACATGCTGATACATTTTTACTGGTGTGGCAAAGCCTTTAACGCTTAAATGTAATGGTTTCCCAAGTGTTGTCCCCAAATGTAAGTTGAGTCCCAGTGATGTAGTCATATCAGAGAAACATGAACAGTACAAGTAGAAAAAGCTAAAGACTCTTCACTAAGTCCTGCCCCGGACGCAGACTGGCCAATCATAACGTAGCATCCGGCCAGCTCAGACCAGGGTCCGACAACAACACAGTCATTTCAGATTTCCTTCATTTTCAGGCTGGTTTTGTGGATTTGGAGCTAAATGTTGTGCCTGGGGCATGTCGTGTATTAATGATACTCGTTACCTGGAGAGGTTGGAAAAAGATATACGTTTCCCTTGTTTTCCCCTTTATATTCATTGTGTTCTGTGTGGATCAGCAGTGATGTGGTGGTTCACTTTTACACTGTGATCTGTAGCCTATAGTTGGGCTTTAGCTTCTAACTATCTTTGTCTTTTTAACCTGTTGTTGCTGCTGAGTCAGTTTGACATCCTGGATATATCCTTCAAACACAGGCTGTAGACCCCTCTGTCTGCTTCTTTCTGGAATCACTGCTTCAGTTTTCCCAAAACATGATCATATTTCTTCAGGGAGTGCAGTTAGTTACAGTGTGGGCTCCATGCTTACTGCGACAGCTTGTCAGATCATCACAAAGGGGCGGGGCTTAGTGAAGAGTAACCTAGCTGAAAGAACTAAAGTTTCCTCTGCTGAAAAATTCTCTTTAGAGACATTTATAATTGTTTCAATTTGCTTAAAGAATGTATAAGCAGTGGGCGTGTTAGCAGTGAGAAAACCTGAGAAATCACTTTGTGAAGCTGTGAAATGTCAACGGAAGTGAACAGTGAGAAATTAAAGTGTCATTTGAAAAGTGAGAAATGAAAGCAGCTGAAGTGTTAAAGTGTGAGTTAATGAGACCAGTGAATGTCTCTCCTGTTGTTTTGAGGACAAAAATTAAAAAGTATTAAGTACTGACACTTAAAATGTGACACTGTGAGAGAGAGAACAAGTTGTCACCATTTTAATGTGCACAATATGTATAAGGTGCAGACTTGTGGGAGTGGTAGAGTTTTAGGATTTTTATTTTTGAGAAAAGTCTGTGGTGATGTCACTACAGTACAGATAATACACCCATTATACACTCTGAAAAACCTTAAGAAAAGCATAAAAATGTAACTGTTATTAAAGAAAAACTATTTAAGGTAGAAGCTGAATCGATGTGAAAGAATACAAAGGGTGGAGACGAGTTTAATGTTTGAATAATGAATGAGTATGTAGAAGTATGAATGAGTATGTAGAAGTATGAATGAATACAGAGAGGTTGAAGAGAGAATTTTTTTATTTCCAGACCCCTCCCTACCTGAAGTATCGTCCCGACAGGCCCTCCAGTCCCGGCGTCACGGCACAGTACACGGTGGTCTGACAGCCCTGATAGGGAGTCTTCATGAGCAGCAGGGACGGGAGGCTCAGCAGCGCCCCCAGCAGGGGGAACCAGCCGTGAACGTGACGACCCAGTTCAGTCCGGATTACACCCGGGTGGAGGCAGAACGATGACACACAAGAGCCTGAAGAGAGAAACGGAGGTCAGAATCAGGACATAGAAAAGACATGTGTTCACAGGTACTACAGTCATCTGAACAGCCAATCACATCTCAGCTCTGAGGTGACGACAGAGCCTTCGGTTTCACTTCCAGTACAAACCCTCTGTGGTTTAAAAACAGGTTTAAATGAAGCTCTGTTTTTACTAGTGACAAAAACCAGTGCTGAGTCACCTTATTGCTAATATTGCTCTTAGTTTCTTTTTTTAATGATAGTCACATATTAATGTTTTACTGGTGTTTAGTGTTTATGAGGACCTCAAGTGTTTGTTGGGACCTCTGATACCCCTTCTCCAGCTCTGAGCTCTGGTTCATGACCAGTATCTGACGAGTTGGGAGTGAGAATGTGTTGAAACAAACACACTGAACATGCTAACACTTATCTGACAGCATCGCTAAGACGTGCTGATCACCAGCACCCTTCGATAATGTCGCCTATGATGATGGGACACTGAAACTTTAAGGGGATATTTTCTTGGTGGCACACCGACAGGTGGTGCGGTATGGAGGCATCATAAAATAAAACAATAGAAGTGAAATTTGGGGTTGTAATACATTAATGTAACATGTTATGTTTGTCAGGCGTTACCCTAGAGACTGGTTTCTAAATCTGAATGTTTGTGGGAACTTCAGAGTGTTACTGTTATTGATTGTTTTTTGGGACCTTTGAGGCGTCGGCCGAGTTCCCTGGCGAACAGGACGTTGGCCAGTTTGCTCTGTCTGTAGCTCTCCAGAGAGCTGTACTTCCTCCTGCTGAAGAACAAGTCCTCGAAGTCGATACGACCTGAAGAGAAACACCAAGACTGAGTCAACACCAGCAAACATTGTTAACATCACAGAGAAACATTAAGGGTCAGAGGTCGTACCTCCTCTGTGGGCGATGGACGACACAGTGACCACACGGCTGGGGGCGGAGCTCCTCAGCTTTGGCAGCAGCATATTGGTCAACAGGAAGTGACCCAGGTGATTGACAGCCAGCTGAGTCTCAAAACCGTCCTCTGTTAGCCATCGTGGACACATCATCACTCCTGCAGACAGACAGGTGGAGATACAGACAGGTGAGCAAGCAGGTGGAGAGACAGACAGGTGTACAGACAGACAGGTAGACTCACCTGCGTTGTTGATGAGGATGTCCAGTCTGTCCTCAGTTTCCAGGAAGTCTTTAGCGAACTGTCTGACGGAGTAGAGGGAGGCGAGGTCCAGGTGTCTGATCACCACGTTACCGTTTCCTGTTGACTGACGGATCTCCTCAGCTGCCCGCTCCGCCCGGGTCAAGTCTCTGCACGCCATCACCACCCGGGCCCCTGCAACATATCAAACATACCCATCAGCACCTGGGTCCCTACAACGAATCAAACACACCCATTACCAGCTGGGACCCTACAATGAATCAAACACACCCTTTACCACCCAGGTAGTGATGGGTGTGTTTGATTCATTGCAGGGTGGTAAATGTTAAATCTACTGCATTTATACAGCGTTCTTCTGTCTTAGCGACGACTCAGAGCACATTCACACAGTGGTGGCAGAGATAAACATTCACCCTCACTCACACACATCGAGCCATCAGGAGAGATTTAGAGTTCAGGTAGTAACTCGCCCAAGGACACTTGGTCTTATAGACTGCATCGATTAAACAACCGCCCGTCTGATTAGTGGACGCCCGCTTTACCTCCTGAGCCACAGCCGCCCCGATGGTGACGGGAGTGTTTGATTTAACACACACACACACACACACACACACACACACACACACACACACACACACAGGAAGTAATAATCCTTGTAATCGGCTCAGGTGGTTTCAGCCTTTCTGAGATTTACTGAATGTTACTTTGACCCCTGACCTCTGGCGATGTCATCATGCTGCCCGAGTGTGTGTGTTCACACTGTAAATGTGCTGATGCAGCATGATCTTTAAATTGGGACATTTTTGAGTTCCCTAGAGGGAGGTGAGTTCCAACAACATGACCGGATCAATAGGTGTATGTCCCCACAGTGTGACCAGGTTGGTGTACTGTATGTCTCCACAAGGTTATGGTGTAAAAAGATGTATGTTCCCACAGTGTGACTGCGTAAATAGGTTTGTCCCCACAATGTGACCATGGACACAAATTTATGTCCCCTATAATGTGACTGTGTAAATAGGCATATGTCCCCACAATGTGACCATGAAAACAGATAGATGTCCCGACAGTGTGACCGTTTAAATAGGCATTTGTCCCCACAACATGACTGGGTAAATAGGTGTACAGTATGTCCCCACAGTGTGACCATGTTAACAGATGTATGTCTCCACAGTGTGACCATGTATACAGGTGAATGTTTTAATAGTGTGACCATGTAAATGGGTGCATGTCCCCATAACGTAGGTATAAAAACTCTGACCTCTGCGTGCCATGTCTCTGCTGGTCTCTTTGCCGATGCCGGTGTTTGCTCCGGTGATGAGAACCGTCTTTCCATCCAGACGAACCGCAGAGTGACACACTCCACCTGCAATCCACCTCCTCAACACGGCCACACCTGTTCACACCATCACACAAAATTAAAACAAAAGATTTCAGTCAGTCAGTCAAAGAAATAAGAAGTAAAAAATAATGATTAATAAAGGAGTTGATTATCTGGAGGGAGGAAAGAGTGAGATCCTGGAGTGAAACAGAAAATTAGCTGAGTTCACTCAGTTGAAGTGTGAGGCGTGTGAAGAGTCGAGTCAGCAGAAAACAGGAATGTTGAGTTAATAACCTGATAATCAGCTGATGTTACACACACACACACACTGTTCAGTGTGGATGTGATGTCAGCATGTTTCATGTTACACTTTATAGAGTTTCTGTTTCCCACTGATCTTTAACTGCAGGCGTTGACGTGCACACATGATGAAGAGTGTTGATACTTTACTGTCACAACAATCTGTTTGAAGCTTTGACTAAACGAGCACTGCCACTGTCACAAACTCACATCGCTGCCAGTATGAACAGTCCTGATGTGAAATATCTGCAGGCCTGTGTTTTCACATGTTCATGTCATCTATGTGTGACGCCTCTTCTAACATACGGCGAGCCAACTCCGGCGAATGGAGCGTGAAAGTGTTTAGATGTACTACAAGCGACAGCATTCAGGGAGCCTGTGGAGCCCAGAGCGAACCAACAACAGCTTGTTGTTGCTCTGAAAATATGTTGGAGGTGGGCGAAGCTTCGCTAAAATAGAGCCAGGGCAAGAGGTTATTCAAACAAGTGACACAACGTTTAGCCTGTTCGCTGACACACTGAGCAGGTTCGGACATCTTCATTAAGAAACACTGAAACAATCTGATGTTCGCTTGTGTGCTCATTTACATTGCGTCCAGTTCAGAAGAGGTGTCGCACCCCCGAGTTCAAAGGCCTCAGAATCAAGGAACAACCAGAATTCAGAGTCCAGATGAACCTACATTTCGAGAGTATCTATTATAGGTAACGTGGTGGATGTCAGAGTGAAATAGGAGTAGGAGGGAGGCGGGATAAATGGAAGAATTGGATTTGATCGTTGAAAAGTGGCTGGGTTGGTACGTCATTCCTAATCAACGCGGTCTCACTGCGAAGTCGTCAAAATCTGGTGCTTGGGCTGTGACTTGTGGTGTCAGACACTGACGGAAAAAGCCATCCTTTAATGTCGACATGATACATGGCCAGTCGCCATTATGGTTTAACAGTGCTCAGCGGCATCAGGAGGAAACGTGGTGGGACAAGAACGGACGTTGAGATGGCGTAAGTCCGAGTAGGGTGGGTGGGAGTGCTGGTGGATGGGCCCAACAAACACTGACTTTCACCCAGGAGAGCGGTGTTAGTGTCCTGTAAGATTCTAAAGCCAAACCTTGTTCTTTGTTCCTAAACCCAACCATGTGCGCTAACTGCTGGAGAAAATAAACGTAAATTTGTGATGTTGTACTGTCGTAGTGCTTCTATTTTGAAAGAGACAGTATGTAAATGTTAAATTTCCTGTGAAAATGAAGACAATGCATGTAACAGGCAGAACTTGACACGGTGTCCCAGAACGTCAACAACCAACACACCCAGGGTACCTTGCATGTTGTAACTGGACGTGGAAAGTCCATGACCAAACGTCGACATGTGACGAGGTCGGAGTGAGAATGTGTTGTCCTAACAAAAATAAATCCATGTCAATTTTTTGAGGGGGTTGCTTCAATACAGGAAGAAAAAATGCTAGATATACTGAATATCATAATGCATATTTTCCTCTCCTTACATTTTTGAATTAGCCTAAATATTATGCTGTGGGCCGAATGGAAAGCCGTTACAAGCCGCCAACTGACGATCACATGTGTACACTGACAAGATAATAGTATCCGTCAGGGAGAGAAAAGGTGAAGTCCATCGTATACTCCATGTAGGTGTTGAAGCAGTTCACTCTAAAATGCTTTACTCATTATCTGTTACAGTAGTGCAGTGTTTAGCACTGTTGCCTTACAGCAAGAGGTTTAAATCCAGGGTGGGGGGCTCAGCCCCCGGGTGGGGAAGCCTCTTCATGCAGAGTTTACATGAGTTCCTTTTCCACCAACACTTCCCGGAACTTTTATATCCAGGAATTTATTTACCTGGGTAAAAGAGTTCCTGGTAATCTGTGTGGTTTGTGTTTCCACCGCACCTCAAAGTTCCGGAAAATGTATTCAAATCAGGCTTGGTCGTTTCGAGTCACCGACTCAAAGTCCCGCTGAATTTCCTCCTCAGCAAATACGCTCCAAAGAGCCTGGACCTCGTCGTCCGTCCACTTCTCGTAGCTTCTCTTCTTCTGCTCCATTTTCCAAATGATCAAAACACAAACCAAGTGAAGCTTGTAGAAATGAAATAAAGTTTGCAGCCACACTGGCACGGAAGTGCGGAACGCTGCAAGTGTGTGTTCCACCAATCAGCGTTCTTCAGCACACAGCCCCGCCCCTCAAGAATTCTGGGGAATCTGAAAGTCCTACCCCCCTACTAGGTACTTTTTTCAGGGAAAGTTTGGGGTTGAGGGAAAGTTTTTTCCCCGGGAAATTTCAGTGGAAATGTGCCGAGGTTTTTCAAAATCCTGGGTAAATGATCAAAGTTCCTGCGGTGGAAAAAGGAGCTCATGTTCTCCCTGTGTCAGCGTGGGTTTCCTCCAGGTGCTCCAGCTTCCTCCCACAGTCCAAAGACATGCAGGTTAATTGGTGACTCTAAATTGTCCGTAGGTGTGAATGTGAGTGTGAATGGTTGTCTGTCTCTATGTGTCAGCCCTGTGATAGTCTGGTGACCTGTCCAGAGTGAACCCTGCCTCTCACCCAGTGTCAGCTGGGATAGGCTCCAGCCCCACACGTCCTCCAACGTTTAAGCGGTTACAGAAAATGAATGAATGAATGAAGGAATTAATTAATGCACAATATGACTGAGGATGTGATCTGACTGCATCATACCGGGAGGTGTTTATCATATTCTGACCCCCTCGTATCTGTATATAAAGTGGACAAAATATAATAAAACCTGTGAATATAATGTCCAACACCTCCTTTAACTTTGAACTTAGTAACAAATATGTAGTTAAATCAATAAATCAAACTGGAACATAATCTGTGTAGAGGGAGACTTTATAGCTAAGCTGCTGTGTTGGATCAGACTGCACAGGTGTACCTAATAAAGTGGCCATTGAGTGCATGTGTCAGTGTCTACACAGACACATGCACATGTTATCTGATTCTGTTTATCCACTTACATTTTAAATTCCCAGTTACAGGAAATAATAAATGAATAAATAAATGTTTCACCTGAATCTGAATCTGAACATGTTGCAATAGAAATACAAACACTGATTATCTCAGGTTATTGATCATGAACCAGAAGTTGAATCTTACAGATCAGAGTGAGTCCCAGCAGAGCTCCACATCTCAGCATAAACCCGCCCCGGCTCTCCTCCACCGGCTCCGGCTCCGGCTCCGAGCCGCCAAAGCCGGGCCACGGCAGCACCAGGAATCCTCCTGGAGCCGCAGCTTTCATCCCTGCAGCTCAGAACAGACTGAAGAGGGAAAGAGAGCCGAGCCAGGACACAGAGGAGGGGGGAGGGGACAGATTAACTCAGATTAGAGCAGATTATCCTGAACACTGAGCTGCTCTGGGATCAGTGGGAGAGCACATGGACAGTAAGGATCCCTGTCTGATGGAAACTACACATCTACAACATTAACAACAGATTAAGATTATTACCATGTTTGTCTTTATATGTCAGTGTGGAGATCTCCAGGTTGTGTTTCACTCAGAGTGTCATGATGAATTATGGTTGATTTACAATAAACAGCTGCTAAATTTGTTCTCCTTAGTAAATGATATAAATCAGCTGTAGATGTTTCAGATCTTTTTGTTTTATCAGTCAGCTGGTGACATGTGAGGTGTGAAGGTTTGAACAAAGAAAACAGTTTAAAATTCTTTGAGTATACCCTTAAAGTTAAAATAACAACCTGTAATAATACCTTCTTTATTTCTCAGTTGGATCCTCATTAGTTTCCTGACAGTGTGTTTTAGTTAAGAAAAGATTTATTACGTTAAATTCAGTCAGTGTGCACACTTTCACTTTACCTTTACAACCTTTACACACTGTTTAACTATCTGTTTTTATCTGTATATAATCAAGGATGATTTCCATCCAGTTATCTTTCTTAGGTGTTGTAGTAGATCCTTGCAGGAGATAGGCTACTGTCATTTCCTGTTACTCGGATCACCAAAATAAAGTTACACATGTGCCACTTCATTTGGTTTCCATTTCCTGTTATTCAGATCCCCAAAATAAAGTAACCTGTGTGTCAGCAGGATCTGCGAAACAACAATCCACTGTATCATTTTAATGACTTCATGTACAGCTGGGTAGTTAAATCAGTAATAATACATCATTATTCATTAATTGATTGCATTTTATATCAATAAAGTAAATTATAAATAAGTAACTAAAGCTGTCAGACAAATGCAGTGCAATAAAACTTACAGTGTTTACCTCTAAGATGTAATGGAGTAGAAGTATAAAGTACCATTAAATTGAAATACTCAATTAAAGTATAAGTATCTTGAATGTGATCAGAGCAGTACTTGAGTAAATGTACTTTGTTACATTCCATCACTCATTGTATATTAATAGTTTTAACTAAATGTATGTTTTAGTTTTGACACACTGTGTTTTATAATTTCTGAATTAAATTTGTTTAACTTTAGATTCATGCCTATAATTTAATTATTAGTGACTGTATAAAACACATAAATCACTGCAGTGCTGCATCCTGTAAATCTCTTATTTTTAAGTTTTATATTTTTAATTTTCAATGTATTATTTAGTAGTACCAGAGGGCGCAACACCTCTCCAGTGCTACAACGTAAATAAAAAATAAATATTTCAGCCTAGCCTATGACGTCACTCTGTAGCCCCGCCCCCGCCACAAACAATAAAAACAAAATGGCGTCCTGCCCTGAGAGTGTGTGTGGTGTTGTTTTGGCGCCTCTGGCCTCCGTGCTCTCTGCTTGTTTTTGTTGTTTGTTTGTTTGACTGTTCTTGTTGTTGTTATCTGGCCGGTGCACCGGGTCACCGGAGCCCCACCGGCCGCTGCGGAGCCCGTTAAACCCTCCAGCCTGAAAAACCCGCAGCTCGCTGCAGTTGGAGGGACTCCCACCGACCAATGAGAGGCCGCGCTGCTCCGAGCAGGAAGTGACGTACAGTCGTTGTCAGCCAATCCGCAGCTGCAGCAGGCGGAAGTCCCGACCACAGCCTCCCGAACCGGAGCGCGCCCGAAGAAGAACCGTGCGAACCCGTCCGTGCTCCGCGTCCGAGCCCCGCAGCTCCCGCAGCAGGTAAGCCCCGCACAGCTCGGCCCGGCCCGGTCTGCGTTAACGCGCAGCTCCGCTACACCGGGCCGACAGGTACATGCAGGAAGCGCTTGGTGTGTTACAGCTAGCTGCCGCCGGCGGGGCGGTGCAGACAGACTGTTGTTATCCAAACGCACCGCGGCTGACTGTGCGCGAGGTGGTGGGCTGAACCGGGTCTTCAGCCCGCTGCTGTGGTCACAGGTACCCGGGTTCAGCTCTAACTGGGTTAACCAGACCCTGTAGTGTGTCTCTACCCGCCCGGGCTGAAAGTTTTCTCCCAGCGGGACATGAACGCTCCTCCTGCGGGGAAACTAACACAAAGCCCGGAGAGGAGCAGGCGGAGCGGAGCGCCCCCTGAGGCCGCACCGAGTCACTACACACTGAGATTACAACTTTATTTACAACGATACAAATAAGCAGAGCTGGAATGTAACGAAGTACTTTTACTCAAGAACAAATTGAAGGTACTTTTAGTTAACGTCAGTATTTTCTTCTTATGACACTTTGTACTTTTACTCCATTTATCTGAAGTCTTTAGTTACTTCAGCGTTACAAATTCAGACTTTCATACACAAAGCATGTGGACATGCACAAGTATGGCTGACAAAAAACAATGTGACACTACTTTGATGGTTAAAGTCATATTTCATGTCAAACTTTTTCATGGTTCCAGCTTCACAAATGTGACAATAGGCTGCTTTATAATTATATAATTGAAATTAGCTCCACCTCAAACAACTACAACAGTAAAACACTGCTATTACTTCAATGCATGTGTAATAATTAAAGTAATTATACCATATATTTGTTAGAGGACACACTTCCACACACAAATAAATTGTGATTATACTTTCATACTTTCATTAAAGGGACGTTTCCAGTGCAGAACTTTTACATATATACTTTGTGTTCAGTATTTTTGCAGTGTGTTGTCAGTAGTCTGACAGCAGTTAAGGATCTGAATGTTTCCTCCACCACTGTAAGCAACAGATGCAACTGAAAAAGCAAGACAACAAAGGATTTTTCCTGAATATTTATACCCAGTAATTAACAATATATCTTTACAGTGTTTATTTTAATGACTTTTAATGCAGCTCAAGATAAAAACAGTGTCGGTGAAGATTCTCAGTCACAGTATCATCTTATCAATCTGTTTGTCATCATGCTGACCTTTGGTATTTGGAAAAGTAGGGTTAACTAGGGTTACACCACCCAAGTTAAGATTTCCACTATGTGTTATCCATGGTCTGCTAACATTCAGTCAGTATTTGTGAACATTAGTCGCTTTCTCTGAAGCCAGAAATTAGACCAGCAAGTCTCAAACTTGTGATGTCATTGGTGATAAAGTCTGGAGCTGCTCTGTAGACAATGAATGAGAGACTAATTTTGTGAATGCACAGAATGTTTGTTTTCCTTTTTAAACCCAAATAAGCTTATTCTGTTGTAGTGTTCTCAGTTTTGAAACAGAAAATGTTCCCATATACTCAGAACATTCTCCTGGCTGCTCTCAGTTTAATCTAGAGTATCTTACACCATTCACTGTCTGTGGAGCAGCTCCAGACTTTACACACTATGACATCACTAATTTGAGTTTTAGCACTCTAGTTTTTGGATTTGGGAAAGAGTTGTTCATGTTTACTAACATTTTTGGACTGTCTTAGACCATAGGAATAGTATGGATGAATTCTGAAAACAGGTTAACTTCATAACACAGCAATTAATAACCCACAACAGGGAAAACACCATGGCACACAACAGTGTTTGACTTGTAACACCAGTAATGTACAGTTAAAAAATGACACTGCTGAATGGCATGCTGGGTAATGCTCGCTAGCTAGCCAGTATACATTAGTCTGTTAACAGCTGGGAGAAGCTTGGTCGCTGCGTTTAAGATCAGAAAAGAAAGACACAGGATGAACAGAGAGACCAAATAGTCCAGAGATGCACCAGAATATCTTGAGCCCAAGAGATGAGCTGTGTCTGCTGTTAGTGAGATTTTTGGTTTAAAAAATTCGCAGTGGAGCTTACCGGTAATGTTAGCCTGCAGTTACCCTTCTCTGCACGAGTCGGAGATGATAAAACAGAACTGGAAGATTTTCCTGCTTCCATGCAGTCAGTGGTTTGACGACATGTTGCTTCCCCGCAAGTCATGTAAACAACGAAAACATCTTGACACAAAAAGCTACAGGCTGCTCAAGCTAAGTGAAAGTCAAACAGCCTTTTGCACGTGACGAAACTAAAGCTGTTGTTGTAAATTGTCCTCTATTATCTACACAACTATTGTGTGTAATAGTTGTTTTAATTGACTGGTGAAATAAATAGTTATTTATTTATTAACAGTAATAAACATACAGCCTGTGACAACATGCCCCTCTTTGATACAACACTGTCAAGCCTCTCTTCTTTAATGATGATTTGAAAATGTAAGTTACAGTTATCAGGGCATAAAACCAATATTCTGTTTATCCTTACAACTTTACACTTAAGGGCGCATTCAGACCAGGATAGTCCGGGGGACTCGGTTCAATTGGGCGGGGAATGCCGAAAAATTTCACACCTTCATTTGGTTCGGTTCACTTTCACACTGCACTTTTTAAAGCGGACCAAACCGCCTGGACAACGTCACATAGTTACAGCAGCTGCTTGTTTGGGGGCGGTATTGCCCGAATTGACCACTGACCAGGAAGAAAAAAAGCATGAGGAAGAACAAAACCCGGCTCATCGATTGGCCAGGAGGGAAAATGGAAATCCATTCCCTTCAGCCGGCTTGGTCACCACAACAACAATGGAGCAACACATTTATGCAGTCTGCAGGGTTTCTGTCTTTACTTTTTCTTTTTTTTTTTACCTCTTTTTCTCCCGGTTTGCGCTGTTGGCTTTGTTCTTTTTTCTACCCAAAATGCACTGCGCTCTACGTCACTTCCTCTCTTTGGTTCGCTGGATAGTCTGTTTGCCTTTCCCACTGTAAATGAACAGAGACCCCCAGTTTTCAAGCGGACCAGGGTTCACTTGTTTGGTCCGCGCCAGAGGTTGAATGAGCGTTCACACCACTCCAAACGAACCAAACTATCCGTGGAAGTGGATCAGGGTTTGTTTACAGTGGACCAAATAGCGCCAGTGTGAATGTGTCCTTAATAGTCAAACAGCCATTGCTGCTAAAAAATGTTCAAATCAAATTGATTTGTGATCTTCAAAATCAAAAGTCGTACTGAATTGCGGATTTGGAGAATCTGACCCTCCTAATGTGATGATATTATAATGTTTTTATATTCTATGAATTCTCCATAGAAGAATAAGCTGCTGTAAATCTATATAAAGGGGGTAAAAAAACACAGTGATTTACCGTGAATACCACCAGAATCAATAACAGAAAAAATAATGTGAGGCAAAGTTTCAGTCAAACCACCCAGCACTAAATTTTTGTTAGCCAGTCTTGCTTTCGATTTTTGCTCTGTTCTCCTGTTGTGTGATTCTGATATTTTTGGTAACCTTTGGTTAAATGTCATTAAAATACACCTTAAAAATGAATCTTGCAGCACCATTAGATCATTACAGTGAAACTTCATCTCTTGATTTAACGTCCACTCACTGATTTGTTCTGTGAACATTTAATGAGCCCAGAAAAATTGAACTTTCAACACCTGTAGATTGGTGACATCTGGGCCGCTCCCTCTCATAATGAAGTTCATGTGATGTGATCGAAAGCTCCAGAACAGCAGCTGTTAAAGGGACGGCGTGGTCAGGTTGTTCTGTGAACGTCTCTTTAATCTGAAGCTCCTGTTTGACTTTATTTCCTGGGAATGTTGGACAGAGTTTAGTGTTGTTTCATGATGATGATGATGATGATGATGATGACGGGTGGAGGTTGTTTGAATTTTTG
This sequence comes from Cephalopholis sonnerati, assembly GCA_019142605.1. Lineage (NCBI taxonomy): Eukaryota > Metazoa > Chordata > Actinopteri > Perciformes > Serranidae > Cephalopholis > Cephalopholis sonnerati. The sequence goes on along the minus strand of JAGQAX010000008.1, from coordinate 39,907,511 downwards.
CCACACGTTGTCGTGACGCTGACAGCTTCTCCTTTTTTTCCATAGCAACATGGATACGGAGTTGTTTATGGAGTGCGAGGAGGAGGAGCTGGAGCCATGGCAACAGGTGGACGACAATGTGGAGGAAGACGACATGGACTTCTTCGACAGCTACTGCGAGCCAGGTGAGAACACACACACACACACACACACACACAATTAAACCTCACAACAGTTTATACAAGGACAGCTGAAACAATTAGTCTGTTAGACAACTGACAGAAAATTAACGACCAACCACTGCTTTTCCTTTCAATAATGATAATAATATTAATAATAACATCTGTGTTTCTGTTCGTGTAGTGGAGGACTCTATGTCTCCTCTTCCAGCCTCTGAGACTCCGCCCACAAGGACTCCTCCACCTGTAACACCTCCGACAGGTATTTGAGTGTGTGTCTGTGTCTGTGTGTTATCACAGTAACAGTATTATTTGTGATAAAATGGCGGTATAATGGATTGGAAAAAGTAAAATATAATAATAATAAACATGTATAGATAATACAAATGAGTTTTATATTGTAGTAGATGACCTGAAGGAGGAGATGGGGTGGTGGACTGAGTGTTCAGGCTCATAATTTCAAGGCTAATTAGTCCTAACCCTGTTCACATTTTCTCTCACATGCACACAGTACTGCTGGTGAACCTGTTCACCTCTACGAACACTTACATCCTCACATTCAGGAACAACCTGTCCCTGAACAATGCAACAAGCATCCCCCCCAAAACTTTCCAGAACACTCAGAACCTGTTTCTGTCTGATGACACAAGCTGCTAATTGAGTAAACAAACAAAACCTACGATCAGTTAAATGTATTTTAGTTCAGTTAGCTACAGATACAGCTTTGAATACTCAGCATGTTTACATGACATTAAAGAAAAATGATTTACTGTGTCAGTCCAACTAAAACAGGACTTTTAAAATCCAGGTAAACATGTTAGTCTGACTGAAATCGTACTAAATCATTTTTATCAAAGTCGGACTAACACACCCAGATAATGCACCTTGGAGTCAAATTCCTCCTGCATGTATACAGCCAATCAGACCCAAACTGGCCGAGGCGCTCTGAGCATGCTCCACAGTTTCCACCCCGGGCTTTGACCCGGAAGTCAAATAGCATTAAATGTGTAACAGAAGAAGAAGCTGGTAACAACATGGAGAAATCTACATCCAGAGCCGTGACTTTTTGGACGGACGAGGAGACACAGGTCATGCTGTGTCAGCTGAACGAGTTAAATATTTTAAAATACATGGGTGGGAGCAAAAAAGTGACGGAGCAGCTGGTCGACGCTTGATTGTTCAGTCTGTGATGTAATAGGTCAACAGGAAAAAGGTCAAATACTAACAAGCTGAAAGGAGGCATATCACCACCTATCAGAGAGGAGTCGGACATACTTAGGTCAATAAATGGAGTCCCCTCCAGTGCTCGTACACTGGGACAGGACAGTAGTCCAGTTAAATGTCCTAGTCGAGCTGCAGTTTTAAACAACTCGAGGCAATTATGCGACTTTGAAATAAAATAAGTCTCTGATTTAGACCAAAGGAAACAACCCTGGGTCTGAAAGCACCCTAATTCTGTTTTCTCGTTCCTCAGCTTCTCCTCCTGTTCAGATCGTCTGCTCCTCCATGAGGCCCGCTCCTCCTCCTCCTACTCCCTCCGTCATCACCTCCTCCTCCTCTGTCTCACACCTCCCCGTCTCCTCCACACCTGCGGCAGCTCAGCCCCTGATGGCTCAGACCCATCAGGGGCCCCTCTTCCTGACGCAGACGCCAGGTGGGACGTTTCTCCTCCCAGCAGCCCCCGGGACACACAACGCCCAGCCCATCCTCCTCACCACACAGGTACAGAAAACAAACACACCCTCAGCTTAGTTTGAAGTTATATTACATATTTTAGCAGAAGACGACTGTTGATGGATGTTTACAGGAAGATGAACCTCAAGATCTCAGGTGGTGTCATCAGTCTGTGTACACTGGGTTTAGTACAAGTGCAAACTAGAGGTGGAAACACAAGTCACAGGTACAGCAGGAAGAAACATACACATAGGTATCCATTTGTTTTTATGTATTTAGTACAGACTTAAGATAACAGGTTAGACTGAGGTGACATTTTGCCCACTGGCAAACTACCAAACTACACGCCGCAGCGACACAGACCTGTCTATCGTTGTAAGCTGAAACCATTTCGCTCAGTGGAAACAAAGCTTTTATTTACTTTAATTTCACAGATAAGAAACAATAAATTGTGAAGACAATAAAGCCTCCACAAAAATAGCATTTTAAGTCTTGTGTGTGATTGATCCTGGCTTCATATGAGCAGAGGAAATCTCTGCTAGCTGCTAGGCTAATGTATACAATGTAAAATGCCATAGACTTGTGCTAATAATGTTAGCATGTTATATTTGTTTGGAAAACATGTTTAGTGTGAGACAGTTGTTTTGTCAGTGAACCTTGTGAGCTGTAATGGAGCCGAATTATGTAACGCTACCTTTGTTAAATGCTGCTGTTGTCCCTGGTTTTATATGAGTAGTGGAAAAGTCTGCTAGCTGCTAGGCTAATTTATACAATGTAAAATGCCATAGGCTTGTGCTAAAAACATTAGCATGTTGTATTTGTGAGGAAAATGTGTCCAGATAAAGACAAGTGTTTGTCTGTGAATGCTGCGAGTTATAGTGAAGCTGATTTGTGTACTTGTGTTTGAAACTGTCTCTATTAAGCCATGTTTAATGTGTGTTTAATGTGTGTTTTGAATCTACTAAACTTCACAGCACTTCACAGATGTCATCTATTTACCACACAGGGTTTCCCGGTGATGAACCACGGCGCCCCTCTGGTGTTGAACCTGCAGCCGGGGCAGACGGTCCAGCCACTCACCCTGATCCAGTGTAGGACACCTGAACTCCATCAGATAATAATCAATCAGAAATAAGAGCTGATTACTGATCGGATCTCTGATAACTCCTGTTTCCTGTTTCCTGTCCCCACAGCCCCGTCGTTGGGTCAGTTGGTGCGGCCCAGTGTAGGCGTGTCTCCAGTCCTCCCCCAGGGCCAGGCAGTCCAGACCAGAGCAGGCCCCACCTCCTCCAGAGGCCCCACTCAGCCCGGCTCCACCTTTACCACCATGCAGCTGCCCGCCACGCTGACCATCCGCACCAGCACGCCAGGACCTGGTTAGCCTCCAGAAATCTGATTAGAGCTAATTAATTGATTGAGTTATATAATGATTACTGATTAATCCTTTGTTTGTTCCAGTTAACCTTCAGATGACCCAGGTGGGCGGAGCCAGCTCCTTGAAGGTGGGAGGTTCCCCTGCTCTTCCCTCTGGCTCAGCTAATGGAGTCACCAGAATCACGTTCAGCCGCGGTACGGGCAGAGCGGTTATTGACACTGGTACTACTGTTACTTTTTTAAATCTGGTTCATCACAACATCTTCTGAAAAACATTTAACTTTCTTTGTATTGCTATAACTTTTAATTTCTAATTTTTACAACATATAAATTCCTGCTGCTAGACTTTTACTGTGAAGGAGGAGCAGGAAGTGCTCACCTGATAACAGCCGGTCCAAACCCTCACCTGTGGAACATCAGGCTCCAGCTAACTTCACAGGCCTTAAAATCACTTCGTTCAAACTTGTGCAGTGCGACGACACTGTGTTGCCATGGTTACCGTGCTTCATGACTCTATGTGTCACTTGGTTCGGCAGCTCCTGGCCCCTCCCCCTCTGTCGTCACCACCCCAGGTGTGACGTCATCAGTACCGACTTCCGACCCCACCAGAGTGGTGATGAGTGTGGAGGAGTTTTACTACGGAACGTTCGAAGGCGACTTGAGTCTGAGGAAACCTCAACCACTGGGGATCAAAACCTGCACCTTCACCTGCCAGAGCTGCTCGCACCTGGCCGAGAACAACCTGAGGTGGGACCAATGAGCACCTGTACACACCTGAGCACCTGTACGCTCCTGCACTGTCCTGATGCAGCCGCCTGTATGTTCATCTGTGTATGTGTGTGCGCAGGTTGATGCAGCACATGCTCCAGCACTCAGAGCTGATTGGCTCACGAGGATCAGGTGAGGAGAGGACGTGCTGCAGGTACTGTTACCGACAGTTCTCGTCTCACAGTCAGCTGCAGAGCCACCAGGAGCAGGTGCATGGCCCCACCCTCTCCTCCAGTAAGAACCACACCTGGTCACACACACACACCTGAAAATACAAACCAGTGTGTTTTCCTGGACTGGACTCGAGATCCGTCTTTTCCCTCTCGCAGGTATGTGTCGTATTTGTGAGTGGGCGTTTGAGAACGAGCCGGCCTTCTTGAACCACATGAAGTCCAACCACAAGCCAGGAGAGATGCCCTACGTCTGCCAGGTGAGCATGACCTCTGACCTCATAAACCCCATAAACCCGGTCATCCTCAGGCTTCATTAACTCAGGTGTGATTTTCAGGTGTGTTCGTTTCGCTCGTCCTTCTACTCGGATGTAGTGCAGCACTTCTCCAGCTTCCACAGAGACTCTCGCTTCCTGTTGTGTGTTTTCTGCCTGAAAGTGACCAGAAACCCTGCCAGCTACCAGCAGCACCTGCTCAAACACCAGGTAACCACACACACACACATTTTATAATATATATATATTTTATAATATATGTTTTAGCATAATTTTTCAGTATTTGGTGAAAGCAAAAGAAACTGAAAAGCTTCCTACCACGCCCACAAACATTCTGACCACACATGCCCGTACAATAGATTGATCCTCTCTCTGTCCCGCGGGGAAAACTCGCTATTTTAATGTGACATTAAGAAAGATATGCAGGGTTCCTACGGTCATGGAAAACCTCAAAATGTGGTGGAATTTTAGTCATGTTTTCCAGGGCTGGAAAAGCCATGGAATTTTGAAATATCTACTGTAATCTTTTGTGGATAACTTTCCATGTACTGTAACATAACAACAACTTTATTTTCAGTGGCTGTTGATGGAACATAGCTCTCATCTGTGTCTATGTGTGACAACGTTTTGTGTACCAGTTCAGGTTCGGATAACAAATCAAAAACTTTCCTCGGGTTCGGCCCACTTGACATGCTGCTGTGTTGTGCTATGGCCTAATCAAGTGCTGAAATTTGTTATTTACGTGACAAATCCTGAACGCAACACAGGCTCCGCTCCACTTGAGTGTGTGTACAGTGCTGTGCTGCGCTGCTGTGCGGCGTGTTTGACTGTGAGTAACAGCAGCCTTTTGATAGTCATTTACACACTGACATAACAATAACTAATCTGATGTGATAAAAATGCCTGGAAAGTTTGGCAAGAAAAAAAAATTATTATGGATCCTTCAAAAGTCACAGAAAAGTTTTCAAGACGCTCTCCTCCTGCTTTCTCTGCCCTGTTAAGATAAGATAAGATAAGATTAACTTTATTGTCCCACATGTGGGAACTTTGTCTTGGGCTGTAAGAGGTGACCGTCACTGCTCACATGAAGACTTCACAAAACATAGAAAAAAAAAAGCTGTTGACACGAGCTAACACAGCAGCATCTAACATTCGATACCGAGCTGTTCAGCAGTCCCAACAATCTTACACCGTCTCCAAAACAGCTCAACTCAGTTGTTTCATTCTTAACTAACTGTTGGGCAACATTAGCTGTGTGATGCTAACAGTTAGCCCTGTCACTGTGTGTGTGACAGAGCTCGCACTCCCGCAGGTGGGGGGCATAGCAAATCAAAACTCTGCATGTAGCTCTACAATGAAGTGGGATGTTACCTGTTTTAAACGGTCGGTTTTCAAGGTTGCAAGGTCGTTGTTGCAACACCAAGGAGGGACTGGGACCTGTACAGGTAACATGCTAACCTGACTAGCATGGTTCAGCTAACGGACAACTGTCACACTGTTGAACTCTTGAGTTTATGTTCTTAACAACAGCTGTGTTCAGCTACTCATGAGTAATTTTTTTTTAATGGAACCAAACATCCTGTAGTGAATGATTGGGATCAGTACTGTTACATCCCCAATTTATATTTAATTTTTATAAAATGTTGGGGTGTCTGTGGCTTAGGGGATGGAGCATGCGCCCCATGTACAAAGGCTATTGCCGCAGCGGCCCGGGTTCGAGTCCAGCCTGTGGTCCTTTGCTGCATATCATTCCCCCCTTTCTCTCTCCCGCTTTCACGCTTGACTATCCTATCAATTAAAGGCAAAAATGTCCAAAAAATAATAAAAAAATTTTTATAAAATGTCCTCTGTCTTCTTTCTCAGGTCAACCAGGCCTTCCACTGTAACAGGTGTCGTCTTCAGTTCGTCTTCCTGAAGGACAAGATGCAGCACAAACTGGAAAACCATCGCAGCTTCCGGCGACCTGCGCGGCTGGAAGGACTGCCGCCAGGGTCAAAGGTCAGCTCAGTAACCTCTGAACCCCTTACAAGGTTTGTCTGGACTCAAGTCCCGTCCCCAGCTGTTCTCACTATTGATTCACGTGTCTCCAGGTGACAATCAGGACGTACGGGAAGATCAGGTCTCTGGGAACAGGAGGGAGCCGACCTTTCCAGAGCCCCGCCTCCCTCGTCCAGCCAATCAACATCAAGACAGAGAAGTCTCCGACCCAGAGGAGCCCCCCCTTCCACAAATCACCTCGATCACCAACCAAGAAGCCCGCCAGCCGCAGAGTCCACGTCAACAGGTCAGAGTTAAAGGTTTCTCCTGAGGGTGGCGCCAGAGGAATGTGTCATGCTGAAATCAGCTGGTCTGAACGACACGATACTAAAGCGGGGGGGGGAGTCGTATAGTATAGTATCTGAGACTCTGACAGCAGATCTCAGTGATGACGGAGTCAGTATCAGTGTTGAAATGTTGGATGCAAGTTGTAATAAAAACACATGGTAGTATTAGTACTGAGGTTAAACATTCTCTCGTCTCATCTCGTCTCCTGCAGGACTTCCTCGTATGATGGAGAGCGGTTGGTGTGTTTGGAGTGCGGAACCGACGCCTCCGACTTCTCGGCTCACTACCCGACTCACGTCACCTGTCTACTGTGTCCCTACAGCAGCTGCTGCTCCAGAGCCTACGCTGCTCACATGATCCAGTGAGAACGCACTTACATCACTGCATTAATACACAAAGTACTGCAGGGACACTAAAGCCTCGTTACCAGCAAACACTTTCAGTGTGGTACCTTTGGAACCAACAGTAACCCTTCAGACATGGTACCTAGACCCTAGTATTTCCACCGCAAACAGTCCTCTTAAATGTGGGCGGGGTTGTTGTCACTCACTGCTCCGTCCAGCACTCACTGTATTTCCTCCTTTATCAGTCTGCACCTGGTTTATCGTCCACAGAACGAGGCTCCAGTGAGAGTCTCTCTCCATGGGATATTTAAAAATAGCAGCTTTGCTCTTTTTCAATATGATGTTCAATCTTTATCCTCTGTGTGTCTGACTCTTGTTTGTCGTTGATTTCAGTCACCACGTGCCGCCATCCAAAGACAAAGTTCTTCCTCTGCACAGACTGCCTCCTCCATGGTGAGACCCTCCGCCCATCAAACACTGATCTGCTGTCAGTTTGAGTTGTACCACTCGTTTGTCTCATACCTGAACACAAACATCATAGATATAGTTTACTCAAGTACTGTACTTAAGGACACATTGAAGGTACTTTTACTTCACGTAAGTCTTTCTACTTTTTACTTCACTACATTTATCTCAATACAAAACACAGAGTATATAAAATCTGATGTTTTGTCCCCAGTAGTTTAAACTGTTAGTTCATTAATCAATTGGTCAGTTGACAGAAAAGTAGCGTGCAGTATTTTGATGGCTGACGTTGTTTTATTTGAAAATATTTAATGAAAGAGGAAAAACAGAGCAGAGTCAGAAGAAGTAAAAACAAAAAAGATAAGATCAGTAACTATCAGACTCTCAAACAGACAATTCTCACAAAACTTTATTGTCCATCAGTGTGACAGATATATTTATTAGTGCTGCAGTTACTCAGTCTGACCTACAGGTGTCGCTCTTCATCACTGAAACTCCTTTGACCAACACAACCAACACAGTATATCATAAATATGAATGTACCGTGGAGAACAGGTGTTTCACATGTGGAGCTGATTTTTAACACTAATATATGCAACAGAAGACGTTTGTGTTCAGACAGACAGAACATCTGTGTCCTGCCCTCTAATGTGGAACATCTGCGTTTAAATTTATTTCTACTGTTCTTCTGTCACGCTATTTATTTGTAAAGGTCAACGCACAAACTGTACAGGACCAGAATCTGTGAACAACATACTGAATGTGTGTGTATGTGTGTGTGTGTGTGTGTGTGTGTCACATCTGGTCTGTATGGTAAAAAAAAAAGTTGATAAACATTTCACACAATCAAAGGAGAAACTAAGATCAGATAAAATCAGTTCACAGAGATTTAAAGCGACTTAAACTTAGCTTTGATTTTTATTTTGAAGCCGTTGTCTCTAAATGATATCGAGCCCTATTTAGACGATCTATAGCGCGTGGTGTAACATGTATGGAGCAACTGAATTTAGGATGAATCCAACCACTTTTGTTAGTTAAACGGAGCATAATCTGGGCGCAAAGTAAGGCGCACAGGGCGAAGGGTTTGTATTTATTCCGTTCATTAATCCGCCAACATTTACAGGAACTTTTATTTCCAGGAATTTATTTACCTGGGTAAAAGAATCCCTGGTAATCTGTGTGGTTTGTGTTTTCCACCGCACCAGTTCCGGAATGTGACCTATATTTAGCTCCACCAGCTTGTCAGCTATTCTTCCATAGACTCAAGTCGCCGACTCAATGTCCTGCTGAATTTCTTCCTGGGCAAAGCGCTCCAAAGAGCCTGGACCTCGTCGTCCTTCCACTTCTCTTAGCTTCTCTTCTTTTGCTCCATTTTCCAAATGATCAAAACACAAACCAAGTGAAGCTTGTAGAAATGCTTCGGCAAAACTAAACTTTAGTTATGAACTTGACAGAGAAAACTGAATAAAACTTTTAGCTTCTGAAATAATCAATGAAGTGTCACTGCTCCTCATGCATCAGTGTGAACAGTGTCTCTTAATAAAGAGTCAGACAGCAGCTCTGCAGCTCTGCTATGTTCATGTTTTAAATAAAGTTGTTACAGCCTCTGTAAACAAACAATGGCTCCACCAGAGAGCGAAACATATAAACGATGCCAGAGGTTGCAGAGATAAAAATCAGCATGTTTTATTGTTGAGCAAAATTGGAATCAGACTAACAACTTAAAGACACAACAGGAGTTGGAGGTCTCAACCAAAAGAAACAAAAGCTGGGGAAGTCGCTGTGGAGCCTCTCAGTGGGCCGTCGCACCCAGCTCATCCCCCCCAAACTGAAACTGAGCTGAACCAAACAAATATTGAGAATTGAACTACTGGCAAACTAATGATTGTGCGAGGGAACGAGGCAGAAACACAACTATCCCCCACGACCTCTGCTGTGCTGCTGCGGGCGTGTGTCTCTGTGTGTCTTCCCCACGCCGCCCCTCAGCTCCCTTTTATTCTAATCAGCCAAATTACTCTCAGGTGCTGTGCTCCAGGAGACAGAGACAAGGAGAGAGAAGACACAACAAACACACTCAGAAGGGTTTGCAGTACGGCACAGAGCCACATGTAACAAATGTCATTATTTTCCTCATAAAAATGTCACAGTTATCTTGGATAGCAAACGACAAAGAAATTCGTAATGATTAGTGTCCCGAGACGCATAACGGTTTCGGCTATGTTCCTCAAAATGAAGTCTCGCAGGACGGACGAGAATTTACGAGAATTACGGCTAGTTCGCAAAACACCGTTCAATGGAAGCACTTGCAAGTAGCATTTGAACTTTGTAAAAATGTCAGAAATATCGCTTTTATTTTGCAAACAACTGTAATGGAAACGCGACTTATGATGCACCTGACCACATCTCGTTTTACACGCCAATGGATGCACAGATGGACGCAAGTGTACGTCATATATAGTGTGGGCGCCGGCTGTGAAAATGACAACTGCGTCACTCTGAAACAGGCTATGATAGTTACGCAGCGTGTATGATAGGGCCCTTAAACTTTTAGGGGCTGTGTCCACCAAAGCGTTTTTCTGAGGCCAGTGTATTTTTTTAATGCCTTGCAATGGGAGCGCCACAACACACGCCGGCGCTGGGTGTGAATTCTTCCTTGAGAACTGGCATTTGGGCATTTTTTACTGAGGGCTGAGAGCTGGAAAATGTTCAACTCATCACTGTCACGTAAGCCGTTCAGTCACAGTGAAGGAGGGACAAATACTGAGAGGACAAACCGTCACGTCTTAGATGTACAAGTGCTGAACAACAACAACCCTGGAGGAGAAATCTGTTAATGTACTGCATATATATCATGTGTCCTCTCATGAGCCCACACAGACCGGCAGGTCCGTCCTCTCTCCCTGCATTCTTCAGCCTTCCTCTCATCCAAAGCAAGTACTCCACCTTGTGCCAACATTTTTGCTTCTGTGGATATTCCATATCATAGCAACCAAAGCATCTCAACTGACGAAATGCTGCGTCTCTAAAGCACGTTTCCAGAGGAATGCTTGGCATTTTCAGCCGTTTACAAAGTGCTTTGGTGGACACAGGGCCTTCGTGAATCATCATCTTTAGTTGTTGATGAAATTTCTGAAACTCTGAAACCAACAAACATCCATCGAGTCAATATCCAGTTATAGTGTTCTGCATCCTGTTTAGGAATCTGTCATCTTTGTTGATGATCCCTAACTCACTTTTACAGACGTAATGACCTGAAATAATTAATAATGATAATGAAGCTGAATCTATATGTGTGTCTCTCAGTGTGTTCCTGCTGCAGTGCTCTCACTGTGACTTCAAGCCTCACACTGCAGATCAGATGGCCGAGCACCTGCTGATGAACCCGGATCACTACAGAGCCACCTGTCGCACTAGGAGTAAGACTGCACCGCACGCACGCACACACACACACACACACACACACACACACACACACACACACACACACACACACACACACACACACACACACACACACACACACACTTAAGTTTTAACACCACACCCTCAAAAGTCTGTAGATTCTTCATCACTTCGTAGAGGAACCCTAAACTGGGTGAAACCAGCTGATTCATTTCCCGTTAATAAAACACTGTAATGAGTGATTTCACAAAGAATGGATTGCAGCCGCTGATAGCACCATGACTTTATTGTTTGTGACCGCTATTGGCCCCGTCTGAAGGTCTGAGTCACAAAAGACACTGTACTAATGATGTCACAGTGCAAACACGGCCATGAAGTTTTGGCGTCTGATTGCATTTATCCATGTGGCAGAGTTTAATGTTGCCTAAACGCCAAGAACACAGCGGGCAGAGGAATGGAGAGAGAAACCGAAAAGCTAGAGAGCCTGACTGACGAGCTGCAGAGACAATCCTCTAAACTTCAGACAGGAGTTTAAATGTAACAGAGAAACTGTGTTTAGGATTTAATATTTTTTAATATTTTCCAGCTGTTAAGTTGTGCGAGCCTTTTGTGTATTTGCTTCTAATGTTTTTAATCGGAGCACAGCCAGTCATCTGCAAACAGCACGGTTCAGATTATAGGAAATTTAAGTATCCAATAAAAAACGTTTTTGTTCTAAATGAAGCAGTTTCTTAAGAGAACAATAAAATGCTTTTAAACCAGACAAACTGTTTGAACTAAACTGAGTGTTTCAGTTTTCCAAATAACATCCTTCTTTCAGAGAAATGATTGAGTTGAAAAAGAGTTTTAAAAAATCGTAAAAGGTCATTTATAAACTTATGAATCAGTACATTAACATGACATCAGAGAAAACAGATTTAGGTCACATTCACACTGGCGCTGTTTGGTCCAGTTTAAACGAACCTTGGTCTCCTTCCACAGATAGTTCGGTTCGTTTGGAGTGGTGTGAACGCTTATTCGAACTGTGGTGCGGACCAAACGAGCGAACCCTGGTCCGCTTGAAAACTGGGGGTTTCCGTTCACTTGCAAGTGAACCAAAGAGAGGAAGTGACGTAGAGCGCAGTGCATTTTGGGTAGAAAAAAAAACAAAGCCAACAGCGCAAACCAGGAGAAGCAGAGGTCTAAAAAAAAAGAAAAAGTTTCTCGTGTCGTAGGCAGTCGTGGAGTAAGTTTGAACACCAAAGTAAAAACAGAAACCCTGCAGACTGCATAGATTTGGTGTTGCTCCATTGTTGTTGTGGTGACCAAATCGGCTGAAGGGGATGGATTTCCATTTTCAGTCCTGGCCAATCAATGAGCCGGGTTTTCTTCTTCCTCATGCTTTTTTTCTTCCTGGTCAGTGGTCGTTTTGGGCAATACCGCCCCCAAACAAGCAGCTGTTGTAACTGCGTGTCGTTGTCCAGGCGGTTTGGTCCGCTTTAAAAAGTGCAGTGTGAAAGTGAACTGAACCAAATGAAGGTGTGAAGTTTTTCGGTCCCCCTGACTATCCCGGTGTGAATGCGCCTTTATTGTGTTAGTCCAACTGAAATTGCACTATAGTGAATTACTCAAAGCGCACACTTTCCTGCATGTATACAGTCAATCAGACCCAAACTGGCCGAGGCGCTCGGCACAGGCATCTGAACCTTCATAAACTCACTGATATCAGAGACTGGTCCATACTTCTGATTTCTCCTGTTGTAAGATCATTTTATTATATTTTATTAAGAAGCTTCGCTGTTCTCTGCTCCTGTTTGAAGTTTATTTTAACCTTGAAAATCAGGCGGAGGGTCAACAGAAGATTGAAGTCACTGACTCAGAGGTGTGTAAACAGTCAGCTAAACCTGTGTGTGCTCCATCTTAACTGATGGGATCACCACCACAAACTAAACCTTGATTAGATGGGCTGCATATCTCAGAATGTCCGGTGAATGAATGAATGTTACTGTAAAATGACCCTCTTACTCAATCAGCTCCTCTACATTACACAGACTTCCTGCTGGTCACATGTTCAGTGAACCTGCGTCCAAAGTCAATATTTCACCCAGTAACCAGCGTTAGTGTGACCTGTTGTCACAGTTTAACTTTAACTGACAGGACCTGATTGCATTCAGGCTGCACTTATTTCATAATATTCGCTCAGATAAAAATTAAGGTCAAAAGAAGGACTGCTGCAGATCTGATAAAAGCTGTAAAACATCTACAGATCTGGTATCAGCCAGCTGAACTTAGTGTTTCGTCTCTCAGCTCAGCGTTTCCTCCTGCGTGCTCTGTGCTTCGTAAATCAAACGTTTCCTTGGGGGGAGGTTTCACGGCTCTGACAGTGTCCTCCTGGCTTCAGCCACAGCCAAAGTAAATAAAACTGACCCGCCTGAAGGTTCAGTCTCGCTCCTTGACGCCATGAAGCCGTCGAAATAAACAGTGTTGTATCTGGAACAGCATGTTTACACATCAAGATGTCTTCCAACAAGAGAAGGATCGTTGTGTTAACTTGTAATATTTAATACCCTCAAACATCGACAAAAACTTCTATGATGACTCCTTCAGCCTCGTCCACGTCTCCACAGACGATCCATGTGTCAGTCGATCACTTCGCCAATAAATCTCCGAATACCACACTCACCCTCGTTCTGGCTTTGTTGCACTGGCTCCCTGTCAAGTTTAGGAATGAATTCAAATAACTTTCAGTGCCTGATGTAGTATGTCAGTGAGCTCTGGATCCCAACTAGGTCTAGGGTTTGGTAACAAAACCGTACGGGTTCTTATATGACCAGTACCGAACTGACTCACAGCCCAGGTTTTGGTGGCTCATTGTGGTGACATATTGTTTGTTGAGAGGGAGAAAGTGTTTGCAGACGATAGAGAGGCTGCAGCTCTTGGAGCAGACAGTGTGAAGTATAAATAAATGCCAAACTCAAGACCCGAGCCAAGTTCCAGTGTCTTGTTTGCCCTTTGCTGATTAAAGTGAAGACGGTTAGCCTTGAAGTTAGTGAGAGAAGTCAGCCTCCCACTGGAACCTGACCAGACTCATTTAAGGTTGACTGTTGAGGATGACCAGTTATATTGTCATTGTAGTGACAATCTCGGCTGCTCCTAAACCGACAATGAAGAAATGTGCAGCTGCTGAGTCTCTCCTGAGTTAGAGAGACAATTAATGATAGTTAGTAGTATTCATTATATTGTAACTGTTTTTAGTGTTATTGTAGTTAGGTGAGGTTTTATTTATTAATAGTGTCTTATGTGAATGTGGATTTATGTTTTTAAGCTTACTTTAAACTCTTAAGAATTAATGTTTAATTTTCTGTTCAAATTTGCCTTGGCAATAAAAAAAAAAAGTGAAGGTGGGCCGGAGGTTCGAACTCTGGGAAAGCCCTTTTGTGTGGCCTTTCCATGTTCTCCCTGTGTCAGCGTGGGTTTTCTTTGGGTACTCCAGCTTCCTCCCACAGTCCAAAGACATGCTGGTTGACTGGTGATTCTAAATTGCCCGTAGGTGTGAATGGTTGTCTGTCTCTATAGCTCCTTTCCCACCAACATTTCCACGAACTTTTATTTCCAAGAATTTATTTACCTGGGTAAAAGAATTCCTGGTAATCTGTGTGGTTCGCGTATCCACCGCGCCTCAAAGTTCCGGAGAATTTATTCAAATCAGCTGAAGCTGAAGGCCAAACAAGCACGAGGACGCCATAAACGACCACTAAGCCTGCATCATCGTTTGTGCGACACAATACGCCAGGATGGAGGACGCTCAAGTTGTTCTGTTGTTCCTCGTGTTTTACTACATCACATATAAAACCATGTGATCTGCACGGAAAAGACGACAGGCGTTATTAGCAAAGACAACTGAACGCCTGAAGCTTCTTATAATCTTGCTTAAGTTTCTTCAACTTTTCACAAATGTGTTTCAGCGTGTGCCCTATATTTAGCTCCACCAGCTTGTCGGCTGTTCTTCCATAGACTCGGTCTTGTCGAGTCGCTGACTCAAAGTCCCACTGAATTTCTTCCTGGGCAAATACGCTCCAAAGAGCCTGGACCTCGTCGTCCGTCCACTTCTCGTAGCTTCTCTTCTTTTGCTCCATTTTCCAAATGATCAAAACACAAACCAAGTGAAGCTTGTAGAAATGAAATAAAGTTTACAGCCACACTGGCACGGAAGTGCGGAACGTTGCAAGTGTGTGTTCCACCAATCAGCGTTCTTCAGCACACAGCCCCGCCCCTCAAGAATTCTGGGGAATCTGAAAAGTCCTACCCCCCTACTAGGTACTTTTTTCAGGGAAGGGTTGGGGTTGAGGGAAAGTTTTTCTGGCAACCTGTCCAGGGTGAACCCTGCCTCTCACCCAATGTCACCAGGGATAGGCTCCAGCCCCCCCAACGGCCCCCAACTGGATAAATGGTTACAGAAAATGACTGAATGAATGAATAACACTACCAGTATTGGGGGGAAAAAAACCCTATCCACCAGGCCTCTCAGGTCAACTGATAAAGACCTCCCAGTTGTTACCTGCTCAAAGTTCAGGACTGGTTCAGTTTCCCTCAGATGGTCAGGAGTCAGCTGCAGCAGTCGTTCCTAAGATTAAATTTAGCCTACTTATGACACAAGTGTTACTTAGGGGCAGATTAATAAATTAATTTACGTTTCTTGGCACAAAGAACTTAATTCCAAGTTGCAACTGTTGCATAGCTGATAACCAACTTAGGGGTGACTGACAGAGATTGCGTGAAATGACTGCATCATGAACATTGATCATAAATTGTTGCATCCTTTTCTTTAAGTCACTGGCATGAGACTCGAGACTAGTTTGTTTCTATCTTACAATGAATAAATCACCATGTTTAACGGCACTGCAGCACTACACTTTAACTTAATGAATTAAATGGAAGGGTAAGCAGGTGAGGCGTGTTTTTGTATTTGCGACGTTCCAGACCATGACTGTTTAGTCGCATTATTATTTGATATCTGTCTTTTAAAAATGTTGTCTGTTTCGTGATTAGCATTGTTAGCTTGATTACTACATTATGTCACTGTCACACTGAATGTCCTGCTGAACACCACTCAAACTCTCAGACTTTATAGAGGGGAAAAAGATTAACAGTGAAAAAATGGGTTTCTACATATCTGTTGATATTTAAATTATTTTTGAAAATATTTTTTCCAGAAAAAAATGATAAGTCAAAGCTAATTTTTCTTTTTTCTTTTCAGCCTACGCTGAACCTGACATCCAGTTCTGCCTTAGTGAAGAGCAGCACTCAGAGGAGAAGGAAACAGCCCAGAGCAAGGACTTGCCTGATCCATCCTGGAGGTTAGCAGAGTGTTGGAAAAATCCATCAGACAGTGACAGCTCCAAGTCCCCCATCATGTTTTTCACAGAGATCAGCGGACCTCATCACTTCCTGTCCAAGAACACAGACGCCATAGACTTCTTTAACCTGCTCTTTCCCTCAGCACTCGTAGAGCTGATCACCAATGAGACTAACACCCATGTCAAGACCTCTCAGTTCCTGGGCGCCTGCTACCCAGACTGGGTCCCCGTCACCACCCATGAGGTCAAAGGTTTTATTGGCCTGGTCATTCTGATGGGGATCCAGAATCTTCCCGACCTTTCACATTACTGGTCCTGGAATCACTACGACAACAGCTATACCTTCTACCGCGCCATGAGCTTCAAACGCTTCAAGCAGATTGCTGCCACAATCCGCATGGGCAGCTTCGCCACAGACGAGTATCGTGGCACTAGCAACCCCAGCGACCCGCTGCACATCTTCAGGCAGATGCTGGATTTGTTGGGTGGAGCTATGTGGAACGCCTACAAGCCAAACTGCTGCCTGAGCATCGACAGAGCGCTCCTGCCCAGCCTGGAGGAGGAGAACTGCAACGCCAAAGGGAATCCAAAGACCCAACCTCAAGTGTGGCTGCTCTGTGACTCCAAGTCTGGCTACTGCCACCGCTTCTTCATCCAGGTGGGGGAGAAGGTGGGCCAAGAATCGGGCTTCACTGTAGTGCCGGAGCTGGTGAAGGATCTGGAGGACAAACACCACCAACTTTACCTGGCTAATTCGCTAACATCTGTCCCACTCATGCAGAAGCTTCTGGACCAGGGCATCTATGCCTCCAGCTCCTTCCCTCCACGTAACCCCATCCTGCCCAAAGAGCTATGGGAGGAGGGTCAGCTTGAGAAACCTGGGGACTTCCTGCAGAGACAGTTTGGCCCCCTGCTGGCCACTCGGTGGAGGGACACCAAAGAGATGGGCTGCCTGTCAACTAATGCAGCTCCAGGTGAACAGGACACTGTTTGGAGGAGGTCTCAGACCAAAGCGGGTGAACTGGACCCCATTGCCCGCCCCATAGCCTTCAGCCTCCTGCAGGAGAACATGCGAGGGGTTGACATCTGCAAACAGTTGCTGGCCTGCAACCCTCTGGGAGGAATCCCTCAAGATCGACACTGGCGCAGCCTCTTTTGGTTTCTGGTCAACCTGAGCATCGTCAACGCCTTCATCGTGCTGCGGGAGAGCCGCAAAGAGAACCCCCCCGCCTGGGTGCAGGACGGCCTTTTTACTCAAGTGAACTTCCGAAAGCGATTGGGAAACCAGCTCGCCAAATGTGCTCAGAAATACTTTGAGACCATGGAGATCGCCAGCTCGCGTGGGATGAGAGTGGAGGCACCAGAAGAAAAAGTTAAAGAAAGACACAGGATGGTGAAGCTAAGCGCCATCTCCAAGAGGTGCAAGAACTGCAACTTGAAGAACATCCGCCATGAGAGTGTGTACGGCTGCGCAATCTGTCAAGCAAACCTGTGCAATCACTCCGACTGCTTCTGGGAATATCACGGCCTGTCACCTCTAAACAAAGGTCAATATTCTGAACAATTAATCTCAAAAGGTTAAGAAGTTTATTTGTAACTGTTGGACTTTCTGTGATGAAAGATTCTAACAAAAGATGTTTGATGTTTTTAACAGGATCAGCAAAAGTTGGATTTGTCAAGGACAGAATAAGGTAATCTTTTTCCCTTGGTCGATCTACATACAACAGTTAATTCTCTTATTTTTTCAATTTGCTGTTAATTTCAGAACATGCTGGTGTATTAAAACTTAAGTACGCAGCCATAATGTATTTAAGTGGTAACACAAGGTTCCAGAGTGAGACCATTTATGTCTCACACACAACCAAAAAAGTGCAACTAACTATTTTCATTGGTTGCACCGGTGCGCTTCACATCTGAAACCACGCCCTGTGCTAAAATTTGAGCAACATTTAACCACAAAACATACCGGTAATCCAAAATGACAAGGGATTATTGATTGTTTTTTGCCCCGACTTGACATCATCACCCCTGTCCCTGGTAAAATGCCCAATCCTGACCAGACATCTTCAGTGTTTACATTTACATAATGTGTTTAGAAATTACTGACGTGTAAGGAAACTAACTTAAAAGGTAACGCTTAAAATGTATTATTGCAGTGCTAAAAGGCACATTGAGAAATACTTGGTGCACCTAAATTCAAGAGTTTGTCGTACCAGTGCAACTGATATAAACATTTAGTCTGGAGCCCTGTAACTCATCCGACATATCACTGAAAAACTTAGATTTCGAATGATGTAAACAATTTCGACACAATCACAACACCAGATACGAGCCACAGCTCTGTCAGACCACCATCAAACAAAATGAGACAACTTGCCTATGAAGCCTTATTATGATCTAACGATTGATATCATTCCAACAGAAACAGTCCTGGTACCTTAGCAAAGGTCCAGATGTTCCAATCCAGCAAAATATCAAGTATAAAAAACATTATTAGATCAACAAATACCTACGAACTGCTGTTGTATTATTTCAAATTAGCTAACAGATGTACCTAGTTTACACACATTCTCCATCATATCTCCAGTTTGTATGTACACATTGCCGATATATTGGAATGAGAACGGTGACTGCTTTCTGACCTTTTGATTGACACCTCACTTGACCCAAGAGGGGCTTCCATGGCCTGTCCGCAGTCTACAGTAGCCAACTAGAGTTGACAAAGGAAGTCCTGCTTTTCTTCATTCATGTTTAGACCAAGCCAATAGCAACTGACTGACACTTTACATAGCCAATGATATTCCGGAAATGAAGATATGCTGTTTCAGTGGGTCGCTTTAAAGTCACAACAAGGAATCTGTTGCCAGAGCCATCTGCATTTGTTTGTAAAAGGCAAAAACGTGTGGGTTCTGAGAGTTTTGGAGACTTTGGAGAGGAAATAATGGCGAAACATACAGGGAAAATGAATTATACGCTCCAAGAAGGGCCAGAAGAATGTACTCCTCATGAAAACGTCGCAATATCTGAGGAAGAGAGCGAAATGCCATCTGTTGACTCCGAGGCGATGGCAATGTTTCTGCAGGGAGGAGACATTACTCTTGAGAAGTAAGTATTTTATTATTATAATTATAACAATGTAGTTTATATAGTACTGTACATTTCAGTATAATTAAGGTTTAGTTTATACACATAGTGTAGATTGTCTTTCCCCATGTCTTTTCCCAGTGAGTCTGCTGACCTGTTGGGGCAGGGCTCCAGACTAACTTTTCACCACTATACCAAAACCGTCCTGATAAATAATTGTAACCATCCCAAAGTGAATGTGAACCATCCAAGAATGGAAATATTGTTTCTCTACTTTTGTTATCATTAGTGATATCCAGAATATATTTGACTGGTTACACATGCCAGTCTGTAAGTTAATTTTGCTACCCTTCAGTTTACTGCACTGCACACCACCTGGGTCTGGTGGGAGCTAGCTAGCACCAGTCATTCAGCAGTTACCACTAGTAACAGCGTCTCAACCTAACAGCGCTGCTGTAGAAACATTGCGCCCACCCTCAGGTCTCCTCCCAGGTCTCACTGGTAAGTTAGCAACTCAATTTTTAGCTTCAAAATCCCCTTCAGTATTGTTAACTATGTTATCACTGTTGGCTCTGTTAGCAGTGTAAGCAGGCTAGTGGGGCTAGTTAACAATGCTAAAGGGGTTTTGCGGCTCAAGTGACGCCACTTGCTCACCAAAGCTACCTGCGGGAAGACTTTAGGATAGCCATCATGTTTCCTCAGCAATACTGTCCAGCCAACACGGCGGTGTTACTAGCAGCAATAGTGAATGACTTAGTTTTCCACAAGTGCATGAAATGTTCAGCTGGGCTTGGCAGGGGTGTTCTGCCACTGAAGTAAAATAGAAAAAGTAGTTACTGACTGATGAGGTCTATCTAACCAAAATGTTGCATTTAAAATTACAGAGGCCAATTAACAATGTGGATTTTTTTTTCAGTTTGATTTTTATTTTTTGTTCTCATCACACAAGTGTTTCATATTATTCCAAGCTGCAGTGACGGAATCAGAGTGTAAAATCGGCCACATCGTCAGCTAACGTTATCACTCCGGGAGCAGAAAATAAACTTTGCAAAATTAAAATGCATTTAAAATCAAAGGCAGACAGATTATCCACAGAGGTCTCCTCCTCTCCAAAACAATCAGACCCAGACTGGGACATGGCCAAGATGGGCCTCTCTGACACTCTTCGGTTGATACAAGACGTCCAAGCAGGGGCGTGCGACTGGAGCTACTGCTAACATTAACTCGACGTTTCTCTCTGATAACTTAGGACTTGGATGTCCGTTGACTAAAATCCTTTATGTGGTTAAAACTTAGTTAAGAGCGACCAAAATCTAAAAGGTGACGATGACGTGATTTGAAACAGTAAGAAAGTAGCTGGCTGGAAATGTCTTAATGTCTGGCTATCCTGCCGACAGCCAGTGCTTATGGAAAAACTCTGTAATGAGCGATGCTGTCAGCTAACTCCCGGATGGTGCGCAGAGTGGCTAAGGCTAGCTAACCAGTGGAGACCAGAGGGTGGGCATTGGGCACTGTGTTTCCACATGTTAACACAGCTAGCTGGTTGTTTGTCAGCAAAGCCGGCAGAAAATAAAAGACAAGAAATTTACATCACAAAACATTAAAATTTTACCTCTATTCGGACAGGGCTTTGAAATGCGGCGCTTAAACTCACTGAGTCAGTGGAGCGTCAGACTGAAAGGAAAAATCCGTCCATTTTCATCTCTTATGTGGGGCCAGATTGCGGGCTTCACATTCCAAGGTCAGATAAGATAAAAACATCTCTCCAGCATGTTCTGGGTATGCCTAGGGGCCTTCACCAGTTGGACATACCCAGAAAACCTCAAAGTGAAGGTGCTCAGAAGGCATCCCAATCAGATGTTGATGCTGTGCCAAACTACCAATCAGTATCAAGCTCCATTTTACCCCCATTTGTGAACAAGACCCCAAGATACTTGAACTCCTTTGCTTGGGGCATTAACTCTCTGCCAACCCAGCAAGGGCAATCCATCACTTTCCAAGAGATAACCATGGCCTCGGACTTGGAGACGCCGACTCTGATCCCGACTGCTTCACACTTGGCTGCAGACTGCCCCAGTGCATGCTGGAGGGCATGGCGTGATAAGGCCAACAGACCTACATCATCTGCAAAGAGCAGAGATGCAATTCTGAGGTCCCCAAACCTGACACTCCTCCGCCAGCTGTGCCTGGAGATCCTGTCCATGAAAATCACAAACAGAATCAGTGGCAAGGGACAACCCTGGCAGAGGCCAACGCCGCTGACACTTGTTTGACTTTGTAGAGAGTGTGCAGACACATCCCTTGCTTTGGATTTACAATGACCAGACGGCTCATAGCAATAACCCTGGTACCCTTTATTCCCACAGTACCCCCCACAGGACTCCCAGGGGGAGACTGCCGTAAGCTTTCTCTAAGTCCACAAAGTCACAGTGTAATGTTGTCTGGGGAAAAAGTAGGGTGCATCCCCTGGACACGTCAGTAGTGAGTTAAGTGGACCCTTCTGGATTTGAACACAGCGGAGATGCAGGACTGCAGGATCATTTGAGAGTCTTAATGTTTTCATAGGTCTTGCACTGCTGGCCACTTACAGTAACAGCATCAAGATGTGCTTTGTTTTAGTTAGCCCTCAGTTCAGTTCATTATTTGTGGAGCAGTTGTCGCATACACATACAGGAATCTCTTTTGTGTTGGCTAACCAGCTAACCGCACAAGCGTGCATGCCCACTGTGCACCCTCTGGAAACATAGTGTCCACTGCCAGCCCTCCAGTCTCCACTGGTCAGCGAACATTAGCCTTGGCTGCTCAGCACTGTGCACCACCTGGTTCTGGTGGGAGCTTGCTAGAGATGCCGCTGACACTAACCCTCACCAAATGAGTGGCACCGCTAGTTAGATGGACCCGATTGGTGCAGTAAACTGAAGAGCAGCAAAATCAACCTATAGAGTGGTATACATAATGGTCAAAAATATTCTTTGTGGTTAACTGATCAGCGGTTATTTTGTGCACAGCTTTTGGAGGCAGCAAGCTGTAATAAAGCAAAATATAGAGAAAATGGAAAAGTTTTTAAGATGGATTTTTTTTTTTCTAGTTTTGTAAATAACCAAGTCTTTCTTTATTTTCACATGATAGGAAATCATCTGATGAAGATTCAGATGCGAATTGGGAGCCAGATTCTTCCCCTCCAGTCAGCAAGCGGCAGTGTCAAGTGGAGCAGCAGGACAGTACCCCATCAGGGGAGGAGGCCCTTTCCCCAAATCCCTCAAGAGGTTCTGCCAGCAGGAGACCAAGAGGCAGAGGACGAGGTAGAGGAAGAGGACGGGGCCGAGGGAGAGGGAGAGGGAGATGGAAAGGCAGTCACAGTCAAACTAGGTTGTCAACCAGCACATCTGGAGAGAGATGGAATGATGCTGACAATCTAGACATAACACCACCACAGCCCACCTTCAAACCCACCCGCTCACCAGGACCCCAGCTCGAACTTTCAACCCCATACACAGCCCTGCAGCTTTTCCAGCTGTTTTTTACTAACTCTGTTTTAAAGACAATAATTCAAAACACCAATGACTTTGGCTCGAGGCACCACTCAACAAGCTCTGACCCATGGATTGATCTGACATTAGAGGACATGTTTTCATTCATGTCTTTGGTTGTCTTCATGGGTGTAGTAGAATGCCCCACACTTACTGATTATTGGCGAGGGGGTAACCTCTACAGTTTACAGTTCCCAAGACGGGTAATGACCAGTAAAAAGTTCGAGAGGATCTGCAAGTCCCTTCACATCAGTAGCTCGGTGAAGGACGCTGCTAACAGGAGGAGGAGGAGAGGCACAGCAGCCTTTGATCATCTTTGCAAAATAAAGCCCCTCTATGAGGAGATGCGGGAAGCCTGCAAAAAGAACTATCACCCTTACCAGGACATTGCCATTGATGAGCGAATGGTTTCCCCCAGCGCCCGCATTGAGCTAAAACAGTATGTGAAAGATAAGCCTGTTTGCAGGGGATATAAACTCTTTATTTTGGTAGACTCCAAGAGTGGTTATACGTGGGACTTTTTTGTTCACAAGGGAAACGTGCAGGGCAACAGTGGCAAGGGCCTCAGTTATGAGTCAGTGATGGAGCTAATGGACACACAAAGGCTGGGCATCGGCTACAAGCTCTTTGTTAACAGTTTTTTCACGAGTCCAACCCTTTTCCGTGACCTCCTTCAGAAAAGGATCTGGGCGTGTGGCACCATCTGCAGGAACAGAATTGAATACCCCAAAACAAACAACAATAGCCTGGACTCAAAGTCTCCCTGCGGAAGCATACGCTGGATCAGGAGGGACTCCATCCTCTTTGTCCATTGGCGAAACCAGAGGGACGTCTTCATGTGTTCAACACTCCACACAGCCCATGCAGAGGACATAGTGCGAAGGAGGGTCCAAGGTGCAGATGGGCACTCTGTAGTGAAGGACATCCCAGTTCCACCGGCGGTGAAGGATTACAGCCGGTACGTAGAATACATTTAACTGGGTTACACGCACTTTGCAATGTAGTAATCTGTGTGCTCGATAGTTGTTGTTTTGGTCTATTTTTCTCAGTGTGATGTTTTTTCTGTTCATCCAGGTGCAGTAGAGTGGATCTCACTGACAGCCCGGATAGGTACTACACAATCCTCCACAAGACCAGGAAGTGGTATAAGTGGTTCTTTTATCATTTTCTGGACATTGCAATCATGAATGCCTTTCTCCTCCACAAAGAAATTGCGAAAATTCAAGGAGGGTTACCAAAGACTCAAAAGGTGTTCAGAGAAACCCTCGCCCAGGAGCTGGCAGAGGCGGGGTCTCCCGCCAGACATGAACCGACTCCTCCTGCCGCATCACATCACAGGCCAGTGCACATCAGTGGGCACAGCACCACCGGTCGGCTGAAGTGCAGGCACTGCCATATGAAGACACCAGTGAAGTGCTCCTCCTGTGATGTGCCGTTGTGTTTAATTCCTGGTCGTGACTGCTACAATAACTGGCATGTTCCCAAAAACCTGTAAAAGGTGTCATTGAAAATCTGTAAATGTAAATAATTTGTTTTGTGTTATTTTACATAAAATTGTTTTTTTAATCACAACGACTTGTTTTGACTCTTTCTATATATGCACAAAGTTTGGAGTTTTTTTTTTGCTCCAGTTACAGTGTGTCAGCAATACTGACAGTGAATCTGGATATGGGATAGGAAACCTTTCATTAAAGCCCAAAATTTCAAATGTACATTCAAGCGTTCAAGGCAAGTAGCCTTTTTATTCTAGGTTTACGACCATGGTTACAAAGGGGCCTAGTCTTCAAATGTTTTTTGGAAAAGTCCAAGACGTACATGTATACAGCCATCTGTAATTCCCTTAGCCGGGGCAGATCACTGCTAGGACCTTTCTTGGTCCATGTCTTGAATGAGATCCCCCGCCATGATTGAGTGAACATGGGACTGACTCCTAACACCCCTAAGCACCATGTTTGGTAACTGGTAGCAATAATTAATCTGTCCACCAGGAGAAGCAGTGATGGAGGAAGGTGAAGCAGTTTACTGCGCCTGATATCAGCTGTTCTTAAATTTGTATTTATGGGGTACTTATCCATAGACAATATATTACATACAGTAGATGGCAGTCCGCATGCCCTCAGTTTGGACAAGAAGGCTGGTATATTCACAACAGGTATCAAACTTATAGCACAGATATACGACAGGAACAAAGCATGAAATCCAATCACAATCCTCCTCATTCCACTAACCCCCGATAACAGCCGGAATATCATCAATAGAACGGTCCTCCATCTCCCGAATAGTACAAAAAATGACAGATGAGCTGAAAGTCAGGCCCAATATTAAAAGAGAGGGGGAGAGATGCCTGTGTAGAAGACAGGTTCAGAATGATGGGGTATTTTAGTATGCGCTGATAGAAATCACCAAGAACAAGAAACAAACACAAAACCTTCAGTTTACCTGACAGCTGTGGAAGTATCTCAGAAAGGGGCCTTAAAACTTTTGGAATTTCTTATCTGAGTTACAAATTGAGTCGCAAATTTTTTCAAGAGTAAGGCAGGTCATAATGTCCCTCGGCCACCGGGCATGGGTGGGCGAGGCAGCACCCCTCCGTCTGATTAGAACTGTCTGTCTGGCCAGCAAAGAGGCAAAAGACAGTGTGGAGTGTTGAAGCATTGGATCGGAGTCTCTCCGGTGGTGCCAAAGAGGGCAGCCAGGGGTTTGGGTTGCAGGTCAAAGTTGAGGACTGATGATGAGGTTTGGAAAATGTCCTTCCAGTATTTTTTCAAGGCTCGGACATGTACAATTAGGGTTGGGCGATAATACGGTAATAAGGTATCCCGCGGTATCTAAAAATAGCAACGGTATCAGTTTCATTACCGTCATTTAAAAAAGAAATCTGCGCATATAGGTCTGTATGGGCCTAATATAATATTAAATATAATTTATTTAATGCCTAATGTTGCAAGCCAAGCCTGCTCCTTTAAGAAGGTGGCTTTGTGGGTAATGTGGTTGTGTGACGTAGCGTGTCTAGCCGCATCCACGGTGAATAGCTGTATGCCGATAGAGAGAAAGTTTAAGTTACCACTGTCAGTGAAGCAAGAGTCAATGCATCACAGAGAGGCTATGTATTAAGTCTGCTGCATCGCTGGAATAAAGTGCCCCGTTCTCCACCGCAGAGTTGGTCCGGACTCTTTGTAAGCTTGTTACCAGCCACGAGCCAGGCTAAGCTAAGTGAGCTAGCGATATACCAGTGGCCGCCCAACTACGATTCAGGGCCTGAGACTGGAGAGCTAACACTAAATAATGAGTGTTTGTCCAGCACATATGTAGGTGTGGTTGAGTTTTCAATTTAATACTGTTACAATTTAAAACTAGCCTAATAGTAGGCTATAACGATTAACTTAAATATTGTCTGGGGAGATGACGGTTAATAAAGTTTTGGATGTGACGTCGTCACGTAACAGCTCAGAAGCGAGAAAGAGAAGAAAAGATGGCAAGCCGCGCATCGAGCGAGTTGGTCCCCAAAAAACACAACTTCTGCAGTTTGGCAGCATTTCGGGTTCCGACCAAATGACAAGGGAGAGCCGGCGAATGTCGACGAGGCTGTGTGCAGGATCTGCATGAAGACGGTGACAGCGAGTGGAAATGTGATGGAGCCAGGTGTTTTCCTCTGATGTCGAGGGCTGCCCGAAAGTACCTGTGCGTGTGTGCCACAAGCTCTCCATTTTCGGTTATGCCTTATTTTTTATTGTTCTGCTTTTTTTTATTTGATAAGCCCTAGTACTGGATGCTGTAGAGCTGTGCTTTTAATTCATTTGATTTACGTTGATAGGTTCTAAAAATAAACCAACGGGCAGTACCTGTTGCGGTCTCATTATATGCTGTATAGCACACATTTTCGTTACTGCCTTTGTTATTTATTGTTACTTTTTTATTATTTGATAAGCCTATAAGTATCGGATGCTGTAGGGCTGTATTTTAATTTAACTGATTTGTGTCGATGACTGTGCTGGAGGTGGACTGTAGGCTACAGACAATTTGCTGTTTTCATTCTGGTTGACTGCTGTATCTGCACTTTTAAAACATTTGTTAATAAAAGTTGTTCATGTTGTACATGTTTTGTTGTCATTTTTTCAGTATTTTAAGGCCTATGTAATGTTTGCTATTCTGTTTCTGAACGGTATAGGCGCAAGTCCACATTTTGGCGACTCCCTCTGAACTCTACAAAGTTATTTTTAATTAGTCGCGGTAATACCGTATACCCCGGGAAAATGTGGGGAGGGTTTAACGGTATCAAAATCTGAATACCGCCCAACTCTATGTACAATAAATATGAACAAAAAAAGCCTTGCCTCTTGAACATTTGTCACAACTAGGGCTCACACCTGGGTAGTGAAAGTCTGACT
Source organism: Cephalopholis sonnerati (assembly GCA_019142605.1). NCBI lineage: Eukaryota > Metazoa > Chordata > Actinopteri > Perciformes > Serranidae > Cephalopholis > Cephalopholis sonnerati. Next base: position 39,880,218 of record JAGQAX010000008.1, on the reverse strand, counting down.
TTAGACCGGTGGGCTCTATACCCGACCCTAAACTAAGGGTAGTAACATTTACAGTAGAAATGGATCTATCCATTTTCATACGTAAAGGGACCACAAATGAGCCCTATTACTCAATGTTAGTAGCACAAACAGTGATTCTGATTGTTGGCGCGGACCTTAGTGTGTTACCTTTCAAAAGAGATCTAAACAGTGCACGTACTTCAAACGGTTCAAGAACAGCTTTCAATTTTTCAGCTGATATGACAGCAGTGGTAAGAGGTTAAAGCTCTGGCTGTAATGAACAAGTTCAGTTGAATTTTTGTCACTGTACTCTCGTCTTGGACAATATCTGTACTGATCTATGTTCATTTTATTCTCTGTTTTCAGTGGAGCAATCGAGGTGAGGGAGGTGTTGAAGGACAAAATGGACGATGCCATGGCCCCTGTGGAAGACCTGGACTTTGATGACGAGAGATTTGATGATGATGATGACATTGATGAAGAAGCTGAAGATGATAAAAAAGAATTTATCAAAGAAGTAAAACATCCTATGTCTAACCTGGCGTCAACAACTAATGGCCACGCCCAACCAGCAGCCATCTCTTCTGCCTCTAAAGAGCGTGATGATTTTCTCACCGCCCGTCAGCTCAGGATCGCCCTGTTCGCTCTGTGTGACGGACTCCGGCAAGCCTCAAGGGTCTTTTCAACAGAGACACAGCTCATCCAGTCCTGGCTGAAGGAGGCCCGGAAGCGTTTGAAGCAAACTGAACAGGAGCAAAAGGTGGATGCCAATGGCGGGGACCGCATGGTGGCCTGGGTGCTGTCCATGCGTGAGCAGCAGCTTCCGATCACTGAAAGCAACCTCTTCCACAAAGCCTCCACGCTGAAGAAGAAGGGAGGTTTCAGTGACTCTTTCCGCATCTCCTATGACTGGGCGGTGAGCTTCATGCTGCAGCATCGGCTCGGTGTACGGAGCATCGGCAGGGAGGCTACTCTGGCTCGCACTCTGCCGCTTTCTCTGGAGACTAAGATGAAGACCTTCAGGGAATTTACCCAGAAGATCATCCAGGTCAACAAGCTGTCAGAAAACACTGTAGCTGCGATGGATGAGTTGTGTCTCTTTGTTGATTTGAGGTTAGTTCAGGAGAAGACTCGCCGCTCTGAGGCCCTGGAACTGACTGGGTCCGTACCTCTGGTCACGGTTTACCTGACAGCGCTGGCCGATGGTACCATGTTGCCGTCCCTGGTGGTGGCAAACAGGCAGTTGTCTGAGAAAGCCCTGCCAGAGTTCATTCTGCTGGAGGCCGGCCCAGAGACTCTGTTAGTAGAAGAAGCTTTGGAGGTCTGGACTAACAAGGTTTGGCTACAGCATGTTACTAGTTCAATTCAGCCCAGTAAATCAATGCTGGTCCTGGACCGACACCGGGAACACATGGGAGATTCGTTCCTTGCTGCCATCAGTGGATCGGGTACTCTCCCGGCCGTGATACCTGGAGGCTGCACCTTCCATCTTCAGCCCCTGGAGATGTGCATGAAGCCGGTTCTTCAGCGCTTTCTGTTGTCACGCTGGGCAGAGTTCACTGCTGGAAACCCAAAGGAGTTAGAGGAGACGTCACCCCACCAGCTCCAAGCAAATGTTGCCCAGCTACTGGTGGACTGGTCGGTTGAAGCCCTGACGCAACTAAACAAAGTCCCACAGCTTTGGAAGAAGTCGTTTGAATTGACGGGTCTTCTGTCAGGGCAGAAAGAGGAGGACAAGGAGGTGGAGGGAGAGGGAGAAGAGGACAAGACACCAAGTCAGAAACCAGAGGAGATCCAGTCAGACCTCCTCAAGACCCTGACAGAGACCCTACTAGGTCCTGAAGCTTTGGGGGCAGATTCTCTGGAGCTGATGGAGCTGGAAGACAAAGAGGAATCTGAAGAGGAACAAGAACAAGGAGAAGGGCCAGAGACCTCAGAGGAGAAACAGGAGGACAGAGAAGAAGGAAAGGAGGTTAAAGAGGGGAGGGAGGATGGGAAGGAGTTAGAGGTGAAAGGGAAGGAAACAAATAAAGAGGGTCAGCCAGAGGAGGAAGGGAAGGAAGCAAAGGAAGAGGGTCAGCCGGAGAAGGAAAGGAAGCAAACAAATGAAGGGGGTCAGCTAGAGGAAACAAAAGAGGAAGGTGTGGGTGACAGGAAGGAGACAGAGGAGAACAAGAAAGAGGACACTACGAAGCCAGAAGTCAGCGAGGAGGAAGGAAAGGAAAAGGAGGAGGACAGTCAAGAGGATATTAAAAAACTAGAGGAGGACAGCGAGGAAGAAGGAAAGGAGACAGAGGAGGACAGGAAGGAGGCAAGCAAGGAGAGACGAGAGACCAGGATTGTGATAGGTGAGGAAGTCGGTGATGAGTGGAAGATAACGGTTAAGAGCAGGACTGAAGGCGTAGAGGCCGACAGAGAGGAGGACGACAGGATGGATGAAAGCTGAAAAGGAGATGAAGACATGGACAAAGATCCGTGGACTGGGAACACCTGACCGAGTTGTCCCCGACAGGTGTCTGGTGGGACGTTTACCGCCGGATATCATCCCTGTAATTTACTGAAACCAGGAGGAGGTCATGGAGTCAAAGTCGAGCTAAGATGGGACCAGCAAGGAGCAACCAGCCCAGCTGAGTGTGAAAGACTGAATCACCTGTCCCCCATGGACATACCTGTCTTGGTGTGCTCTTGAAGCTCCAGTCTGCCACAGGTGTGCTGTTGAGTTTTTCCCAGTTTTGACAGTTTGTGTTTGAATACAGACCCAAATGAGTTGTACCATATAATCCAGTCCAGAGGTGAAACTACGGACATTCACGTCAATACAGCAGCAATTAGTGGACATTAGAGCAACTGCAGCTGTGTTGGTCGCTGCTTGTTTGGGACGTTTATCATGCTGAGCTGTCGTTGGGTTTTCCTGATTTTCCAGACAAAGCCATGAACTCACCACATACAAACACTTTTCCCTGATTTTGGTCACAACAACAGATTATTGGAGTCAACGGGTGTTCTGTTGTGTTCTCAAGTTTTTGTTCAGTGGATCATGATTTATTTTTAAAACTGAAATCTGGACAAAACCTGTAGATCTCATGATTTTAAAAGTCTCGTTGTGTGTTCATGACTCACAGCCTTGTCAACCTTAGAGTGTAGAGATCGGCTCCAGACCAGCCAGTCAGCAAACATCCAGATGCAGGAGTTATTAATGACGCTAATTAGAGATGCAGCAATCAGTTAGGAAGAACATCATCAACATCAGGGTTTCCTACACATGCATTAATTTGATTAAAACATCTGCCACGAATAGATTCTCTATGTTTGGAGCTTTACCATTAATTAGGAGCACTATCGGCAGAGACGGAGCAGCAGAACGTCACTCTGCTGGGTCTAAAAGTTTGCCTCTGCAGCAGCCACCTCCAAGCAGAAGAGAGGATGATGTGCAGAGTTTCTCCTCCTCTGTGCCGCTGCATCACGTCCACAGCCGCCTGTCCCAAAGAGTAACATTACATTTGAGAGCAGAATGTGGGGACCAAAATGTCCCCAGAAGTTCACCGCACAGCACTGCGACTAAAAAAAAAGACTGCTGGACATCTCAGTCGACTGAGGGGTCTCCGACCAATGATTCGAATCTCTGACTTTAAAGTAGCAGCCCTAAAAAAATTTTTTTTTTAATATATATATATATATATATATGTGTGTGTATATATATATGTATGTGTATGTATGTATGTATATGTGTGTGTATATATATGTATGTATGTGTATATATATATGTATATATATATATATATATATATATATATGTATATATATATATATATATATATATATATAGAGAGAGAGATCGGCTCTATATATATATATATATATATATATAGAGAGAGAGATCGGCTCTATATATATATATATAGGCGGCACGGTGGTGTGGTGGTTAGCACTGTCGCCTCACAGCAAGAGGGTTCCTGGTTCGATCCCGGGTGCGGGAGCCCATCTGTGCGGAGTTTGCATGTTCTCCCCGTGTCAGCGTGGGTTCTCTCCGGGTACTCCGGCTTCCTCCCACAGTCCAAAGACATGCAGGTTGGGAATAGGTTAATTGATTACTCTAAATTGCCCGTAGGTATGAATGTGAATGTGAATGGTTGTCTGTCTCTATGTGTCAGCCCTGTGATAGTCTGGCGACCTGTCCAGGGTGAACTGTGCCTCTCGCCCAATGTCAGCTGGGATAGGCTCCAGCCCCCCCGCGACCCTCAAGAGGATAAGCGGTTAGGAAATGGATGGATGGATATATATATATATATATATATATATATATATATATATATATATATATATATATGTGTGTGTATATGTGTACATATATATACCCTTTAACAAAATCCTCCCTGCTCAGTACATAGCACGAAGGTTGTGATGAAAAATAATAAAACAAGGAGTGTCCACTACAGTTTGCTTCTCAGACGGAGGGAGAGCTTATTGAATCATGAGAAAACTATTTTTCTTTTATCATTGAAATCATCGTTAAGCGTCAATAAAAGAATCTGGGGATCTTAAATTTACATTCGTCCACAGTGCAGTCAAGAATTTAAATATTCAAATGCAGTAATATTTGAGCACAGTGCTCTCTAAAGCTGTAGCAATGTTTTTGAATTATGATCAAAGAGATGTTAAATAACTACGTTACCGAAAAAGAAATTTCATTACAGTGTCCTTAAACCTGTGAGACACGAAGATATGGAACAGTTGAGTATAAAAAAGCGTCTGACTGATGTGGAGACGATGGCGAACGCTGACTGTCGTCTCGTAGCTGCAGCAGCTTCCTGTAAGTGTTTGTATGATGATGCTCTGTGAGCTGATTGGCCGGTCTGGAGCACGCGGGGTTAATGTTTGTATTGAATCATGTGATCAGAAGCTGGACCTGAACAGACGGTGAATGTTGGAGATATTTTTCTGAATATTTTCCTGCAGATTAGAGGACGTTTGACGTAATTCCATCATGACTCGTACAGAACAGATGTTGTTGTCTTGGTGCTGATGTACAGAAGACTTCTCAGTAACACTGTCTGTGAAGGTCGTGACTGTAACACATCATCAGCACATTCTGAAGACGTATAATGCACAAGTAAGGATTCATAAAACTCTTCAAATGTTTACCATCATGCTTAATAACTTATAACAAGGGTTATAAAGTGTTATAAGTTTGGCACAGAGGTGTAACACATCATAACACTTTACGTCCACTGCTTGTAATAACAAGTTTTCATGCGTGATTATAAACATAAACGGTTTGATAAAGCCTGTGTGTTCATTATAATGTCTTATGAATGTGTTTGTACGACATTAGAGACATGACCTTCACAGAGCGTGTTACAGACTTTTGTTTTCCTCGTTAATAAAATGTAAAACATGCTGAGATTTGGATTCTTTTCTTCAGATTTTAGTTTTATTTAGAGACGACCACAGGACAAACACTGATGCGTCTAATGCAACAAACACAAACACTTGTTCACACTAAGATGAATACAAAACGTTATACAGACACTTAAAATCGACATGTTTTCTGGGAGTTTGTTCCATTTGTTTATAAAAAGACTGTAAACCTTCAAACTCTGAGTAAATTGGTGCCGTTTCTTCTTATAAAAACATAGAAAATAGGACAATGAGCAACTTGTTGAGTAAAAACCCTACAAATTGCAAAAAACAACGAAACAGATTTAGTTTTTTTTAACTACGGCAAAAAAGCTAGGGAAAAGTAAATTGTTATTATTTTTATTACATTTTATAATTATGTTACAGAATTATTAGAATTTTTAAGCACTTTCCAGGTTTGTTTGTTTTTAACTTTCTTTTTTTAAACTACTTGAATTTAATTTTTCTTTTTGTTTATTTCTTGCTAATTTTTTTGGGGTCATTTCGTTGCTCGTTGCCTTCTTTCCATATTTTTGAAGATATCAAGCCAAATTGCTCTGGTTTCAAAGGGTTAAGACTAAATAAGAATCATGGTTTAAAATTAGTATTTTGTGTGATTGATTATTAAAAAAAGGAAAAAAGAAAAAGCTATGGAAAAAAATTTAATTATAGTTATAACATTTTAGAATTATGTTCCTGAATTATTACAGATTTTAAGCACTCTTTTCAGGTCATTTCTTTGTTTTTTGATTTTCTTTTCCTTTTTTTTGCTATTTTCTCGCTAATTTTTGAGTAATTTCTTCTTTAATTGCTCAATTCTTCCTCCCATGTTTTTGGGAGGTCTCTGCTTTGATAAACAGTCGTGATTTATGCAGCCCACCTGAGGTGTCTGGTCATCCGTCCAAAGCGGAGGGTGGCCAGACGCGTCTGCCAGAGCAAATAAAACACGAGGTCGTAGACTCTTCTGGCTCCCAGGCGAACCAGGAAACTTCAATGTTCTCATGACGTCGTCTGCTGGCTCCGAGCTTCAACTGCCTCACAGCTTGGAAAAGAAAAAAACACGTGATAAAGTTTCATCGACGTTACTTCAGCGTTGGCTCATTTTTCAGTCTTTAAGATTGTTGCTCTGTGTTGTGCGGGGGGGGGGGGGGGTCATTACATTTGCCCTCAGGTCCTCAGCTCAGGTGATGAGACCCTGGGTTGTGTTCCTCAGGTGGGACGAGGAGCAACGATCTGTACAGGGGCCCCACAGAGGGACAATGTCTCGCTGCTTCACGTCTCCACCTTTGTGCTGTCAAATCTCAGGCGGGGCGTCTTCCTCCTCATCTTCTTCTTTGTCTCACTCGGTGTTTGGTGCGAGGCCTCCATCGGGTTCAGATCTACACTCCGAGGTCACGTCTGACGTGCAGTGAGGCTGTTTGACCCCCTGGCAGGCGGCTCTCAGGGGCCACTTAACTTATTTTCACCCAGTCAGCAGTTTGGTTCTGAGGTGCTGTTTGCACGAGTTTGGGCTCAGCTGGGAGAACATCACATCTGTTACAGCCTCTGGTGGGTGCTAATAACGAGGCTCGTTAGAGAGAGAAGCTCGTGCTCATTGAACCGGAGTTACATGTGCAACATAAACAAACACAGATTCAAACAACAAACAAACAATAAACAAACAAAATGTTCTGCAGTTAAAAAATGAGAAAACTAATAAAAGTTAAAATCATTTCAAACTAAAATGATGTGGTATAAAAATTAAAAGAAGACCATAAAGATTTTTTAGAACACGAAGTTAAATAGCTTTTATTATTATTATTATTATTGTTATTATGATAAAAGAGGTGCAGCACGTATCACACCTCAGGGTCAAACAATAATTAACACACAGGTGATGTGTCTGAAACACTCACAGACTGACCTCTGTGTCAAAGATAATAGTCATAAAAATACATTTATATATGAAATAAAGCTTAACCAGAAGAAAAATAAGTCAGGAAAAATGAAAGGGCAGACAACAGTAAAAAAATAATAATTTAAAACAGTAAATTAAAAAAGAAATAAGAAATAAAAAAGGGGAAAGGCAGAAAAAATACATTTAAAAAATCACATTTAAAAGATTGAATAAAGTTAAATAAGAAAGGAGAGAAAGGGAACTACACACATAATAAAAGAAGTAAAATTAATTTAAAAAAAAAAGGGACAAGGCAAAAAAATTATGGTAACTAAGTAAATTTTAGAAAATAAAATAAAAAATTTAATAAAGTTAAATTGAATAAGAGATGAAAAAAGTGTCAAGGCAGGAAAAATAATAAGTAAATTTAAAAAAAAAAAAAAAACTGAATTAGGTAAACTCAAGAAAAGAAGAAAGGGACAAGGCAGAAAATAATAAATAATGGTAAATAAGTAAATTTTAAAAAATTAAATTAAATTTAAAAAAATTTAAGTTCAATTGAATAAGAGAAGAAAAAAGTGACAAGGCAGGAAAAATATTAATAAATAGTTACATTTTTTTTAAAATTGCATGAAGTTACATGAGAACAGAGAAAGGGTGAAAAGAAAGAACAATTAACAGTAAAAAAAAGTTAATTAAAAATGTATAAAATACTTAAGTTGAATTAAATAAGAAAAGGGAAAAGGCAGAATAAAAAAAATTAAAACAAATAAATAAAAAAAATAGAAATTGAATGAAGTGAAACTAATAACGAGGAAGAAGTGAAAAGGCAGGAAAAAAATAATAAATTAGGAAATTAAAAATATAATACAGATAAATCAAATAAGAAAAAAAAGGGAAATGGCAGAAAATAAATAACAATACATTAAATGAGAAAAGAATAAAAGGCAAAAAAAAAATTTTAATTTTTGAATTTTTGTAAATCTGAATGAAGTTTAAAAGAAAAGAAAATCAGCTGCTCATTCAGTTCAACAGGTGATATGATGTTAAACACACACACACACACTGAGCTGTGTACTGTAGGGAAATGTTCAGGTTCAGTCAGACTCATCATTTTATATTGGAGTAAACCTCTCTGGGCTTTGGAGGGCTAATATGCAGATTTTGTGGGTGGTGTGTAAGCCCCGCCCCCTCCTCTGATTGGCTGTGTCCGGATATGAAAGCAGTTAAACTCCTCCCTCCCAGTTTTGTTCACAGTGGACCTGGTCTGAGAGTCCAGACCAGCTGTCAGCAGGACCTGCAGGATCTGATCAGACCAGGCGCTCCAACATGGGTGAGTTCACTCCTCTATTATCACTCTAACCATCCCTCCATCACACCTGTCACTCCTCACTCCTCACTCCTCTGCACCTCCTGTCTGTCTCAATCACATGTCTCTCTCATGGAGTCTGGTCGCAGCAGGGCTGCAGCTCTCAGGCTGTGTTGGTGACCTTTGTTCTGTTTCCAACTGTTCACTCTGAAAAGCTTCTTTCTGCTGCTGCTGCAGCTCAGGAGGGAAAAACTGAAGCTGAGGCCGAGCTGAATTTAAACAGTTTCAACAAACTTCACTCAAAGTCTCAGCAAGCTTTAAACTCTGATGCATCACAGACTTTATTTCACACGTCTGTGCGTCTCCTGCACAGCACTCTGTGTATTTAATATGAGCTCAAATACAAATCTGAGTTTCTTTGCAGGAAAAGTTTCATTTGATTGAACTAAATATTTATAGTTCACAGATCAGTGAAAGCTTCTGTCTTTATGTTGAGTTGTTTGTCTGCACACATCGTACTGTAAACAGGCTGAGGCCTGCCCAAACACTGATTACATCTGGTGTTATTTTCACCATAATTTGTGCCAAATTCCAACTTTCATTTCAGATATATGTTGGCAGTAAAAATGTGTCAGTGGCTTAATTTATTGCAGGATCTTCCTTTTATCTTTTTTCAGTCCGAGCTGTGATTTCAGTCGTTAAATTTATTTTGGACTTGATGTTAAAGTGCAGGTGGGCTCTGTGTATTTCCTGGAAACAGCCTCTGCAGTTCAGGTCACTCTAATAAACTCAAACTGTCCTCACTGTTGAAAATATGCCAAATGCTCAACTGATCCTAAACTCTCTCTCAGACACTTACATTTTATACGAGGCTCTTTATGATCCGTCAGGTTAAAAAATAATTCAATAATAAAGTGAGTTACAGAGTTACAGGACGCTTTACAGTCAGATAAAGATGAAACATTTCATGAGAACAGACAATAAAAACAACAAGCAGTAAACTAAAGACAGGCGACATGTCAGAGCCAGCGTCATAATGTGTGTCAAAATTATTTTAGTCACTGAAATAAAAAGAAAAAGAAAGTAGATTTTGAGACAATACTGTGAACTTACAAAACAAAGTCAAACAAAAATATACAGAAAAACGTCCTTAGTTTTTGTCATGTTGGTCAAATTAGTCAACACAACAAACACGAGGAGGCGTTGGTACAGATGTTTATTGAGACTGGGATGTCTGCATTGTATCCTGGTACCTATTGTTACCATCTTAAATCTTGCCCCTGACAAGTATCCCCCCATATTTTGATTTAAAAAAAACTAAAGCTAACACAGAAACTTAAAAACTGAAACAAACAAACTCACTCTGGACACTAACTGTAATGAAACTGAATTTTAAACAAAGAATCAAAACGAAATAAAAACTAAAAACTAATGAAAAATACAAAACTATAAATTATAACTCAAGTTTAAATTAATAAAGGAGAAGAAGAAAGTCTCTGTTGTCTTTAAACAGGAACAACAAAATTAGTGAGTTTAAAAAAACAATAAATAAATATAAAAGTATTTTAAGTGCAGAAAGTATTTTGAAAAAGTTCAGAGAAGTGAGCCGAAAGATTTTGAGACTTTTCTGTTGAAGAGACGAGTAGTGATCACAAACAGTAAACAAACAGGTGAAGAGGATGATGGGGATTTTATTGTTTCTTCTATTAAAACTGTTTCTGTTCAGCTGCTGACTCTGTCTGTTTTTCTGCAGGAACGTTTTCATAGAAATGAGCAAAAGCCAAAAAGAGGGAAAACTAACTAGAGATTATTTTGATTATTGATAACCTTATTGTTTTCTTCATTCATTGTCTACGAAATGTACGAAAATCCATCTCAGTTTTACACAATGTGACGTCTCCAAAGTCTGAGTTCGTCCGACAGATTCAGTTTCCATGTGACAGAAAATCAAAATAGTCTCTGATTTATTTTTCTTTGAATTAATCGACAGATTATTTGCAGCTCAAAAAGCTGCAGGAAAACAGCGGTCTGTTCCTTTAATTGGCTCGCAGTGTGTATGTGTGTGTGTGTGTGTGTGTATGTGTGTGTGTGTGTGTGTGTTACATAACTCCAGCGGAGGTCACATTAGCTCACATGAATCAACAGAGTCTGATATTTAGCCTACATTATGTTATGTTATGTTAGTTTGATGAGCTGAGGATCAGCTTGAGGCGTGCACTCGTCTCGCTGCACGCTTCAGTGCTCGTCATCAGGTTTATTGTTATTTTGTTTGTTTAGCTGTTCTCATGATTTAAAATGTGGCTGTTATCAGATTCCAGTGTGAACTGGTCCTGAACCGACCGCATGCATAAAGGAACAATAACAAAGACGTCACGCACCTCGCTGTCGTGCAGGAGGAAACGTGGACGCCACTGAGGTCAGAGTTCACAGTTCATTGATACAACAGTGGGAGTCAGAGAGCTGGTGAGCAGATGATGACGAGGATGAGGAGAAAGAGGGACACACTGGTAATTCTGGCTGCTACCAGGGGCGTCTCCTGGGTTTGAGGATGCTCAGGGCTCAGCCTGGACCTCTGTAGGGGGGTCTTCAGAGTTCACGACTTAATCACTGAAAAATGAGTTTTTAGTTTTTAGTAGTAGTATTTTACTCAAGTATTATGTACAGTTTTTAGGTACTTGTAATTGAGTATTTCCATTTTCTGCTCTCATTTTCTGAGATATGTGAAAGGTGATATTTTGTAAAATGTAGAAGTAGTGCATTTTCCCAAAGTTCTGCCTCCCAGGGACGGTGGGGACTTGTTTCTGGCATACAGCATGTAAAACGAAGCACAAAAAGTAAGGAAATTTGTGTTTGGTAGATTATTTCTTTGTTGTAACAAAGCTTCTTGGCAATAAATCTTATACCGTTGGAAAGTCTGTTTGTTTCCCTTTTAAATGGTGCCACATTTGTAAGGAACATGCATTTGTGGGAGGAGCAGCAGAGCTGAGTATGTGGGTTGCACCCATGAAAAATTTGCCAAATCTTCTCTGCCAATGCCAAACAGCTTCGTTTTTGCTGTTGACTCTTGTTTGGTGGATTCGATGATTGAAGTCTGAAGAAACAAGACGTATTCATCATTTAACAAACAGGAGCCTCGGGAGCATGTGGAAGAACCATACACAGCCACAACAGCCTGGCACCTCCTCCTCATGCTGGTCACCAGCCTGGTCACACACTGCTGTGGGACGGCATCCCATTCTTCAACCAGCATTTGTCGGAAGTCAGCCAACGTGGTTGTGTTGGTCACTCTGACACAAACAGCACGCCCAAGCTGATCCCACAAGTGTTCAGTGGGGTTGAGGTCAGGACTGCTGGCAGACCTCTCCATCCTCTCCACTCCCAAATTATGGAGGTAGTCTCTGATAAACTCTGCTCTGTGGGGGCGAGCGTTGTCATCTTGGAGGACAGAGTTCAGTCCCAGACTGTGGAGATAGGGGATTGCCACTGGTTGTAGAATTTCATCTCAATATCTCTCTGCATTGAGATTTCCTCCAATGATGACAAGCCTCATTTTTCCAGTGAGGAAGATGCCGCCCCGCACCATCACACTGCCTCCACCAAAGGATGTTACTCTATCGGTGCAGCAGTCAGCAAAATGTTCTCTGCATCTTCTCCACACTTTGACCCAACGATCCAACAGCTGTAGGCAGAATCTGAACTCATCGCCGAAAATAACGTTCCTCCACATGTTCAGGTTCCAGTGCATGTGTTGCCGACACCAGTGCAAACGGGCCTGACGGTGGAAGGCAGTCATGGCAGGCCTCCTGGCAGCCCATGAGACTGGAGGATTGGCTGCGTGCAGTCTGCTCCGGATTGTCTGGGCAGAGAGCCATCGGCCATATCGTCCTGCAAACCTTGACCTTAAATCTGTACAAGACTGCCTACGGTTCGCAAGTGCTGACAGGATGAGGAAACGGTCTTCTTGGGGCGCCCACTTTGCGGCCTGTCTCTGACATCCCCCGTTATGTGGAACTTGGCCTCCACTTTGCAGATGGTATGAGGGCTCACTCCAAATAACACCGCAACTTGATTTTGCGGAACACCAGCTTGAAGTTGCCCTGTCACATGGGCCCTATCCAGATCAGTCAAATGTGGCATGCCGATTTTTGTAGCAGACACCAACTGACCACTGTAGCAGAGCCCATGCTCACAGGTGCTGACCATCAGGTGGCAATCGGGCACCTGATGGTCAGCACCTGGGGGTACCAGAAGCTCAAAACAAGAATCAGCAAAAAAAAAAAAGCTGTTTGGCATTGGCAGAGAAGATTTGGAAAATTTTTCACATACTCAGCTCTGCTGCTCATCCCACAAATGCATGTCCCTTACAAATGAGGCACCATTTAAAAGGGAAATAAACAGGTTTTCCAACGGTATAAGATTTATTGCCAAGAAGCATTGTTACAACAAAGAAATAATCTACCAAACACAAATTTCCTTTCTTTTTGTGCTCAGTGTATAATGCTGTAATATCAGTATATCGTGCTGTGGATTCGTAAGAGGCCGTTTAGAGTACATCCCAGGTCTGTCTGCCATATTATTTTCAAACTATCACGATTATTGCTGAGCAGACTATTAGTCAGTCTGTAGAACAGAATCAAAAAGACGCTCTACTGTCAGTTTGAAGAAGTCCATAATGAGATTTCCTTCAAAGCTACTAATATTTTTCCTTGAGCCTCCCTGAGTTATTGATGGAAACTGCACGACCCTCCCTCCACCATTAGATTTTTAAAATTTACCCTTTGATGATTATGAGGTAAAAGTTAAAAGTTGAAGACGAAACCGTGGAGTTGAAAAAAGCCTCTGTGTTTCACTCTTGCCGTGCCAACGGTTTATCTTGGGCCAAGTTTTCAATGAGATGTAGAATTAAGTGATTTTGATCAAACTAATTTTGAGCTCAGATTTGGTCATGGTCTCTCTGACAGAAGCATTTGTCACACATGATGTGTTCATAGACCAAAATTACTTAAATAAATTTACTGTTTCTGCCATTAAAGTAAAATAAACAAAATATGACCAATTTAAACTGTATGCCCCTCATAGAAAGCTAAAAACACAAGTCCCAGCCTCCCAGGGACGCAGAACTTTGGGAACATGCACTACTTGTCCATTTTACAAAAATATACTTTTCACGTTTAGGTCAGGTTTCAAAAGAATTGATGAATATTTAGCAGACAGTATCTGTTCAGGGATTTAAAGTATTTCCGTCCCTGTTCAACTAATCTGTGAGTAATGCAGTTATTTCATGTTGATACAACAATGTCCCAACTGACCCCGCTCTCCCCTACAGCTGCAGCCGCCCAAACATGTTACATTAACTGTGAAAGATTGTAATTAGGCTTTAATTACACCACGCGAAAAATACATTGATAGAAATCTACAGTTATTATAATTACATAGAGTTATGAACTGACCTGTGGAGCTCTGATGGGAAACTGAAATAAACAAAAGCTGAAGACGATAAACAAGTCGTGTCTGTTCATGTCAACATGACGCCACAAACCCACAAAGTACCTCAACCTGTGTGTGTGTGTGTGTGTGTGTGTGTGTGTGTGTGTGTGTGTGTGTGTGGGTGTGTGCACAGCATGTTTGCTACATGTATTTTACTTGAGTATTCCTCCATTTTCTGTTACATAATACTTTAACTGCTTTAATCAGAGAATATTTTTCACACTAAATTAAATCTGATCCACCTTTAAAATGTAATAAATATATAACTGATTGATATGAAAACAACATGGGTCCTTAAAGTCAGATTTTCTTTTTAAAAGTGTAAAATATAGCCTTATTATTTATTTTTCATCACTTCACTCTGTTTTTGGACAACAAGTTGATATATATATATTTTTTTTAAATCTACAGTATTTTTACTGCACTGACTTTGATTTATTTTAGGAAACTGACCAACAGAGTTTGAATCAGCAGTTTATGATGAGTACTTTCATATCAAAAAATCAGAGAATCTGTTTCACCTGTGGTGGGCGGAGCCTGCAGGTGAGCAGGTGGTCCAGCTCGGCAGCATTTCTGTTTGATCTGTGAATCAACCAGCAGCTCAACACATAAACAAATACCTCACTGCGGTAAGGTTCACTTTAAAGTTCAACTGAAGCCACAAAATAAAAAAATAAAAAAAGTATCAGGTCGTTATGGAGTTGTTAATAAATAGTGTTGCGTAACACTTAAATTAAAGGGGTGTGTATGAAACTGTCATGATAGATGTTATTGACTGATGTCCTGAACTGTTATTTGGTCAAGTAGGACATTTTTTGTTCTGACAACTTCACATTTAACCAAATATAACCTGTCATAAACATCAGGCCTGATTAAACTTCAGGCTACAGTCGATGACTTAAATAAAAATAACTTCTGAAACTGTCACTGTCTTCTAAAAAAAGTACATGAAACAGTCAAACAATCTGTGAGAACAAAATCACGTTGCTCCCTCTCTTCTTACTGCAGAATTAAACTGCAGTGCACCAGACACAACCAATCAGAGTCGAGAAGTCTCTGATGCAGCTGTCATTAGACCCTTTTCCACCGCAGGAACTTTTATAATTTACCCAGGATTTTGAAAAATCTCGGCACGTTTCCACCGAAATTAGCAGGGTAAAAACTTTCCCTCAACCCCAAATTTTCCCTGCAAACTTTATTTCATTTCTACAAGCTTCACTTGGTTTGTGTTTTGATCATTTGGAAAATGGAGCAAAAGAAGAGAAGCTACGAGAAGTGGACGGACGACGAGGTCCAGGCTCTTTGGAGCATATTTGCAGAGGAAGAAATTCAGCAGGACTTGGAGTCAGTGACTTGAAACGATCGAGTCTATGTAAGAATAGCTGACAAGCTGGCGGAGCTAAATATAGGGCACACGCTGAAACACATTCGTGGAAAGTTGAAGAAACTTAAGCAAGATTATAAGAAGCTTCGGGCGTTCACAGTTGTCTTTGCTAATAACGCCTGTCGTCTTTTCCGTGCAGATCACATGGTTTTATATGTGATGTAGTAAAACACGAGGAACAACAGAACAACTTGAGCGTCCTCCATCCTGGAGTATTGTGTCACACAAATGATGATGCAGGCTTGTTGGTCGCCGTTTATGGTGTCATCGTGCTTGTTTGGCCTTCAGCTTCAGCTGATTTGAATAAATTCTCCAGAACTTTGAGGTGCGGTGGAAACGCAAACCACACAGATTTCAAGGAATTCTTTTACCCAGGTAAATAAACTCCTGGAAATTAAAGTTCCTGGAAATGGAAAAGGGGCTAATCATGTCAATCACAGCTCATGAACTGTGGTCAAACTGTCAAACGAGGCACCGCTGATCAAATATGAATCAAAATTCTGTCACTGTGTTGCCTATTTCTGACCTCCAATGTTTTCACTGACAGATTTTGCCCGCTAAAATAGCCTGCTGTATATCATATCATGTTATTACACGGTCAAATAGAGACTTCACATTGGACAGTATCGACATACATATTACCCAGCAATATTACCAAGCGGAAAAAGTAA
This sequence comes from Cephalopholis sonnerati, assembly GCA_019142605.1. NCBI lineage: Eukaryota > Metazoa > Chordata > Actinopteri > Perciformes > Serranidae > Cephalopholis > Cephalopholis sonnerati. The sequence continues at coordinate 39,864,094 of JAGQAX010000008.1, read as the reverse complement.
AGCCAATGAAGAAGTGTCAGAAACTGCAGTTCCTCTAATGTCCACTTGAGGCTGGCTCCAGGAGCGAGTCAGTCCCCACAGACCTCCATGTTAAAACTTCACAGCAGAAATAAACATGTTTACAGCCTGGTACAAAAAACAGTTTGGGTCTCTGTAACTAATTGCCCCGTTCATGACAACTGCACAAGACCTGAATCTTTAGATATCCTCCTTATTCCTGCCCCCATGATCCCTTGTGCAAATTATGTGAGTGACTTCTGGCGTTGGACTGAAACCAGCGATTTCCAATGGTAACAGTTTGTTTACAGTACGCCATTCGTCTTTCCAAGAGCAACTGGGAAATAAAAGGTGGAACACACCACCTGTTGTAGCTCAAACAGGATCATGTGATCATACCTCTGCCATCTCTGACAGCCATCTCAAAGCAACCGAGCACGCTAGCAATTAGCTCGCCTTGCTCCGTTAAAATATAGTTAACTTTAACATATCCAGAGCTAGCTTAAGGTAAAAATCTGCACAGTTAATGTACATCTGATTACTGTGATTTAGCAGTGTAATCCTGATTGTATTTGACTGTAATCTCACAGTAAAACTCCATATTTTACTGTGAGATTACGGTTTGCTTCTGTAAAATTCTTATATTTACCTGCATTATTTTCACAATAAAATTTGCTTAAATATCACAGTAAAAGCCTGTGAAGTGATAAGAATGTAATTTATTGTGAAATACTACAATTACATGTAACTTCCTGGAAGTAGTACTTCACAGGACTGATATCAGCAGACGAATTATTGAGCAGATGTTATCGATCTACTTTAAATATGGTTTCTTCATCACGTTTTAATACTTTTAGTATTGACGTATTTATCCCACACGGTGAGGTGGTTTTTCTGATGTTCGATTACACCTGCGACACATCGCCATTGTTAGCATGTAGCTCAAAACACCGCTGTGGTGAAGTACGGAGCTGCTAGTGTGACTATAGACTCTTTTTGGGGGGTGTTTTTTTTGGTCATTAAAAAGCTTCCTGCCTCATGTTGTGTTGCTGCACAGTGAGAGTTGTTTTCATGATGGGGTGTAAACAATTTAATTACAGGTGTGTTTAATTAAGAGCCTCCCAACTCAGGATAACAGCTGATTGAAATGATTCCCGCTGTGTATAAAAACACTCCTGCTGTGTATAAAACAAAGACTCTTGTTGAGCTTTGAAGAACTGTGTCCCAGAATGCATCAGTCTGACCCAGTGACGTAAGTTTCAACAGGCCCCAGTGCGCGGTATTATAACTGGCCCTACGGCATGCTAGTTACCAGCACACCTGCCGCGCACCTACATTGAAAACAATGAATTTGAGGGACGCAAAAAACATGGCATGTGTACAGCCCCTAAGGTGGCAATCATAATTATCCACAAGGGCCCATTTCCTGCTAAATATATAGTTCAGCTTTACGGGCCCCCTCACCCTGTGGGCCCCACTGTCTATATTTACACCCCTGGTCTGACCTCTGACGTCTTCTGCAGTAATACTGGTGTTGAGGTGGTTTTATAACCTTTAGCATGTTGTTGTATTTTTTAGGATGTGGACTGGGATACCACAGATCACTGGACGCTACAAAGGGTCTGTCTGTGTGCGTGAGTGTGTGTGCACATATATGTGTGTGTGTGTGTGTAGATAGACATATACCTGCACTGAGTCGCGGGGGCAACCAGCTTAACAAGGTCGTCCAGATGTCCTTCTTCCCAGCAACATTTTCCACCTCCTCCTGTGGAATTCCAGGTGTTCACAGGCCAGATAAGACATGTTGTCAGTCTTGTGTTGTGGGTCTACCCCAGGGCCTCCTACCTGTTGGACATGGCTGTAAATCCTCTATCTGCAGGCAACCAGGAAGAGCGCTAAGACTGAGCCCAGCGTCCCTACAGAGGAAACTCATCTAGGCCACTTGTATCAGTGATCTCACTCTTTCGGTCACTGTTCAAAGCACATGACCAGAGGTGAGGGTTGCACTGACCCCTTCCAGCTCAGCTCCCTCTGAGTCATAACACCGAGAGCACTGCTGACCCAGCACTAAACCGCCTGTCCATCTCATGCTCTATTTTACCCTCACTCTTGTGAGCAAGACCTGGAGATACTTGAACTCCAACACTTGTCCTTACCAAGAGGGAGGCAATCCACCGTTTTCTGGCAGAGAACCATGGAGGCGCTGACTCTCATTCCAGCCGCTTCACACTCGGCTGCAAACCGCCCCAGGTCATGCTGGAGGTCACAGTGTGTTGAAGCCAACAGAACCACATCATCTGCAAAGAGCAAAGATGCAATCTGGAGATCCACAAACCAGACCCCTTCCTCCCCTCAGCTAGGCCTTGAGATCCTGTCTATGAATCAGAGTCCTGCACGGGTTCATTTTCGAAAACCCGCACCCGCCCATACCCTTAAAGCCCAGTACCAGACCTGACCCACTGCCCATCATTATGTCAAAGACGCACACGTTAATAAAAGTCCTGCGACCTGACCCACATCTGTGATTAAAGACACACACAGGCTACAGTCACTCACATTAAGGTAGGTTTACGTTCTTTAAATATAAATCCAGCGGAGGAGACGTCTCTGTCACTGGCTGTACTCGATCCTGAGTGCAGTCCCCTGACCCCTTCAGCAGCCCTGAAAGGGTAAAGAGCTGGTCCACTGTGCCATGGCCAGGACTGAATCCGCATTGTTCCTCCTAAGTCTGAGGTCTGACAATCAGTCAGAGCCTCCTTCCAGTATTCTGGAATAAACTTTCGCAGGGAGGCTGAGCAGTGTGATACCCCAATAATTGGACCCTCCTGTACCCTTTTTTTAAAAATAGGAACCACCACCCCCAGTTAGGAAACATTTTAGTATGCTCCTTCCACCACCATAAAGCTTCAAAAGGATCCTCTTTGGGTGTCTGACCTGACCTCAACCTGACACTGAAGAGGCGTCTTAGTCAACACAGCCCAACTGGTGTCCAGAGGCTTCAGCATCTTACGGCGGAGATTATCCACACCTGACACCTTGCCGCTGAGGGGCTTTTAGACTACCTCAGTAACCTCTGCCAGGGATGTGGGTGAGTTTTTCTCCAAGTCTTTAAACTCTGCCTCCTCCACTGAAGGATGTGCTGGTCGAGATCAAGAGTTCCTCAAAGTGTTCTCTCCAATACTCGACAATATCCTCAGTCTGGGTCAGTAATTCTCGAGACAAGCCTTGCTCTCCCTTCCTGAGTTGTCTGATGGTTTGTCAGACCTTCCTTGAGGCCAACCAAAAGTCAGTCTCCCCAAACTCCTCCCACACCCAGGTTTTTGCTTCTCTGTACCTGTCTGCTGCTTCAGGAGACCACTGGGCCAACCAAGCCTGAAAGGTCTCCTTCTCCAGCTTGACAGCCTCCTTAGGTTGCCGCCATTTTAGCATTGTCATTGTGAGCATTTTAGCATACCGAATTTAGCATGTAGCTCAAAGCACCATTGTGTTTAGACTTATTTGTATTTTGGTTGTTAAAAAGCTTCACGCTTCATGTTGTGTTGCTGCTGTGGAGTGAGCATTGTTTTTTCGTGGAGTGTAAATTTAATTACCATTGTGTGTAGTTAAGAACCTCCCCTCTCAGGATTACTGATGCGTTTCATTAGTTGTTTCACTTCCCCTCAGCACTTGGTTTTCCACCTCTTCCTAACTGGACGTGATGCAGTTGAGCGAGGGAGCAAACATCAGATTGTTTCCGTTGTTCCCAGTGAAGATGTCCTGACCTGCTCTGTGCATCAACGAATAGGCTAAGCTCCGCGCACCTCCAGCGGATTCACAGCAAGCCACTGTTTAAGCTCATTTAGGTCTCGATGGGCTCCCTAAATGTTGTTGTCACTTGTAGTATATCTGGACAGCGTGGGTTTCCTCCAGGTACTCCAGCTTCCTCCCACAGTCCAAAGACATGCAGGTTAATTGGTGACTCTAAATTTTCTGTAGGTGTGAATGTGAGTGTGAATGGTTGTCTTGCATAACTATTGCATTGTATAACTGCAGTACATTGTGGGTGATACATACCTCTGCAGCCACCATTGTTTTTCACTTACTCCCTCATTCTTTCAAGGGTTGATTTCCCCAAGTTCATACAGTTTTTCAGACAAGTGGAACAATACTTATTATGGTGGCAGGGATTCTCCTGAGGACAGGTGCAGAGGGGAAGTCTACATAGGCATATTAAACCACAAATGAAACGCAGCCAAACATTCCTTTTTAACGCTGAAGAACTGTTTCCCAGAGTGCATCAGTCTGAGAAATACGAGGTGAACTGTGGACAGAGGGCTGAAAGGCTGCTGACCCAGTTTATATAATATTTAGATTTATTGTGTTTGTTTTTATAATGAAGAGGAAGAAAATTCATCCAGCAGAAAAATATCCAGCTTCGTGGAAACAGTTCAATTTCAGTGACCTCTGACCTCTGTGACGTTCCCTGGGATTGTAACAGTGCTGAGGTGGTTTTATAACCTTTTACGTGTTGTGTTTTCTCAGCCAAGTGCTCAGGATGTGGACCGGGATACCGCAGCCCGCTGGACGCCATGAAGGGTGAGTCTGTCTGTCTGACTGACTGATTACTGCTCACCCATCCTCAAAACAGCATGTGCTTTAATTGTTGTTCTTGTTGAAGGTCCTCGGGAGGAGATTGTGTACCTGCCCTGCATCTACCGCAACACCGACATCCTAAAACCTGACTACCTTGCCACTGTTGATGTCGACCCGAAATCCCCTACCTACTGCCAGGTAAATGGAGTCACCCAATCCCCTGCTGGGTCTGCCTGGTAAACCTTCTTCTTCTGCTCAAATTTATCGTCTCCTTTAAATCAGTCAGCGAAGCCTGTTGATTTGTAGCATCAGTTCATTTCTTGTCTTTGTTCTCTCATCAGCTCTCTCCTCCTGCTGGATTAGATGCCTTGCTGTCATTTCCTCTTCTCCTTCTTCCTCTTCCTCCTCCAGGTTTTGGTTTTTCTGTCTTTAACCTTCAGGATCTCTGCATGACTTTAAGTTCTTAACACTCTTGAACGATCTTGTGAATAAGAATGTTTAAATAAATGAAGTCTGAGCAGCATTTTTAAACTCAGCTTTAACCTGTAGTGACTGTTTCAATGGACAATGTGTCCTCTTCCTCTGCACCCACCTCCTGTGGCGTACCACAAGGCTCCATATTAGGCCCCATTTTATTTTCCTTGTATATGCTTCCCTTGGGGTATATTTTTAACAAATATAATATCTCTTACAGTTTTTACGTTGATGACACTCAGCTATATCTGGTGCTCAAGCCTTGTGATCCTTGCAGTGTCAGCGTCCTCTTAAATTGCATCAAGGATGTAAAATCCTGGATGGTAAAAAGCATTCTTCAATTTAATGAGGATAAAACAGAGGTTTTAATCTTTGGTCCGGCTGTCATGTCTGCATCCATAATCGATGCCCTCAGGTCTCCGTGAAAATGTAAAATCACATGCGAAAAATATTGGTTCTGGTTTAAAATTTGACAAACAAATCAACTCTGTCGTTGTCACTGGCGTTTACCATCTTAGGTCACTTATAAAATTAAAATCTTTCTTTCCAACAAAGATTCAGAGATTTTAGCCCACTCTTTTATTTCCTCCAGCTTACACTATTGTAATTCCCTCTCGATAGGAATCAGTCTGTCAGCCCTATCCCACCTGCAGCTTGTTCAAAATGCAGCATCAAGACTGCTCAGTGGTATCAGAAAGAGAGACCATATCACCCCGGTACTGGCCTCTCTTCGCTGGTTACTAGTGAAGTACAGAATTGATTTTAGAATTCATTTATTTGTTTTTAAAGCGCTGCAGGGACACAGACCTGCTTACGTCTCTGAACAGCTCATCCTCTATTCCTCCTCCTGACCCCTCAGATCTGGTGACCAGTCACTGCTCTCCATTCTACGTATGGAGTTAAAAACTGGAGGTGATCGAGCATTTTCAGTTGTTGGTCCTAAACTGTGGAACAGTCTCCCATTTACAGTCAGATCTCCCCCTCTACTGATACTTTAAAATCCAGTTTTAAGACTTTTCTTTAGCCTTTAAATTATCATGACACACCTGAACACACTGCTTAACACACGTATCATTTTGTTGTTTGTACATCCTATCTTTGTGTTATGCTTTTGTAAAAAAAAATGTATGCTCTTATTCATTTCACTGACATTCTCCTATTTATGTCTGTTTTTATTTGATCGTTCATGTATTTTTTGTAATTTCTTTGTGAAGCACTTTGGTCAACATTTGTTGTTTTTACATGTGCTCTATAAATAAATCTGACCTCTGCCCCTGCAGGTCATCCACCGGCTGCCAATGCCGAACCTTCGTGACGAGCTGCATCACTCAGGTTGGAACGCCTGCAGCAGCTGCTTCGGCGACGCCTCCAAGAAAAGAAACCGTCTGATTCTCCCGTCTCTCATCTCCTCCAGAGTCTATATCGTCGACGTGGGGACGAATCCCAGAGCACCGCAGATCCACAAAGTACGAGCAGCACACTGAAATGCTGAGTAGTTTGAGGAGGCTCCCATACAGGGGCCCTGGTTGCATAGAGAGTTGGGAGAATGGGGGGTTCAGTGGGGCCTCTTAGTGGGTTAATTCAGCACTGACCCTGACTTATGAAAACAGCAGCTGTTTTCTTTAAATTCAGAGAAATAACTAGAATAACAGACCCTCTGTCAGAGAAAGCAGAGACGCTCAAGCTAAACTAAAAAAATGAAAGAAAAGCAAAGATTGTTGCCCTGAGAAGGAGGAAGAGGAGGAAGGTTCATCCTGAGTTCAGACTGGATGATAAACACTCTCACAGCTGTTCTTTAACATACTTAAAATGTTTGGAAGTCATTGCACTGGGCTGATGGTGTGGGAAAATAAAAAAATGTTGCTTTGCTGGCGTCAGTCCGTCTGATAAAATAATCAGAATGCAAATACGTCTGTCAGTCTGCTGAGTCATGGTGTAATTATTGAACAGTACGTTCTCCTCAGAGACTTTAATACACCACTAAAAAGGTGATACTGGAGGGCTGCTGGTGCAAACTGGGCAGGTTTGCAGCTGAGTGTGAAGCAGCAGGATGTGAGTCAGCACCTCCCAGTTTGAGGTCACTGTCCTCTAATAAAAAAAAATTGATGGATTTCTCCCTCTGGGTTGGAGTGAGTTCCTGCTCCAAGTGAAGTATTTAAAGTTTCTCTGGGTCCAGTTCACATGTTAGCGTAAAACGGAGTGTGGGACCAGATCAACAGGTGAAACAGTGCCTGCAGTAATTTGGATGTTGTTCTGGATAGTCGTTGCACAGAGGGATTTGATCCTGAGGATGAAGCTCTCGATTCCCCATTGGATGTCTGTTCCAGTCCTCAGCTGTAGTCCTGGTCTCTGAGTACTCTGAATTCTTTGGCAAAGTGTCTGGGCTCAGCCTCAGAAACAGGGTGAGGAGCTTCGATGTTTGTCCTCCTGGACGCCTCCTTGTGGACATTCTCTGGACAGGTCCAAATCAAACCCAGGGTCAGACCCACAACAAACTGGAGGAATCATATTCCCCATCAGACCAGGAATACCTCAGGGTCCTCCAGAAAGAGCAGAAGGTCATCTGGTCTACCTTGCTCAGCCTGCTGCCACCTTAACCTAGTCATCAGTCAGTACCTCAGAGTCCTGGGTTCTGATCCCAGTAAGACTTCAGTCACTAACACAAAGTTCTAGGTTTCTATCCAAGGAAAACTTGAGTCAGAAACAGAGCTCTAGGTTTCGATTTTAGTAAGCCTTTTGTCTGAATTACAGAATTCTGAGTCACTATTCCAGTAAGACTCCAGTCAACACAGCAGGGTTTTAGGTTCTGATCTTAGTAGAACTAGGGCGGCTGTGGCTCAGAGGTAGAGCAGGTCATTCCCGGGTCAATCCCAGGCTCTTCCAGTCTGCATTCACTCTGCAGAACTTTGTAGCTTTTGTTTTGAAAAGTGCTGTATTAATTTTTCATCCATAATGTGTTTAGACTGCGTGAAGGTGAAAATTCAAAATCAGATTTACAGAGTTTTATTTATGTTCTGTTGTTGTGTCTTCAGATGGTGGAGCCTGTCGACCTGTACTGGAAGTGCGGCCTGGCAAACCCTCACACCACACACTGTCTGGGTAGCGGTCAGATCATGATCAGCTGTATAGGAGACCCATCCGGCAACGGCAAAGGTGAGACATCAGCAGACTGGATTATAGATTCTAAAAAATAATATATATTTATAACACCTCAAAGTAAAATAATGTCAAAGGGACTGTGAGACATTTCGTAAAATCCTCTCATTTAACCAGCTCTGTCAAGCTCCGGTGACAAACCCTTTCTGTTGATTGTTGCTGTAGTGGCCTTAAATAGACAGTATCAGTGTTACACCTGATGTGTTCCCTTCAGGTGGTTTCGTACTGCTGGACGGTGAGACGTTTGAGGTGATCGGTAACTGGGAGCAGCCAGGTGACGCAGTACCCTTTGGATATGACTTCTGGTATCAACCTCGACACAATGTGATGATCAGCACTGAATGGGGTGCACCAAAAGCCCTGGTTAATGGTTTTAATCCCGCCCATGTCAATGAGGGTGAGTCAGAAGGAAACATCCACTTATCTTTAATCTTTTCCTCCTTGAGTTTGTCTTTCCATTAAATCTTTTTATCGTCATGACCACTATGATGACAAAGAAATGTCTTCTACAGACTGTTATCCCTGATCCTCTTGGATTTAGGCTCTGATCTAAGTAAGAATCAAATTGATACTGCTTAGGTTTGGGTCTTATCTCAGTAAGTCTTATGTCAGCACCTCAGTACTTGAGGATGTTATTCCAATAAGACTCAATTAGTACCACAGTGTTCAAGATCCCAGTACGTCTTTGGTCAGTAACAAAGGGCTCTTGGATTTGATCCCAGGCAGACGCGAATAAGTGCAACTAGGTTCTAGATTTCTATGCTGGTAGGAATCCAGCCAGTGCCACAGAGTTCTAGGTTTTGCTGCCAGGAAGTAAGTAAGTAGAATTTATAAAGCGTTTTTCACAGGCATACTTCACAAAGTGCTTCATAAGGGCATTTACAACACACATTAAAGTCATCATAGAAGATGGAAACGCTACCTGAGCCATAATAGTGTGAACTAAGAGCACAGTAACTTTGACAAAGGTGAGATTCCAGTTAGTACCACAGGGTTCTGGATCCTATTAATAGGACATGTGTCTGTAACCCAGGGTTTTATGCTCCAATTCCAGTAAGACAGCAGGGTATACATTAACTGAGACAATAGTTGAGACACTGAGACACTTTGTGTGAGGAGTGAGACAGTAGTGAGTCGTTCTACATATGTTCACAGAAATGTCAAGCTCAGTGTTGCCCCTTTGGACAAAAACATGCCTCAGCTCTCACAAGTTCATTGTTCTTGGTGTCCCAGGACTCTACGGGAGGTCCCTCCATGTTTGGGACTGGACCACACATAAGAAGCTGCAGACGCTCGATCTGGGTGAGGAGGGTGCTATTCCCCTTGAGGTCCGGTTCCTCCATGACCCTGATGCCACGGAGGGCTACGTGGGATGTGCTCTGCGGGGAACGGTCTTCAGATTCTACAAAACAAAAGTCAGTACCACAGGGTTCTAGATCAATGTAAGGCTGTGGTTCATACCACTGGGTTCTAGTACCCAGAGTTACACCAGTCAGTACCACAGGGTTCTAGATCCAAATAAGGCTGTAGTTCATACCAGTGTGTTCTAGAACCCAGACATACTCCAGTCTGTACCACAGGGTTTTACATCCATGTAAGGTTATGGTTCATACCACAGGGCTCTGGAACCCAGAGGGACTCTAGTCTGTACCATAGAGTTCTAGATCCAAGTAAGACTATAGTTCATGCCACAGGGTTCGAGAGTCCGGAGATACTCCAATCTGTACCACTGGGTTCTATATCCAAGTAAGACTATAGTTCATACCACAGGGTTCTAGAACCCACAGGGAGTCCAGTCAGTACTGCAGGGTTCTAGATTCAAGCAAGGATATAGTTCATGCCACAGGATTCTGGAGTCCAGACATACTCTAGTGAATACTATAACGGTTCTAGATTGGAGTAAGGCCATGATTTATATCACAAAATCCTAAAACCCAGATATACTGCAGCCAGTACCACAGGGTTCAAGATGCATGTAAGGCTGTAGTTCATAGCACAGGGTTCTAGAACCCAAAGGTACTTCAATCAGTACCACAGGGTTGGTACCACAGGCTATAGTTTAAACCACAAGGCTTTGGAATTCAGAGGGACTCCAGTCAGTATCACATTGTTCTAGATCCAACTAAGGCTATAGTACGTACCACAAGGTTCTAAAACCCAGAGATACTCCAGTCAGCACCACAGGGTTCTAGATCCCAGTAAGGCTGTAGTTAATGTCATGGGGTTGTAGAACCCAGAGATACTCAAGACAGTACCACAAGGTTCAAGTACCACAGGGTTCTAGATCCCTACAGTTCATGTCCAGGGTTCTAGCACCCAGAGATACTCCAGTCAGTGCCACAGGGTTCTAGATCTGAGTAAGATTCCAGTCAGTAAAGGGTCTGTAATGTATTGTCTGTTGAATTTATAATCTGAGTCTTGATAGTGTTCTGGTTAGTTAATGATGGCCACTTGTGATAAAGAGCTATAAAACTAAACTGCAGTGAACTTTAGACTGTTTTCAGTCAGGAGGTGAGTGGACGACTTCACGCCAGCTGCAGCCCAGAGATTTTATTAGATATAGAAAATATTTTGTTATGTACCAACCTACCCGACCTCAGATTTTCAATAAGTTTTCTACTTTGTATTTGATGTCTGTTCTAGATTAACCTTCGTCAGTGGTGTAAGGTAGTTACAGTTACAGTTAAAGCATATAATTTTCTTATATGGGCCCCCCACCCACCCAACAGGCCCCACTCACTATCTGCACTATGTATATTTACACCCCTGACCCTAACCTTTGATACTGAGGGTAGCTTATCAGCAAACCCACAATCAAGCCAACAACATTGTGACTAAGAGTATGTTAGCATCCTGATGTTAGCATTTAGCTCAAAGTACCAATGTGTCTAAGTGCAGAGCTGCTAGCATGACTGCAGACTCTCAGTCTGTCTTTTTGTGTCTTCAGAAAGGTGACTGGGCTGCAGAGAAGGTGCTCAGCGTTCCCAGTAAGAAGGTTGAAGGATGGGCCTTGCCTGAGATGCCTGGTGAGTCTGTCTGTCTGTTTTACTGGTTTCTGGTCTGATATCTTGTCTGTCTGACTGGTTTTCTGTCTCTCTGTGCAGGTCTGATCACAGACATCCTGATCTCGCTGGACGACCGTTATCTCTACTTCAGTAATTGGCTCCACGGTGACATCAGACAGTATGACATCACAGACAGGAGGAACCCACGAATGGTCGGCCAGGTATGAATGTTATTTCAGGGCCCAGTTGTTCATGAGTGATATGATCATATTTTAGCTATTGGATTTTATCAAATCTAAAAACTGGTTGTTCAAAAAATTAAATCAGATTACATCACATAATCCAGTCTTGGTTCTGATCTGTATCAAACCTTCAGTTTGTGTTCTTCAGAAATTTTAAGTAGCACTGGGATACCTCTGATAAAAAGATTAAAAAAATCTTCAAACTGGTCAAATAAATACATTTTTATTTATATTTCACATTTGATTTGTTAAACCATTGCAGTGATAAAGGAGATAAAATGGACATTCAGCTCCCTGTTAAAGGGGTACTTTGCTGATTTTCAGTCAGCTTCATATCTCAACAATGTGGGTAGTTTGTGTAAATGAACTATGTAAGCTTCTCTCCATCTCACCAAGGCCCAGAGCTCTCTGCTCCTTCTTTTCAAAGCAATGGCTCTAGGGCTGTAGCATCGAGATATTGTACTTCTGCTCTTTTCGTTCGCCCGCCACCAGGAATGCAAAGATCATAAAAAAAAATCAAGAGATCACAAAACAAACTCAGATGAAACGGTAAAACTTGGCAGTGCTAATCAAATATAAACCAGGAATCTGTCACTGTATTGCCCATTTCTCACCGAAAATGTCTTCAGAAACATATTTTAGTGTACTGTTTGGATGTATTGCAAGAATTTGCAAACAGGAAGTGAGCTCTATACCTCTCTGATTAAGCTATCAAACTGAGAATCTTGAGGTAGCATCATATTAAAGCACCATGTAGTGCAAGATGTACCCGATGAATCAATCTTCGGGGTGAGTGTTAGGGCCCAGACACACTAAACCGATTTCAGAGAACCAGCAGTGATGAAGGACCCCTGCTGCATCGCCTGAAGTTGCCTTGTCTCAGCCAAAAGGTTGCACATGAACACACTGCTAAGGCTACAGCCAATGGCCAACCAGCACGCGTGTTCGTATACTGCGTGAGAGGAAATAATTGTGCATACCAGAAGCCAGCAGTCGTCTGTATTTGCTTTCAAAAAGAGAAGCCAGAAGACTGTCCTGATTCTAGTTAGTCAGTTAGCACTTTAACAACACGATCTAATGTTAAAAGAACAGAGCATATTTACCATGCGTCAGTGAACAACACAATAATAATAATAATAATTATTATTATTATAATACATTTTATTTATTGAACACTTTTCATGGCCATTTTGAAAAGATGTGTTTTGATGAGTGATTTGAACCCTGAGAGGTCGGTGCAGTCTTGAATGTGTTTGGAGAGAGAGTTCCAGAGGGGGTGGGCAGCTATGGAGAAGGCTTTGTCGCTCTGGGTTCGGTGCTTGGTCCTGAGTGGTGGCGTCAGGAGGTTGGCATCAGAGGAGCGGAGGCTGCAGGAAGGAGTGTGGCGATAGAGCAGGTCAGTGAGGTAGGACGGGGGCGGGTTATGGAGGGCTTTATAGATGAGGAGAAGGACTTTGAATTGGATGAGTTGTGGGACAGGGAGCCAGTGGAGGTTCTGAGGAACAGGGGTGAGCAGACGGGCGGCAGAGTTCTGGATTTATTGAGGAGTTCGGATGGTGTTCAATAAAGATGCTGTTACAGTCGTCAATTCTGGATGTGATGAAGGCATGGATGTGTTTCGGCAGCAGAAGGGGAGAGTGATGGGCAGAGACGAGCAATGTTTTTACGTGTAGAAGGGCAGTACTGGTGATTTGATTGACGTGTTTTTCTTTGTTTCTTTTTGTTCTTTTTTGACCCAGAACTATTTATTATTTTTTACATTTTTAAAGAAACAGTTTTTCACCATGTCCCAGCGGTGCATACCAATAAGTTCTAATGATTTAATTAATTAAATGAACACAACCTTTCTAGCTATTGTAGTGACAGTGTTTGCGAAATACGAAGTATAGTGTTGCTGTAGATTCGATGAGTTAGCTTTGAGCTACAACCTTCTTATCCCACATTTGTTTCCATGTAGTCAAATTGGGTACGTTTTCATGCACGCTAATATTCCACTTGTTCTAAATATGACCTTATTCAGATTTTTTTCCCTTTTTTAAAAATGTATTGATTGACGTTTTTTTCAAAGGTGAAGTTGTTGTCGAAAATACCTCAGAGGTTGCAGATGAGTGGGGAGGAATGCAGAGTGGAATTATCGATGGTGAACCATCAGGAAATGTTTCTGTTAAACAGCTCAGTGGCTGAAGAAAAACAATCTTACCTGATGTAACAAGTTTGTTTTGGTCTCACTCCCTCTTGACTTTAGATCTTTGTTTACTTTCCTCACTTCCATTTCTCTTCGTATGCGCTGAGCTGAACTGCAGATCAGTATGATTTGCCAACACCTATTCAACTAGCTAAATTGGCTAAAAAAAGCTGACAGGCGCCGATTAGGAGCAGTGGTGCGGGACACACCGCACCAGCTCGGGCATCAGATGCTCAACAACAGCCCAACATAAACCAGTGGCTGGCCATTGGTGCAAGGTGTGTCAAAGGTGCAAGATCGCTTATTATAACTGGGCTAATTTTGGTGTCTGGGATATTTGCAATGACAGCAATGCTGGACAGGAAATAGTCAATTTGTGGTGATGACTGATGTTGAGGAAAAAGTATGAATATTCTCTTGCAGTTAGGTTTTTAAGCCTCCAGCTATCGCCAAGACCGAAATCATCTGTACTCTTTTACTGCTGTTAACGATTGAGAAATTCTTGAATTTCCTGACTGGCCTGATCTCTGAGTACAGTATAGAAATCCCCTCAGATTATGATTACTGAATGAGGTGTGGGTGGTTATTCATAAGAGAGTTGGAGCCACAGAGGTTTGCAGCTGTAGGGCAGCAATTGTATGATGTCTTCCCTCTGGGTCTAATATTGAGTTATCACGAGTAAGTGTATTTTTATGGATCAGAATGGAGACGTCTCTTTGTTTATCATTAAAGGTGGCTGACTAGATTATATTGTGTGCCCGTTGTTGTTCTGAATTGTTTAGATGAGTGTCTTGTAGTAGGCATGTGTCTGCTTTTAATTTGAATGAATGAGGACTTTTATTCTTGCCTGTGAGCGGATGGCACCAAGATTACAAGAAATAAGTTATGGTTGCATGGAAAACAGAAACAAGAGAGAAACAATGTTATCGGGTACTCTTCAGGGTATGTAGGGATTAGATGCAGTTTGTCTGCATGGTGAGCGTGTGTGTTATGTGTTTGGATGTGTGTGTGTGTGTGATTATAGTAGGTATTTGAGTGGGTAGTATTGGAAGCAAATACAGATACATGGGGCCCGGAGGCATAAAACAAGGAGACAAAACAGACTAGTGACAGACAGTCACATCAGGACACGAAACAAAAAGAAACAACAGGGGAGAATGTTCGTAGAATAAAATGAAGAGGACGGAGCGAAGGTGGAGGTGAGAAAACACATGAAGATGGTCTGTGTTGGTTCGATTGTGTATTTGTGGTTCTAATGGAGTTCTTTGTGGTTGTTTTTGATGGAGGGTCAGTCAGAGAGTCTTCATATTGTCCTGGTCAGTTTAGTCGTGGTGTGGTTGTAGAGTTCCTGTCGACATTAGCACATGCCCAGAGCAGGTAAACTCAGTGTTTAGGCAAGTGGAATATAAGTGTGATCTCCAATATAATATTATCCAAAAATAAACTGTGCGCTGTAGTGCTTTTCCACCTGAGCTGCGTACGCGAGTTCATCTCACCACCAAGTATTCAACAGGACTGATGAGAAAAATCTGACATACTGGAACCTAGGTCTTCATCAGGGAGTCCTCAAAAGCCCCGTTTCCACCAAGGGGTATGGTACAGTTCGGTTCAGTTTGGTTTGGTTTGAATTTTTTTCTGTTTCCACTGTGAAAAGTTGTGGATGGTACCAATGGAACCGTTCCTTAGCGTCCCCATGTTTGGTCCCCCCTCTGTTGGGGTACCTAGCACACAGATCTGGTACAAAAAGGTGGAGCTGTGAACACTGCAGTCTGATTGGTCAGTAGAGGACGGTCACTCTGCTCAGGGCTGAGTTGTGTCTGGTTTTGAGGCTCATGTAACCACTGTTCATACTGTGGAGAGTTTGATTAGTAAACTGGAACTATAAAATGAAAGGATGTTTTGCTGCCTCTCACAGCAGCTGGAGTCGGAGAAAAAATAACTTCATTCACTGGGCCGACTGCCGGCAACTTTTAAGGTGGAACGTTAACTTGTAATGTTACTCAATGTATGAGTTGATGACGTGAATCCATCAGCACACCTTCAATTAAATTCACCTGATGACAGACACTTTTAGTAACGGGTGGATCTTCAATGTGAACTGCATATATAGGGATCTTCCAAAAATGTGGCAGAGCGTCGCTCCAATGCTCTCTGGCAGTGCCAATGAGTGACCAATGAGAATCCGGTCGGACAAGAGCGTATTGACCAACCAATCGACCAGAAGGTGACAGCTTCATGAATTTAGTTCTTTTAAGTTCCTTTGTCTTGTTTTTATGAGTTCTTGTGTTTGTAGTGTTCCAGTTATGAAATGATGGGTCAGGGGCCTTTATCAGTGCAGGTACCATGTGTGAATGTGGTGGAAGGTTTTGTTGTTTGCAGTATCTGAGAGGATTTCTGAAGGTTTTGGGAGTGTATGGCAGTTTTGAGCAGAGCGTTTGGGCTGTCAGATGTGTGGTTTTCTAGTAAACCACGGAATATTAAGTTGTTGTGCATACTCTGTGTCTGAATGTCCAGCATGGTTTCTTTTATTTTCCTTTGTTAAGATGTCTATTTATTTAGTGACGCCCTCCACAGTGGTTTGGAGGGAGCTGTTTTCTGCTTTGATGTGTTCGATCTGGTTGTTGGTTAAATCTAAACAAGACTGCATGGCTTATATTTTGGAGGGAAATGTGATGAGCAGATTGTGTTTACGATTTGAAAACACTGACCCTTATTTCAGCTGTAAGCAGATCTTCGTGCATCTGTTGCAGAGTCTGTTTTCTGTCTCTGAGCCGGGTTTGTTTTGTCATCTGAGCGGTTGGCTGCAGGGGTTGTGGATGTGTCCAACATGATGCACTGATGTAGTACTGATCAATAAAGTTTTCCAAATGTGGTATATAATCCACTCTCTGGATGACACAGTTTGTGTGGTTTGGGTTAAAGCAGAAGTCCAGTATTTTGCACTTTGAGCCCCATTCCTGGTTGTTTATGATGAAATAGAGTGGTTAAGACCAAAATCTTGACGATTGCTCCTTCTCTGAGAATTTGAGAGAATTTGTCTTTCCCCTGCCTGGCTTAACAATGCTGTCTATGGCCATGTGTAAATCTGTCCTAAAACCACCTTAAACGTTGGTTTTCAAAGCCATGAAACTCACCCAGTGGTCAGTGGTGTTCCTTGATGTTCCCACATAAAAATCGTAGCAAATACTGGACTTCTCCTTTAAAATATGTCCATAATTTCAGTCGTTGTAATGTTTGTTGTGTCAGTTGTAGCAGATGCAGGTAGCAGTAGTAGGAGCTCTAATCAGTTCCACTCTGCCGTACCTCTTGTTGAATTTGTTCTTTACATAGCTACATAACCTACATTGTAATGTGTACTCCCATTTAGAAAACTGATTATCTAGATTTGGAATACTTGAAAAGTTTGTATCTGGATCAGGGTGATTTGATCCGATGTTGCTTTGAAAAAGTGGAACAAAAGTAAAATGGATTTGCTAAACCCAGGTAAAAAATGGGATTTCCAAATCTGCATCATTCAGATCACATTCATTTTTTTGGTGACAGCTAACCCGTCTGTCTGTTCCAGGTGTTTCTGGGAGGAAGTATTGTCAGTGACGGTCCAGTTAAAGTCCTGGAAGATCCTGAGAAGCAGTCGCAGCCCCCCCCTCGCATCATCAAGGTAATACGGACAGGAGGCAGCATCCTGTCTTCTTCCCTCTGCTGGAGTTTATATTTTTATCTATTTATTGATCTTTCTGATTCATCATTGATCTGTCTGTCTCTCAGGGGAAGCGCATCCCTGGAGGCCCTCAGATGTTGCAGTTGAGTTTAGACGGTCGCAGACTTTACGTGACGACGTCTCTCTACAGCGGCTGGGACAAACAGTTCTACCCCGACATGATCAAGTGAGCACTCACAGTACTGCAGCTGATAATACATCACTACATGACACTATACTATTGGCCAAAAGTATGTGGACAGATGAACAACCATGTTGAAACAGGCAGTGTTGGGCAAGTTACTCTCAGGATTTTCCACCATCGAATCAGGCTTTCAGCATCTGAAGGGACGTGCACACTATGGATGTATAAAGAGACCTGGATACAGGATTGGCAGCAGGACACTGTTCATGTCTATAAAAGCTGCTCAGTGGCACACAGAGCCAAAACAGCTCTATTTCAGTCAGGAACACTGTAGTCAAAGAAACTTAATCTCCATTTGCAGTGTTATAGTTGGCAGTATGGCTCTGTTCTGGGGCCTCGCTGCCCTTTCTGGGCCTACATGGAAAGCCTAAGGTGTAGAGAGCACACCTCTCTGCCCTTCCATGCGCCTACAGTGAAAGCCTAAGGCAGGGAGAGCAGCAGCAAAGACCCCCGGAACAGAACAGAGCAGCTTCAATGACAAACAGAAATGACATTGATGAGTCAGACACAGCATGAAAAGGAGGAGCTGGGGTGGAGGCGGGTTGTAAAGCGACTTGCAGAGGAAGCAGCAACAGTAGGCAGGCCAGAGCAGTTTAAATAGGGCGCCCTGAATTAATCATGTGATTGATCAACCAGCTGCTCCATCAGTTTATTGGCTGTTTGAGATCAGCTGATGTAGCTGGGATGTGAGCTGAGCTTGACATCGTGTCCTGCCTGAACTAACGCTATGCTACGCTTGCTTCCACATCATTGGGTCCATAGAGCAGTCGCACCAGAGACTCACCGCAGCCAAGCACGGCTGACTTCCCGTTTAGCATTCTGCTAACTTTCATTGGGATAATTGATTTTGCAGTCTTTTAGACTTTTCAAATGTTATCGGACCGAATGGATTAAATCCTGATAGTGGAGTCATTTCGCAGGAATGTGACGCTAAAAGAAGTTTATCCACTGATGTTTCTTTCCCAATGTAAGTCTAGAGGAAAAAGTCTTTCTGGCCCAACTGGTATCACATGACAGACCTCAGAGATTATAACACCACTGTTTGGCCACTATGAAAATTAGCTCCAAAGCCCGGTGAATTTTCTGAGCTCCTGGTGCGCCTGTATCTGCATGTGTGCAACAGCCAATAGGAACGCCCTCTCTGAAACGACACTGATCAACCAAAGTCCCCTGTCTTTGGCTAGATATTCTAAAGGCTGAAAACAGAGCCAAGAGGAGGTGCAGAAGTCTTGTTTTTTCTCATGCTGCTCTAATTACAATGGGATGTTTTTCCAGTGATGCAAAATTAAACTGCCTACCTCGGCTTTAACATGACCGCTCTGCTGCCGACACACTGTCAGCTGCGGTGGATAAACTCCCAGCTGCAGTGACTACGTGTTGTGTTAAATAGTGTTTCCCCTGTTAAAATGTGCAGCGTCCCCTCCGTGGTTAGGTAAAGGAATAGATTAGGATCAGACTTCATCTCAATGGGGAAGCCATCTTTGACACAACACCGACATGCCGGGCTGCGTGAATCCTCGGGGTCATAGAGCACAGTCTGTGTTTATTAGTTCACGTCCATAAGTCGAAACGGATATGTTCAGTTCACCGTTTACTAAAGCATGAGCACGGTCAGTGAACACGTTCTTTAAGCGCAGTCATGCACAGGCGCTGCTCAGGTTCATCCAGACCCAGAACAAAAGGTCATAGGTCAAAGGTCACAGCCCTGTGACCTTTGTTTTGTGATCCAGAACAAAAGTTCACAGGTTGTCTACACACTTTTGGCCTGTGCTGAATGAAAATGTCTGACTGTACATCCTGTGTGTGTGTGTGTGTGTGTGTGTGTGTGTGTGTGTGTGTGTGTGTGTGTGTGTCAGTGAGGGCTCAGTGATGATGCAGATCGATGTGGACACCAGTCGTGGAGGTCTGACCCTGAATGAAAACTTCCTGGTGGATTTCGGTAAAGAACCCGACGGTCCCGTTCTCGCCCACGAGGTTCGGTATCCTGGAGGAGACTGTACGTCCGACATCTGGCTGTAGGATCATCAGGAGTGGAAATATAAATACTGAACATCAATATTTTCTCTCAGTCAACATCTGATGTTCAGTCATCATTTTAGACCGAGCAGCACGACGCTTCATATCAATCGATCGATCAGTACAGCCACGTTTAGTCAGAAAGTGATGTTTCTGTATTTAATTTCACATTTAGATAATATCATGTAGTCAAACTGTCTTTGTGGTTAAAGTGCTGTACAGGTGATTATTACTCTGTTATTAACTCGTCAAATATAAACTACAGGACACTACTGTACTTAAGAGTTAAATTAAAAAACAATACGATAAGAGACAGTTTATTAATTCAAACTATAATTTATCCAACCCTGAAACATGTAGTGTGATAATAACATCAGTAACATAGTGTCATATTATTATTGACTCTGTAGGGTCATCCTGTCATCAGTCCATCTGTGTCATATTGTTAGAGGTGTGGCTTGCTAACTTTCCTCCTGCTGTGTGTGAAGTTTCCATGGATACAGGTGACTCAGGTGAAGTGAGCGTGACGAGGGAACAAACGGACCAATCAGCAGTCAGCCTGAGACTCAGGGTGTTTCCTGTCTGTTAATGATCCATATATAAACATATGTATACTGGTGTATTTCCAGTTAATCCATGAACCCACCAGTTTGACTGTAACTGACCTGCTGTGACTTCAGTGATGTTTGTGTCTGCTGCAGCGCCCCCTGCTGCTCACTGTTAGCACGTGCTGTTTTAATAAAGTTCTGTTTGAACAATTGTCTGTCTCATACTTTCACCTGCAGACTGGATTAATAAATTATATAGGCACAATTCAATATTAAGTGATAAATCTGAAAATATAACATATTTGTTTGTTTGTTTGTTTGTTTATTTATATATGTGTCTTAAAATACAAAAACAGACTTGGAGTCAACAAACATCAAAATATTAATTCACTACTGACCAACAAATAATATGTCTGGGTTTTTTTTTTTTTTATTGTTTTTGTTTGTTTGTTTGTTTTTTGTTGTTGTTTTTTTTACACCATTTTTTAAAATTTTGATAAAAATGTTGTTTTTATTCTGTTTTTTATTTTATTTTATTTATTCATTTATTTATTCACAGATGTATTTACTTTGCATATATTTATTTGTTTTGTCCAAAGAACCTTTTGAAAATGAGAAGGTGTATTTAATGGAGTTTATCCTTCAAACCACCGAGAACTCTGATTCACTGATGACGACAATGAGTTGAAGCTGAAAGCCCCTCAAAAAGCCAGTAAATTGTTCTTGTGTAAAAAAAAAAAAAGAAGAAGTAGCACAGTTTCTATTATTTTCGGTTTTTGCAGCTGCCTCTAGAATCAGACAGTTTCAGTGCCTCATCAGCATCAAATTAATTTACAATAAAATAATTAATCCACAGGAGGAGAGTCACATGTTTCACAGACTGAAGAGAAACACTTCAAGAACTATTAAACACAAATCAATCAAATCACACACATATGTAAATGACACGATAAACATTAATGATAAACTCTGAAGGACAGGTCATAAATGTGTTACTCCTAATAAAAACTTTATTTTTTTCATATACACATTCCTATGTAATATTAACATTTCAGCTGAAACTTTTTTTAGCCCTTTACTTTTTACGTGAAATCATAAAAGAGTAAAAACTGATCTTAATTTAAACTGTTACAAAAGTGTGTTAATAAGTAACACATATTAATGCTTAGGTGAAATTTTGTGCATTAAACACTTGATTTTCTGCATTCTGGTGAATTCTTCTGTGTCAATTTATGGTGGAAATGTTTCTATTATATGAAGGAAAACACAAAATTCAGGTGGCAGGTGATAAATCAAAGAAAAAGGACAGACTCTCAGGCATTCTGTATTGCTTTCAAATATTTATTCTTCTGTTGATCATCTTTTCTCATTTAATGTTGTCTCTGCTGAATCAACATGTTTTTTACTGTGTATAAATGAGGGACCTGTGTTCTGTAGAGAGAGCTGTGGACGCACAGAGAACATGTGGATGCCTGCTCTGACACACAGACACACTCTGAGACTGATTTCTACCTCAAAGTTCTTCAGTTAGATATATAATTCACAATGTGCTTGGGTGGAAAGTTTGGTTTATTTACATTAAAGTAAGCCTCCTACAAACATGTTCTTTTTCTAGATGCCTCAAATGCAGGGTGTGTTTTTATATTTTCCTTTTTTGTAACTTTCCCACTAGAACCCTTTAATTTAACCTGTGATCCAGTTAATGTTTGCTTTATTTCCTACCTGAGTTGGTTCATAAATCAAATTAAAGTCACATCTTTTACAATTACATTACATAAAAACAGACAATAAGTAATTAAAAATTAAATAAGTGACATTAAAAATCTCTAAACCACATAAGAACACCTCAGACTGTAAACAGAACCATAAAAATATCTGTGTGAAAGAAACCTTGAAACAAACAAACAAAACAACAATATAATATAATATAATATAATATAATAAACAACAGTAGTTCGTAGCTGAAATATTCAGATGAGCAGACTGTAGTATCTGCAGTGTCTCTTGGCAGCAGACCTCCAGCAGGCGGAAGCACTTCACCGGAAACCGTCAGTGACCCGCAGCAGCAGGAGCAGCAGAAGAAGAAGAGCAGCGCCCCCTAGTGTTGACATGACGATCAGAGCGGATCAATGGAGGAGACAAACTGGAAATAAAACATCACCGCGTAACCACTAAACTGCCACCAGGTAAGGCTGACTCACCTGTACACACGCAGACACGTCACAGAGCCCGCAGAGCTCACCTGTGACTGTGACGGAGCTAACGTTAGCTTAGCATACAGCTTTATAAACAATCGGAGCGAGTTAGCAACAGTTGGCCTGATATTTGCCGGCTAATGCTAACACCAACCGGACAGGCTAACACTGCGGAGTGGACGGGGGGTTCAGTTAGCTTGTGGCTAGTTAGCTTCAGTTAAATCTCTAAACTAACCAGCTACAGGACGATGCTAACGTCTGGTTAGCTGGTTAACGGTAACTGCGTGTCAGCCGAGTTCCTCTACAGTAAGCTAAGCTAACAGCTTGTCTATTACTGAACTTTACACCGAGAGTCTGAGCTAATGCTAACACCACAGCATGTTTACTAGTTAGCTTTAAATAAGAAGCTTTTATAAGTTATATTTTCTATCTGTGTTAGCTCTGTGCTAAGCTAGGCTAATATCAGCTGACTCTTGGTATGTCTGCTAACTAGAGGATTTATCCAAGTGCTTCCGTAAACATTTGTTTATCGTTGGAAATAAGTACTCGGATGTTTTAATGCAGTTTAAGTAGTAATACTGCAGCGTAAAGAAACTCTGGTGCAAGTAAAAGTCCTGCATATAAACTTAGCTGAGGTGCAAAGTATTAGCATCTAAATAAACAGAGAAGCAAAAATAAAAGTACTCATTATGCACAATGACCCATTTCAGAATAACATTTGTAATATTACCTTATTATAATTATTAATGCATTAATGTGTTCATCATTTTAATGTCGCAGCTGGTAAACTAGGAGCTGATTTTAATTACTTCATGTAATGCTCAATAGTTTAGCCCATTATGCATCATTTTTATTGGTTGATTATATTTTGTATTAATAATCTGAAACTGCAAAGTAATTAAAGATGTCAGATAAAAGTAGTGTAGTAAAGTACAATACTAATAAAAGTACAAAATATTCTAGTTAAGTAGAAGCTCCTTTAAATTGTGTAGTACTTGAGTAAATGCAAAGTACTTAGTTACATTTTACCACTGACTTAAGTCTTTAATCCAGCAGCTGTGGAAAATAACGGTGATAATGTTCAGTTTGACTCTGATGTTTCAACGCGAGCTAAACTTCATATTTCAGGTGGCGCAGGACAAAAGTACTCCGAACAATCTGTTAAAATCATATTCAGTTTCTTTCTGATAGTTCCAGATGTTCGTTCATTATGGTCAACATTCCTAAAATCTGTATTAAATCCACAGTCACACGTGTTCCTGGCGTCCAAACTGGCTGCACGCCAGTTCATTTTCCTATCAGTTTAATATACAGCCAGACACAGAGGACAAAATCCACAGTCGTCACTCTGTGATAACTTAAGTTAATGTGAAGCCTCAGCAGTGACATCATCGTCAGGCTTAAGTGTGAAACTCTCTCTTTGTAGATAGAAACAGATTTGGAGAAACTGAGTCCAGTGCACTCACTAAAAAAAAGAGACGATCAATTGCGTTTAAAAATATACTGGCAGATTCCTTATTTGTCAGTGTAGTAACTGATTAATTGACTAATCATTTCAGCTCTACATTAACAGTAGAGCCCAACCAATAAATCAACCTGGCTGATTTATTGGCTGATATTACCTCATTGCAGATATTTATCATATCTGTGTTCATGTCAACACACTGGTATTAAGAAATTAGGGAACAGTTTCATCAGTATAAAGTTAGTTTTTTCTGTAAAATGCCTAGCAGCCCTAATTGTAGCATGATGCATATTTTTATTTCTATTTTATCAAATCTGTTACTGTATATTTACAGACCTCTATTTCATGCTCTTATTCTTATGTATTACAATTCTCTATTCTTTACATCAGAGCGTCTGTAATGAATCACAGTTATCACTTAGGGATCAATAAAGTATTTCTGACTCTGATTCTATTTCATCAGCTGTTAAAAAACAAAACACATTTATCTATATGTTTATTTTGTGGTGTCAGGTTGTGTAAAGCAAATTAAAAATGGCCAATATTTTATATCATGATCTGAGTTTTTAAACTCAAAGATCAGTATCTGTATCAGCCAAAATGAAAACACTATTTAAAAGATTTAATGTAAAAAGAATGTTTCTTATTTCCAGATGTTGTGTGTCAGATGTTTCAGACTGTTCACATTTTACTGTGTTAACTGTGTAAATGCTGCAGTGTGTCGTGGTGTTAAAACGTCCAGATTCTCATTAACTGAGCAAAACTAAATGGAAAATGATCTTGAAAATATTCTGATGGATTTCAGTCATTTTGTAAGATGTAATCATTCTGGTGACAGATGATCTGTTTTAGATCTTTGTTTTTAAAGTGAAGAGGACATTTGATCACATTAATCACTGACAGGTTAATTAGTGATAAATACAGTCAGTCGTTAATCACTGTGAAGGAGTTAACGTCCTCAGATCTGCTTCACATCTATGATTAAACATCAAACACTCGACACAGCTCCCCTCCTCCTCTCTGTAATCTGTAATCTGCTCAGTGGGATTACAGCCGCACACACACACACACACACACACACACTCTCTGTGTGTCAGGACTACATTTATAAGCAGAAGCGCTGGCTTTTACTTACTTTTTCTGAGCATGTAAACACATCTCAGGGTTTCCATCAGTGGACGGCTCAGCTGTTGTCATGTGACCTCATTATGATTTTGGGTCATCACATGAAGCATCATGGTAAATTTGGAGACACCAGGTGTCCTAAGAAGCGTCCACCTGTGGACCTCACCCCTGGGGACTGTCAGGTCTGTGAGCCAATCAGAGAGAGTTGAGTCCCCAGGTTTGTAAATAGGTGCTCTACTTTCCTACAGGCGGTACAGTCAGAGTCATACTGACCCACCAAAAATCTGCTGTAAGACAAACATTCAAACAATGAAGGAGTTGCTGAGCAGCGCGATCTTTGACCTCTGATAGTCTTTGATCTTAGGTGACCCCTGATAACGCCTGATGACCTTTTATTCTGTGTCTCTGTTTCAGTGGAGGAGGGCGGAGCTTCCCAGCGGCCATGATGGAGGACACAGAGCCGGAGCTTTCCCCTGCCCCCTCTGATCAGAACAGCCCCTCCCCCTCCATCTCGTCCTCCCCCTCCCTGTCCCTCCCCTCCACCCCCTCGTCCTCCTGTGGCCCCCCCCAGGCCGTCACCCCCTCCTCTGGGTGTGATCAGTGAGGGCGTGGGGGAGCTCAGCCTGGTGATCGATGCTGAGGTGGCCCACCGGGCGTGTCAGGAAGTGCTGCAGAAGGTGAAGCTGAAACAGGTGGACAGTGATGTCACTGGCCTGCAGAATGGGGCGGGGTCAGACCGAGAGCCCCACGCCTCCCCCAGCGGCGCTCTGAGCGTTGTGGTGAAACCTCTGAAGATTCGCGAGGAGTTGGACGACTCCGAGGGCCTGGCCCCCTGGCTCAGTGAAGAGCGCCCGGCGGCGGCAGAGGCACAATCCTTCCAAACAGTCGTGGCTGCTCCGCCTCTTCGAGTCCAAGCTGTTTGACGTTTCCATGGCGATCTCCTACCTGCACAACTCGAAGGAGCCAGGCGTCCAGGCGTACATCGGGAACCGACTCTTCAGCTTCCCCCACGAGGAGGTGGACTTTTTCCTGCCGCAGCTTCTCAACATGTACATCCACATGGACGAGGACGTCGGGGACGCCATCAAGCCATATGTGGTGGGTATAGTCAGGAACGGGGCGGGGTCTAACTATCATATGTGGTGCGTGGGGTCTGGGCAGAGGGTGGCGTCTAACAACACCTGCGTCCACCTGTGAGTCTGCTGCAGTCAGACTGCTCTGCAGTCATTTATGTGAAGGTCATTCTGTAGCAGTTTGACTAAAAGTTCCTACTCAACGTCCACTTGCTGTTTCTAAAACTTTCAGCCACCTCTGATGGTCTTCATCAGTGCGTGGACTTTATTCAGTGTTCATAGAGAGAGTTCAGCTTAATACAACCACCTGTGGTCACAGAGCATCCACCCAAGCACCTTAGCAACCACCCACTAAAACTGCCCAGGAAGTCATATCAACCAATTTACCACTGTTTTGAAACACGCTGGTAACCACTGTGATCGCCGTGGCAA
This sequence comes from Cephalopholis sonnerati, assembly GCA_019142605.1. Taxonomy (NCBI): domain Eukaryota; kingdom Metazoa; phylum Chordata; class Actinopteri; order Perciformes; family Serranidae; genus Cephalopholis; species Cephalopholis sonnerati. The sequence goes on along the minus strand of JAGQAX010000008.1, from coordinate 39,837,707 downwards.
CCACCATGAAGCCATAGCATTCATCTAGCTACACGGCCACAGCCACCCTGTGGCTACAGCTCAGCAGTCAGATCACATTTATCTTCTGTAGCCCTCAGTAGAAGCTTTGAAAGCCACACTGTGTGTTCCAGTACCCATAATACCAAACTGTTCAGTATGCCAGAAAAAGATGATGTATGTCAGATGCAGAAGGCCAAAAACACCAGGATGTTCTACTGCATCCGGTCGCATTTTGGTGTATGAAGGCCAGCATGCTTTTCTGGCTATTCAGACCCACAATCCTCTGCACAGCGGATGATTCATCGCATCGACTGAGCCACAGACTGATGACAGCTCACTGACGGTGCATTCACGTGAGCTGTGACCAGTGGAGTAGACAGTAATTATAGAAACAGGAAATGTTTCAGTGAACAAAAACAGAAGGGACATAACTGAAAATAACAATGACTGAGAGTGTATGCAGTTTTTAATTAAAAGTTAAAACTACTTAAACTTAGAGGTAGTAGTATCTGTATTGCTCATGCATTGAATATTGACTACAGGGTGAAGCTGCTTTTTAGCCAATTTTATGCTGAAACTCAGAAGATAAACAGGTCCTGACCAGGGGTCTCATTTATAAAACAATATGTAGGATCCATTCTGAGAATGTTCGCATGGACAAAATGTTCAACAGTTTCTACACTCAGGCCTCCACCTCTCCATCTGCGTCGCCAGTTTCCTGTCTGAAAAATGTTCATAAGCATGGGTCAAAGCTTCTCCCATCAGGTCTGTTTTTATACATCACAACTTTTGTGTGGGAAGTGGCGTACTCCTCTTTCAGGCCTCATTTAGTGCGTACACATTGTTTATAAATGAGACTCCAGGGAAGGTCAGTGGCGTAAGTTACCATGGTGATCAAGTAAGGTTAAAAGAGAGCCGTTTGTAGGAAAGGAAAAGGCTCAACATATCTTACTAACACACTATTCTCACTTCATGGTCATGGTCAGTGCTAGATAATCAGTCCGAGAGGTGAGGAGATGATTAACGAGGAAACCTTTTGTTAGAATGAATACCCAAATGCTGATGAGAGGTCATGGCATATTTATAGAGGTCAGCTACATCACAGAAAATGCACCTGCTGTGTTTGAGTTTCCTCCTAACTCCTGTTTTGAGACGTTTTTATAAATAAAGTTTTGTTCTGTTGTGACCTTTAACACCTTCGTGTTGCGTTCAGGTGCACCGCTGCAGACAGAGCATCTCCTTCAGCCTGCAGTGCGCCTGGCTGCTCGGAGCGTACTCCTCCGACATGCACATCTCCACCCAGCGTCACTCACGAGGGACCAAACTGAGGAAACTCATCCTGTCTGATGAACTCAAACCTTCGGGGCCTCGAGCCCGCAGAGACCCTCTGACTCTGACGCCTTTCTGTCCCCTGGCATCCCCCGCTGCCGGCCCCGGGCCCCTGGGAGGAGAGCACGGCCTGTCGCCCTCCAAACGCACACATCAGCGCTCCAAATCTGACGCTACAGTCAGCATCAGCCTGAGCAGCAACCTGAAGAGGACAGCCAGTAACCCGAAGGTGGAGAGCAGCCAGGATGAGGTAATTACCAGTTACGCTCACTGGAGCTGTACTGGTGGGTTTATTTATCTGATAGCAGCCTGTAGAGTGTTAACTGGACATGAGACAAGAGAGGAGGTGACACAAAGATCCTCCACTGAATTCAAACCATGGTTTATTAAATACCTTTAATTTAGTCTATGAAACTTTACACAAACATTTTCTCTTCAACGTGAAAACGAGACTTAAAGTAAACATAAAGTGACATTTTCTGTGTGTTTAAACTCCTGAAGTCCATAAAAGTAAATCACAACAAGTCTTCAGGAGTTTACCACGACAGAAACAATGCTTTGGCGGTATCTATGTTTTTTATACCTTCGTACCTTCCTGATGTTTCAGCGGGGTATACGGTAGAATTTTTGTGCAACTGACAAGTTTACTATGTTCTGCAAGTTCTCTTAGCTTTTTCAGTAAAATAAATAGAAGATATAAACTCACAAAATGTCAAGAAAGGAACTATTCTCACCTATTAGGCCCCATTAAACAAAAAAAACTACAACATTCACCTTCTGAATTCAGGTTTCTCTCTTTCTCCGAGCTAAAACTATCTACTAAACTACTTTATTACCTTGTTAACACATTCAAATTCAATAGAAACGAAATCAAACTCACCAAATCCATCTCAGTTAGTCTTTCCACTGTTCCAGCGCTCACCAGCTCTGGTTTGGTTGCAGTAAATCCCCAATTCACAGACTTAGGGCTGGGACACGTAGCTGTCTTTGTCCCCCTAGAAAACATGAGGCAGGACGCTGGGTGCTACTCCGTGTCTACTCTTATGCCAACTTCTCCTCATATTTACCACAGACTGATATTTATGCTGGAAAGTAAAAGATATCTGCGGCTGTGATTGGTTGTCCCTCGTCACATGACATACAGTTTGTGTTGCTGCATTTCAGAAGTTGAATTTTGTTGATGCGCTGAAAACGATGGATTTGAGGGCACGAAAAACGCAGCATGCATACGTGCTCGTAGATGTTAAAATACGCTGGCTGTACAGCTGTTTTTCCACGCTGTCTCTCTGCCGCTGCTGGATGACTGTTTACAGTACTGTTACGTTAACTCCACCACTCTTAGTCACGATGTTTCTCAGCTACGCTGCCTGTTCTACGAGGAGAGACTGACCTCTGGTGGCACGTGCTGTGAACTACATATATTACATCCTTAATGCAGCCTCTTGATATGAGTTTAATAGAAAGAGGAGCATCTGTATTTACGACGGCACTGACGATCATAGCTTCAGAATCTCTAAATACTCTGGTACACCGTGATACCGTGATGCCGCCCAAGCAGAGTAGAAACATGTTAAGATAGAACAAACTACTGTAAAAGGAACCATAGGTCTGATCTGAGACCAGTTAATAGACTCAGTCTTACTAAATAATAATCTGACCTTTGACCTCCTCAGGACAGCAGCTCCAGCTCTGAAAGTCTGGAGTTTCAGACTCGTCCCGTAAGTTCACCAGCGTCATGTTCTCCCTCCAGGGTGCATTGTGGGAAATGAAGTCTGTGATGGAGGCTGTGGGTTGTGGTTCATTATGAGGTGACGTCTCAGACATTCAGCTCAGGTGTAAATAAACAGAAACACCTGAAGGAGCTGAACGTCTGGACTCACCGCAGTAATTCTTGATGTTTCTGTTGGATCCAATCAGCTGTTTGATGTGTGGGTGAACCAATCAGGACGCTGATGATCCCGTCATCAGGTTTCCTCTCACTGATTCTCTCTGTTTGTGTGTCAGGTTTGTGTTTGGTGTCATAGAAACGGATACATCAACAGGACGATGTGTGTCAATGTGGATGGTCTGAATGTCGACTGCTAGCATTGCACAACAGTGTGTCAGCAAAATGTACTTTCAGTAGTAATATACAGCATCCAAATTAGGCCTAAGGTCAGATGATTTACATTTAGAGAGACTGAAACTGTCATTATACATTTATTTAATTAGTTCTACGACTGCCCTCGACTAAGAATTTTCCTAGTCGACCAGTACTCTTCATTTAGGGCCATTAGTCAACTAGTCGCCCACATGTTCATGATATTAATGTAATGATTGAATGACATATTTTGGTGGTTTGAGTTGAAGGTGTGAGAAAGAATAGTCTCAGTAACATTGTTAACACTGTGCTACATTACAGAGAAATACAAACCGTACTAATGAACCTTCATTAATATAGGCCTATATTTTATCTCCAAGTGCACGTCACACACTGAGCGAGCCGCCTGTTAATGACGCTGTGGGCTAATGGGCATGTAGCTACTTCCATGTTTCACATGATACGTCATGTTTGTAGTGGACCAGTGAAGATGAGTTTACATATCACCTTGGGTTGGTCCTTCACCTTCTCAAAATGATCCCACACTTTGGACACCTCCTAATCTGTAATCTACGAAGTGATGATGAGCAGGGTCTGAAGTCACTCTCAGATAGGAAACACTGTTGGTTTAAAAGATGAAGTGATATCTGTGGCTATCAGCACAAACCTGACACACAAACATCAAACTCTCACCTGTTACTCACCTGTGTCTCTCTCAGAGGAGACAGCAGAGACTTCAACCACCAGCACACAGCAGTAACATGCCTCTGTCTCTCTCTCTCTCTGCCTGCCTGTCTTACAGCCGGTGCGTCTGGCTCCTCAGAGGGAGTTCATAAAGTCTCTGATGGGGATCGGGAAGCGTCTGGCCACGCTGCCCACCAAAGAGCAGAAGACTCAGCGGCTGATCTCAGAACTGTCGCTGCTCAACCACAAACTGCCGGCTCGAGTCTGGCTGCCCACCGCCGCCTTCGACCACCATGTGGTCAGAGTGCCGCACACACAGGCCGTCGTGTTGAACTCCAAAGACAAGGTTACACACACACACACACACACACACTCACTCACTCACACACAGGGTTTAATGTCAATGCTTATTTTATATCGACTTGTCCAAAGTCAGTTTAATTAGTTAGCAATTATTAAATAAAAGCAGTGTTTATGTAAGTAAATAAATCAGAATAAGGTCACTGTGTCGCAGGTGCATAACAACAAACATTCTTGAATATCATGACTGATATGACAACCACTTCCTGTCCAGGCAATTATACAACTTTAAGACAAAATTAGTCCCTGATTCAGACCAAAGGAGACAGCTCTAGGTCTGAGAGCACCCTGAGTCATCACTTACGACCCACTACAACTGTGTGATGTATTATTCTGCACTCTGCCTGGATTTTCTTATTATCTGTGCTCGAGATGTTTATGGGCGTGTACCGTCACAGCGCTCAGGTGAAGTCGGAGTGTTTAAAAGGTAGCAACCAGGTGCCAGACCATAAACAGCAGGCGTCCAAGAGACACAGTGCTGAAAAAAAAGCAAATACAGTGAGGCGAAATGTTGAATGAGAGCGAATCTGGGGTGGGCTTTTAATTTCACACAGACAGTAACCAACAATCTCTTTATCATATCATCATTTTATGGGCAATCAGGCAATCTGTTTCTTTAATCTGAGCCCTGACTGTTATGACATCATCTCTTAGCTGGTCATGTGACCTGTGCTGCCCTCTCTGACCCCTCAGGCTCCGTACCTAATCTACGTGGAGGTTTTGGAGTGTGAGAACTTTGAGACCTCCAGCGTTCCAATCCGGATCCCGGAGAACCGGATCAGGAGCACTCGCTCTGTGGAGAACCTGCCCGAATGTGGCATGACGGCAGATCAGAGGGCCGGCAGCTTCTCCACGGTTCCAAACTACGACAACGACGACGAGGCCTGGTCTGTCGACGACATCGGAGAGCTGCAGGTGGAGGTGAGGTTCAGGAAAACTGAACTAGAGAAATAACACATTTAAAATAATGTTTAAATGCCACTGTGGAAGAATTTATAAAGAGAAGAGAAGGGGGCCGAGGACGGAGCCACAGCTGTTTGAAATAATATGCTGTTAAAGTCGTTAAGTAATGACTTATGACAACAAAAATACGGTTAGATCAGCTTCGTATCAGACATAACTGACTGTCCTTTCCTCCTGCAGCTCCCAGAGATCCACACCAACAGCTGTGATAACATCAGTCAGTTCTCAGTGGACAGTATCACCAGTCTGGAGAGCAAAGAGCCGGTGTTCATCGCTGCTGGAGACATCAGGTCTGAACACACACTAGTGTTGTCAACAATATTTATTATATGGAGACACGATGCGGCAGGTCTGTCAGCTGTCGGTCAGTCACATGACACAAACATGACCTCGGTCAGGTGGTTTTATTTTCCCTCTGCAGTTACGTTAATGAGTCTCCACCTTATGAAACAACAGATTAGAAATATGTTTGTAACTCTGTCCTCTCTGTGTGTTTCAGGCGGCGTCTGTCGGAGCAGCTGGCTCAGGCCCCCACCACATTTAAACGGGACCCTGAGGACCCGTCAGCTGTGGCCCTGAAGGAGCCCTGGGAGGAGAAAGTGCGGTAAGTGAAGCTCAGGGTGGAGGCGGTGTTTGTTTTGCTACAGACTTGAAGGAATACGTCACTGTTTTTCCTGGAAAACCTTCACACAGTCATGTGATCCTCAGTTTTAATACGTCAGACTGGTTACATCAGTGTGTGTCTAACATACGAATAGTATAAATGTATATGAAATACATGTTTGTATATAGTTAGAGGTACATACATTTGACTTTAGTGTTTTGTCAGACTGTAGTGTATATTGCTGACCATATATTTCTGACTGTGGAGAATATTTCTGACGATGTTTTTCTGACTGTATATTTCTGAGTGAAGTTATATATTTCTGACTATAGTGTATATTTCTGGCTGTAGTGTGTATTTCTGACTAATATATATTTCGGACTGTTTTGTACATTTCTAACTGTATTTCTGACTGTAGTCTATATTTCTGACAGTAATGTATATTTCTGACTAATGTATATTCCTGACTGTAGTGTATATTTCTGACAGTAATGTACATTTTAGACTGTAGTGTATATTTCTGACAGTAATGTATATTTCTGACTGTAGTGTATATTTCTGACAGTAATGTACATTTTAGACTGTAGTGTATATTTCTGACAGTAATGTATATTTCTGACTGTAGTGTCTATTTCTGACAGTAATGTATATTTTTGACTAATATATATTTCGGACTGTTTTGTACATTTCTAACTGTATTTCTGACTGTAGTGTATATTTCTGACAGTAATGTATATTTCTGACCAATGTATATTCCTGGCTGTAGTGTATATTTCTGAGAGTAGTGTATATTTCTGACTTTAGTGTATATTTCTGACAGTAGTGTATATTTTTGACTAATATATTTCAGACTGTTTTGTACATTTCTGACTGTATTTCTGACAGTAATGTATATTTCTGACTGTTATATATATTTCTGACGAGTGTATATTTCTGACTGTAGTGTATATTTGTATTTGTGTGTGTCCCTGCAGGAGGATCAGAGAAGGATCTCCGTACGGTCACCTTCCAAACTGGAGGCTGCTGTCTGTTATTGTCAAATGTGGAGACGACCTGAGACAAGAGCTGCTCGCCTTCCAGGTGCTGGAGCAGCTCAAGGTAATGCTATGACATCACCAACATCACATGATCACAACACACCAATGAAAAATAGCAGACTCATCTTTCCTCTGCACGTCTTTCACCTCCTCCTGCAGTCCATCTGGGAGCAGGAGCGAGTCCCCCTCTGGATAAAGCCCTACAAGATCCTGGTGCTGTCGGCGGACAGCGGGATGATCGAGCCCGTGATGAACGCCGTATCCCTCCACCAGGTGAAGAAGCAGAGCCAGCTGTCTCTGCTGGACTACTTCCTGCAGGAACACGGAGCTCCGACCACCGAGGCCTTCCTGTCCGCTCAGAGGAACTTTGTCCAGAGCTGCGCCGGGTACAGCCTCATCTGTTACCTGCTGCAGGTCAAAGACAGGTGAGATGATGACATCACCTCGCAGCCGGCCTTCAGAGTTCAGTTTGTCTTTCAGAAACTGTCCTTCACGGAGGGACTGACTTAACCCAACGATAACCTCACCCCTGACTCTGTCCTCTCAGGCACAACGGGAACATCTTACTGGACGCTGAAGGTCACATCATCCACATCGACTTCGGCTTCATCCTCTCCAGCTCTCCCAAAAACCTTGGCTTTGAAACATCCGCCTTCAAACTCACCACAGAGTTCGTAGACGTGAGTTCATTTCTCATTTTTAATCATCAGTCACAAGATATGATAGTGGACACTGAGGAGGGTCAAAGGTTGCTGAGCGAGTTATGGTGTTCCACAGGGAGGATTTACGGGTCCTCTGAAAGGTTGTAGTCCGCTCTATAGTCCATGTTTCTAATTTATAGGCTGCGATGCATGTGTTTAATGTGTTTATGGTATCCTGGATAATGTTTTGTGTGTGTGTGTGTGTGTGTGTGTGTGTGTGTGTGTGTGTGTGTGTGTGTGTGTGTGTGTGTGTGTGTGTGTGTGTGTGTGTGTGTCAGGTGATGGGCGGTCCGGACGGCGACATGTTCAACTACTACAAGATGTTGATGCTTCAGGGTCTGATAGCAGCCAGGAAACACATGGACAGAGTGCTGCAGATAGTGGAGATCATGCAGCAAGGTAACAGACACACACACACACACACACACACACACACACACACCTGTCAGGTGTTTGCGTGTCTGTACTGTACTGACTCCGCCCCCTCCCCTCAGGCTCCCAGCTGCCCTGTTTCCACGGCTCCAGCACCATGCGGAGCCTGAAGGAGCGTTTCCACATGAGCCTGACGGAGGAGCAGCTGCAGCTGCTGGTGGACCAGCTGGTGGACGGATCCATGAGGTCGCTCACCACCAAACTGTACGACGGCTTCCAGTACCTCACCAACGGCATCATGTGACCTGTGGCGTCATGTGACCCTGTGACCTGTGTGCAAGTGAGCGAGTGTGTGCGTGTGTGTGTGTGTGTATGAGAGCGTTGAACAAATGCAGAGACTGTCTACAGACTGATGATCCTCATGTTTTATAACTGACTGCAGAGACGATGAGCCGCCCTCTGTTGGTCCTCCTCCTCTTCTTCTTCTTATTTTATTGTCTTATTCCATATTCTTCTTCTTCTTCATCTTCATCTTCTTCTCTCTTCATCTGTCAGTTGAATCTTTTCGTTGTTTCGTCTTTTCTTTGGAAGATTTCCTTTTCGTCTCGTTTGGTTTCATCTCTCTTCCTCTTCTTTTTCCATATTTGGGCAGACGTCCCTGATTGGCTGCTCAGCCGGACTCTAAGCCAATCAGAGAGCAGCCCCGTTTTAGTTTGAAATGTGAACACTCGGCAGGTGGACAGTTTTTACAGGTAGACAGAGTCTGTTACCATGGAAACTGAAGCTGATGGAGGACGCACGCAGACTCTGTAAAGGACCATACCGGTGTTTTAACTAACTGTAAACCACTGACCCCAAACCAGTTTGTCTTCTGTCCATTAAAACAAAACCAGTTTCAACCAATGACTGTTTTTACTGTTTCATGTGGCGACGTGACGGGCTTCAAATGTTCAGCCTGACTGCAGTTTGGAGTTTTGGAGGTAAAAAAAATAAATCAGATAAAGTGAAACCAGCACAGAGAACATGTTTTAAACAACGTCAGCCCAGTGAAGTGTATCCATAAAGAATATAATTATTATACAACTTGAGATAATAACCTGGAATTCAACAGATAAATACCAGAAAAAGAAAAAAATTCCTGTTCATACTAATCATGTGAGATCAGAGCTGGAACTTCCTGATGTTCTCAGTCGAGGGCGTTGACTCTACGATCAAAAACAGACATCGATTTAACTTAATTTGCTGGTTGCGATATTTTTGGATATTTAAAACTTCTTGATACCACATCATTTAGAGAACTAAAATTTAAAGAAATTAAACTGACCAGTATCAGGTGTGGGGGCAGCAGGCTGAGCAAAGTGCCCCAGACATCCCTCTCCCCAGCAACACTTTCCAGCTCCTCCAGTGGGACGTGCCTGAAACACCTCTAACAGGAGGCGCCCAGGAGGATCCTGATCAGATGTTGAACCACAGCCTGCCAGAGGAAACGTTCAGAAAAATAAAAACATCAGTAAAAACACTGGAGACACTTTGACTCAAAACTTTATGACACCGTGTGGCGTACAAAAAAAATATGTGTGTCTGAAATATCTAAACTATTATTGGATGGATTCTGATTAAATGTAGTTCATCATTCATGTTCTACTGAACCAAAATAACTTTGATGATCCTCTGACTTTTCATCCAGCGCCATCAACAGGTCAGCAGTTTAACGTGCAATATTAATATTAATATTTATTTATTATTTATTTTGCAGAGGAAACGATTTTTTAGGCAAAAGTTTGGTTATAATAAACATTCAACAACTAAAGTTGACCGCAGACAAAAATAAAGAATGAAACTACATAAATGATGGTACAGAAAAAGGTGTTTTATTTTGTGATGAGAGAGAATAGAAATATAACTGTGAGCTTTAAGCCGTCTGCAGGTGTGTCAGACTCAAACTCCCAGCATGCACTCTGAGGTCGTCATCAGCAGGAGGAATTTTTACTACTTGTCAAAGTCAAAGGTCACTGTGACTTCACAAGATTTACAGTTAAAACACTGAAGATTAATAAAGTAACATCTGTAGGTTATGAATTTTTTTTGTTATTTTTTAGATTCAAATGATTAAAAAAATAAAAATATTTCATGTTTCTCAAACTGAATCCAATAAAATACATATATCATACTCTATAGATATTGTTTTTATTATAATCTGATCAAATCTGAGGTTTTTTATACAGATACACAGAACAAACTGCTGTCAATAATCAATCAGTCAAACTTTATTTGTAAAGCATCTCTAACACATCTTCAGTGTAATCATGTAAAAACTCTTTAGAGCTGAAAACAAAAACATCAACAGTAAAATACTTTTGCTTTTATATAATTAAGATATATAAAGAGGTTTAAAACATGAATATAAATGCAACTATTAAATATATAAAAACAATAAACATAAACAGATGGACCATTTTATTTCTGCTTCATTTTAAAAAGCATCTATTTAATATTTAAAAACGTGTGTACACATTACAAAATCAGATTTAACAGCATAAACGGAATAAAAATGCAAACAACTTTAAGATAATGAATTTAATATACTCAATAAAATATAATGTATCAACAGTAAAATATGTGTGCTCATATATAAATAAAATATATAGAGAGGTTCAAAATGTGAAAATAAATGAAAAAGAATTAAATATATGAAAATAATAAATATAAACAAAGGGACCATTTCTTTCTGCTTGATTTACAAACATCTGTTTAATATTTACAGATTTACACAATATAATTGTGAATAGTGAATTTCATATAGTCAATAAAAATATAAGACACTGAAAACACTCTTTTTTTATTTGTTTGTTTATTTTACAGTTGACCTTTTAAAAAAATGAATACATGAAAAACAAACAATAAAAGTCTTGAATATTTTCTAGTTTCAGCATTTTTGTGTCTGTAAATAAAATAAATTTCTAACTCTGACGTAAAAAGTTGTGACGTGTTTCCGTCCCGGTTTCGGACAGTTGGGGGCGGCAGAGCTCCAGCCGCTCTGCGTCAGGACTTCATTACCCAGAGTTCCCCGGGCAGAAGGAGGAGGAGGAGGCGGGGCTCTACCTGCCCACACCTGCAGAGAGTTGAGAGTCTGAAGACTGAAGGAAGAAACAGACAGAAAACAAAGTGGGAAGAAAAATGTTGTTGAGACCAACAGAATCCGCCTGATCGACTCACCTGAACCGAACTGATCCGGACCGAGCTGACCCGGGATCAGTCCACGTCCACCTGGACCCGGATCCACCTGAGACTCAAGATTTCTTAACATTTACCTGAAGCAGGAAGTGAAGCAGGAGGGGCAGCAGACAAGATGGTGAGCTCACTTTATTACTTTACACTGCAGGAGAGACCCGAACCTGGACCTGGTCCTGATCCCAGTCCTGGACCTGGTCCCAGTCCTGGTCCTGGATCTGGTCCCGGTCCTGGTCCAGGTCCTGATCCTGCAGAGTTCAGGTTTACTGTAAGACTCCTGCAGGAACAGATCCCTGATCAGCTCTCTGCTGTTTGAGCTAAAACTTCCTGATCACAAGTTTTTCTTCTTGTTCCTCTTCTTTAAATAATTTTATTAAATAAAAATGTAATGTAACTTGAGAATAACTGTAATAATTATTATTTAGAAATAATTTATAATAATTATAAATCAACGTTTTTTAAAAACTCAATTTAAAAACGTAAGGATTTAAAAAAATATGAAAAAAAAATTGAACAGCAGGAGAATTTACTTTGCTTATCGTATTTTGTTTTTCTTTGTAAACTGCTGTCGAACAAATAAAAAAATGTATTAAAAAAACAAAACATAAGGATTAATTAAAGAAAAAAAACAGCGTAAAACACAAAAACGAAACAAAAAAATTTAATAAAAATATGCAGGAGTATATGAAATAAAATAAAATAAAACATGGATAAATTAATAAAAAATATATAAAAATATACACATGAATAAATTTATGTCAATAAATAGCTATTTAAAAATTTTATAGCTTATTTAAAAAATATCGGTCATTCAGATATCAGTCATTTTCCCTTCCTGTTACCATGGAAACCCTCATTATTATATATTGAGTTCATCAACCTGTGGCCCCTCAGATATGTTACTGAAGCCACGAGGGCCAAACATTATAGTAATTTTATTACTTTTTATTATTTGTTTTGGTTCAAAGCATTTTTAATTTTCATTTCACATCGTTTCATAATTTTCTGTCTGACTTTACTCTCTGTTTTGGTTTAACTTTATTGACTCTGCTGCAGCTCTCAGCCACAACGTGTCAATCATATATTAATGTGCATTTATATATCAGTTTATTTTCTGTTACCTGTGTTCATGGAGACACAGATAGTAAAAGATAAATAACTTTATATATTTACAGGTTTATGTTCAGCACAAAGCATTAATACGATTAATTATAAAAACTATTATAATTTAATTACTAATTATTAGTGTTTCAGGAGACCCTTCATCCCCACGGGAATAAGACTGTTTCATACGTCCTGAATCCAGTCACACACACACACACACACACACACACACACACACACACACACACACACACAGACACACACACACACAGACACACACACATACGCACACATTTACACACGTCACATTAGCCACAACTGGACTGGACTGTGTAATGGACAGATTTATTTTAATTTAATCTCTATTTGTGCACTTATTTTGATGTGTTTTATTTTGTTTTTTGTCTTTTATGAGCTGCTGGACGGCTGAGTTTCCCTTCAGGGATAAATAAAGTTCTTTCTATTCTATTCTGTTCTAATAATTATTATATGACTGCAGGTGTAACTCTACTCTATTATAAGTTTCAAAAACAATTCACCACCTGAATGACTTCAGTATAAACTCAATGAATGACGTCAGTCACAGAAACATGTAGTAAACGTAGTACTGTATTACTGCAGTACATTACTGAGAGTACTCAGGCGGGGGTTGGCATCAGGGGCCGAAGTACACGTCCATCTTCATGGTCCCAGTGTTTATGTGTGTGTTTGTGTGTAGTTGATGTATCAGCTGTTACTTATTTCAGCTCTAAAGTCAATGTGTTTTATTTCTGTGAGTGTTTTTCTGTCACTGTAAACTCAGTGTTGTGTTTTTATCAGGGGCGTAGCTCCATGCACACACACACACACACACACACACACACACACACCTGTGGCCCCCTGACGCTCCTCTGTTGATCCATGTCTCCCTCACACACCTTCTGATTTTATTTGTTTGTTTGTTTTGTTGTTTTTTGTTTACAAAGTCAGTTTGCTTTCTTTCCTTTCTTTCTTAAAGCCCTGATTCTCCTCTCTCAGGTAATGACAGTGTATGTGTAACATGACAGTGTGTGTTGGTGCTTCAGCAGCGTCAGCGGTCACTCACTCATTTAGAGCTGAATCCTGGTGACAGAGCAGACTGAACCATTGTGTGCCTGTAAGGGGTGAGAACGACCTCAGAGAACTCCCACTGTTTTTTATACAAAGTTCAGCCCTTTAACTCCGTTGATTCAGCCAACTGTAGTTACTGCAAATAACTGCAAATAAAATCAAACTTTTAATCCCAGGCTTTTCCAGGCCCCCCAGTCAGTCCCACTTTTCCTCCCAGTACGCCGCCCCTGGACAGTCGTCAGCACAGGTTCAGTTCAGTTTGCTAGTTTATGAACTCTGACTTTAATCTGACAGCACACACACACACACACACACACACACACACACACACACACAGAGCGCTGCATGTCGAGGCGAACACGTCGGGGCGTCGCCGCTCCTCAACAAGATCCTACAGGAAAGAAGGAATGCTGGGAATTCTTCAGGCGGGAGAGACGCCTCGACCAATCATACAGTGTGTGTGTGTGTGTGTGTGTGTGTGTGTGTGTGTGTGTGTGTGTGTGTGTGTGTGTGTCTGCTGAACAAACACATAATAACAGTGATGATGCTCCTGCAGTGTTTCAGTAAAAGTCCTCTAAATGTTTCTCAAGTAAAAGTACAACAGTGTTGTCGTTACAAATATATTTAAGGTCCCAAAAATAAAAGTACTTCATATTTAGAATAATATATATGATCTCATTGGATCTTAATTATATATCTATAAATGTTTAACAATATTTCTGCTGTGATAAAATGAACAGAAAAATGATGTTAAACCTTTAAAGCAGTTCATTATTTAAGGTTATTATGAATCTGATCGTACAGATTGACACTGTGTAGCTGTGGAAATATGACGCTTTATATTGTAAAATCTCATTTATTATATTATAGTTTATCTTTACAGAACACAGCTGCACAGTTTCCTGAAGTATTAAAACTAATAAGATGATTTAAATATGTTAAATACAACTGAACTCGATTTAAAGCAAATAAAAGCTGCACGGCTGCTTCCTGTTTCATAAAGTATTTATAATATTTAGAGTGTTCATTATAATATCTCATTCAGATCGCTGCTTTTCATCAACACGTCAGTGAAGTTCATTTAAAGGTTAATAATGATGTTAATAACCAAACACAAACCTACTTCTGTCAGCTGAAGGGGACAGAGCAATCTGCCCGAGGAAATCAGGTCGGCCGAGTCAGTGATCTCTTTAAGTCCCGTCTTATTCTGGAGAGCCTTTCCTGATTTTACTTGAGTTATGTCGTTTATTTCCTGTTTTTATACACCGCAGTGTTTTTATCAGCTCTTTTAAAAGCTGTTTTCATGTCTCGCCTGTTTGAATCATTAACATGTAAAACACTCTGTAACTCTGATTGAAAAGCGCTTTATAAATGAAGATGATAATTATTATTATTATTTACCTTTGATGTATGAAACGTACGAAGTGAATCCTGACAGCAGGTCAGAGGTCAGAGGTCAGAGGTGATGGACATGTCGACATGATCAGCTGACTGTCTGTGTGTTTGTGCCCCGCCCCTCAGGGTAGCAAGGAGCGTTACCATTGGCAGGCTCAGAACGTGAAGGTGAGCGGGGTGGACGACATGGTGCTGCTGTCCAAGATCAACGAGGACGCCATCACGGAGAACCTGAAGAAGAGATACATGGACGACTACATCTTTGTATCCTCACACACCTGCAGCCTTTAACGTGTCTCTGTGTTTGTTAAACCAGATTATGAGTCAGAAATCTACTGTCAGAGAGCAGAAGACAAACTGAGAGACAGGAAATGTTCTGAACATGTTGGTTCTGGTTTTAGTGGTTCTGGTTCTGGTTCTGGTCCTTGACCTGGTTCTCTCTCTCAGACCTACATCGGTCCAGTTCTGATCTCTGTGAATCCGTTCAAACAGCTTCCATATTTCACTGACAGAGAAGTGGAGCTCTACCAGGGAGCGGTAAGACAACAACAACAACAACAACAACAACAATTCACACACATACACATACGTCTATCCATCGATCCATTACACATTGTTTTTTTTTAAATAAACACACACACATTCTGAATTTGATTCTGCAGTATGTTTCACCTTTTCTCTGAACAACACTCAGTACGTGTTCGGGAACTGAGGACACAAACTGTTGAAGTTTTGAAAGTCAAATTCTGTCCCAGTGTCTCAACAGTCTGAGGTGTCCGTTGTCATATTTTGCATTTAGTAATGTGTCACACATGTTCAGTGGGAGACAGGTCAGTCTAGTACCTGCACTCTGTCACTATGAAGCCACGCTGTTGGAACACTAATGTGTCTCAGTGTCTCGCTGGAGTGAGCAGGGACACTCCTGAAAAAGACGAAACTGAAGATGAAACCGTTGGACTGGATGATGACGTCACTGTGTGGATGTTTAAATGTAAAATGTTTTTGAACATGAACATATTGACCCTCCCCTCAGGCTCAGTATGAGAACCCCCCCCACATCTACGCTCTGGCTGACAACATGTACAGGAACATGATGATCGACAACGAGAACCAGTGTGTCATCATCAGGTAGGCGGGACTTTTCACTTTAACAACAACAGCTGTCAGTGATTCTGACATTGAATACTAATGACTGAATAAACAACAATCAATTACTAAACGTGGTGGCACGGTGGTGCAGTGGTTAGCACTGTCGCCTCACAGCAAGAGGGTTCCTGGTTTGAACCCAGGGTGGAGGAGCCCCTCTGCATCTTCTCCCCGTGTCAGTGTGGGTTTCCTCCAGGTACTCCAGCTTCCTCCCACAGTCCAAAGACATGCAGGTTAATTGGTGACTCTAAATTGTCCGTAGGTGTGAATGTGAGTGTGAATGCTTGTCTGTCTCTATGTGTCAGCCCTGTGATAGTCTGTCTAGGGTGAACCCTGCCTCTCACCCAGTGTCAGCTGGGATAGGCTCCAGCCCCCCCGCAGACCCTCAAGAGGATAAGTGGTTATAGAATATGAGAATTTCTAAACACATTAATTATTAAGACGAAGACATACTTCATTAATTCCTGAGGGGATATAACTCTGTTGTCATATACACACAGGCCTGAAATACACACACATTCACAAACAGAACCTATAGATGCATTAAGAGTGAGGGGGGCTGCCTTGAACAGGTGCCCTGAGCACTTGGAGGTTCAGCTCCTTGCTCAAGGACCAGTCCACCCTGCCGTTCCCAACCCATGTCCCTGTGTGCTAAGCTGCTGCCGAGTACCAGGTACTTCCAGGCAATCTCCCACCCAGGTACTGACACGGTTCAACCCTGTATTTTTATTTTCATTTTTATTTTTATGATCAAACATACAAACCTGTACAATAAAATATGAACAGATAAGCAGGTCACAAACAAGTGTCTAAAAAAATACAAGAATACTCAATAAGTTATCAACATATTAACAGATCATGGACAATATACAGAAAAATATAAAGTAGATATAAAAAAAGAAATCTGAGAAACTTCAAGAAATCACAGTGCAAGAAAAGAAATAGGTTAAAAGTTAGAAGTGTAGAACTAGGATATCATCATTGACACCGCACAATCTGCTCTTGTCTACAAATTCTTCAAATGTGTAAATGCTGTTCCTTTGGTCTGAGACAGAGAGGCAAAAATATTAGTGAACATGAACGACTCTCTCCCAAATCAAAAAACTCGAGAGCTTAAACTCAAGTTTGTGATGTCATAGTGTGTAAAGTCTGGAGCTGCTCCAGAGACCATGAATGGTGAAAGATGATCTAGATGAAACTGAGAGCAGCCATGTGGAACGTTCTGAGTATACGGGTACATACTCTGTGCCAGAGCTAAGAATAGAATAAAGCGCATTTGGGTATAACAAAGAAAACAAACAAAATCAGGCTCCCTTTCATTGTCTGTGGAGCAGCTCCAGACTTTATATCCTGTGACATCACAAGTTTGAGACTTACTGTTCTGGTTTCTGTCTTTGAGAGAGAGCAGCTCGTGTTCTCAAATGTTGTTTGAAGTTTCCAAGGCTACGGAAACATCACTGGAATTCTTAATTCAGGCGGTGTTCCTCTTTAAAGACTGTACAGTTATATCAGGTTTGATTGACAGCAGCCTGCCGTCAGAGTCACATGTTGGCCCACTTCACAGAGCTCAGAGAAAACAGGACAAACAACCAAAAACTTATTAGCCCTTAAACTACTGAGAAAAACCTGCAGAACAGGCAGCACCGGAGGAAGTACTCCGATATTTTACTGAAGTAAAAACTCGCTGAGCAGAGTGGTGGAACGATACTATTATATAAATTCATTCATTCATTCATTCATTTTCTGAAACTGCTTCCCAGCTGACACTGGGCGAGAGGCAGGGTTCACCCTGGACAGGTCACCAGACTATCACAGAGCTGACACATAGAGACAGACAACCATTCACACTCACATTCACACCTACGGACAATTTAGAGTCACCAATTAACCTGCATGTCTTTGGACTGTGAGAGGAAGCTGGAGTACCTGGAGCAAACCCTACACTGACACTGGGGAGAACATGCAGACTCCGCACAGAAGAGCTCCCCCACCCTGGGTTCGAATCATAACCTCTCCTGCTGTGAGGCGACAGTGCTAACCACTGCACCGCTGTGCCACCTATTATTATGTATATAATATTATTAAATTATTGTTGCTAATGCTTCGACACGTAAGCAGCAGTTTAATGTTGCAGCTAATTTAAAACACTTAACACCATCTTTTATAAACAGACCACATGTTTACAGATTATGCATTTACAAACTAGAGTCGCTGTCACACAAATGTAGTGAGGTATAAAGTGACGTAAACATTTAAATACTCGAGTGAAGTTAAAGTACCTCAAATTCGTACTTGTGAACAGTACTTTAGTAAATGTTGCAGACGAGGATGTTAACACAACGAGGAAAGTTTGACATAATAAGATGATTTCTGTCTTCACACCTGCTGAAGGTAAATTAATGTGGTGACACTGACAATGTTTCCTGTTTCCTGTTTCCTGTCAGCGGTGAGAGCGGAGCGGGAAAAACTGTGGCTGCCAAATACATCATGAGCTACGTGTCCAAAGTGTCCGGAGGAGGAGACAAAGTCCAGGTCAGTACGGAGAGTGCTGCTCATGGTACAGTTTGTCATTCTGGTAGTTTGGGGTGCAGTTACTCAGAGTTTAGCTGTTTGAATCAGAATATGGAGAGAATTATTTAGATTGTTTTAGGTGAGCGGTCTGCAATCTTTACCATCAAAAGAGCCATTTTTGGCCAAAACAAAAAGAAAGGTAAAATACCTGGAGCCGCAAAAACATATCTGAGTTTTATAGTCTTAATTAGCCAACAGGCGTAAATGAGCATTCATTAATATGCTTTAACACAATCAGTCCTTCCAGAAAATCACAATCTTGCGATAGCAATAATTAACACAAATTCAATGAAAGTCCGCAATATGTGCGGGGGCTTGCAATTTTTCAAAAGTTCTGCAATTTTTCCACATTTTCTGGCTGACTGGAAGTCGTCGCACATGTGACATCATTTGAAACGTCATCAGACGCGTCATCAAATGGCGCTAATGTCATTGCAGTGTGGAGAAAGGCTCTGTATTGACATAAGAATTGTCCCTTTGTTTAAATGCATACAATATGTGTTGAATTGATTCAAATGTTATGTTTACAGAAGATGTAGCTTACATGTTGTTTTACAGTCACATTGTCTGCTTTGAGAGCTACAATATTCACTCAGGATTTTTTGAAAACATTATTGGAGTCCATGTTTTGAAACTAATTCAATAAAACTAAAGAAGAGAACTGAAACATTTGCAGCTGTTTTTGGAATATTCACTATGATTATTATAGCAAGTCATTACATCACTTAATTTTTGGAGCCAGTAGTTCAGAAAATCACTTTTTTTTTTTCTCCTGACTTGCAATTTTTGTCATTAGCCGCAATTTCCCGCAAAAAAATCACATAAAAATGCTGCAATTTTTATGTGATTTGTGACAAAATTGGCCGCAAATTCATTTTTTTTTTGCCACAAGATCCTGGAGAGACTGCGCAACGTGGCCACTCTGAAGTGGGCTTTTTATAATTATTTGGTTCCTTAACTTTGCAGTATTGGTGGCGATGGCAGATGAACATGTCCATGCATTAAATTCTTGATTTTTTTTTTCCCCTTAGCTAGGGAGACTCAATACCAGCCATTGCTATTGAGATTTGGCAAAATTTAGGTACATTTTAGGTGACGAAACATTAAAACATTTTTATATTTGGTGTGTAGGCTACACACTTTTACAACTGGAGAATTTAAGCATCATTTTAAGCCCACAACAGTGATGAAAGAAAATAAAATAAAATTAATTTCCATATAATTTTCTGAAGTCACAGGGAGCCACTGGAGAGGGGCCAAAGAGCCATGTGTGGCTCCAGAGCTGCAGGTTGCCTACCCTAGGTTTAGGGCCTGCACACATGCCGTGTCTTTTATCTGCCTGGAAAACACGAGATTGGACACTGGGTGCTTCTCCTGTGGACGCTGTGCTACCTTTCAAGAGCACAGAGGCAGTTTGCGGCCACAGCCCAAGCAACCGTAACCAGCACCATATCACAACCTGCGTAAAGAAATCCTGAGTGCAAAGCTGATCTTCTTCCAGGCACTGTTTTGTAGTATTAGAAGAGAGCAGGGCACAACTTACACATTTTATTTTTGGCTAAATATTATTGAAACTGTTTGAGTTTAGTTTTGTTTACGGATCTATCTATGATAGACATCCAAACATCTGTCAGTACCTCATCTAACCACCACCGCTTCATGAATAGAAAGATCAACACATAGACAGATACACAGTGTGTTTAGATATTATATATTTTTCTCTTTTCATTCATGACAGATTGATGGGTAGATGTTTGTAGATACTTATCTTTCCATCTACATCAGGGGAAAGATAGGTATCCATACAGGTAAACATCTATGTGTCAGTCTATCACTGATAGTCAGTGGTTGAGCTGATAGATGTTCGTAGGCTGGGTAACCTAGATCCACATGTCAACATATGAGTGTTGTATTTATGAATATTGATCAAAGCTGTGTGTCAGTAAGATACCTGACAGATCACAATGTATGTTTAATTTAAATAAGAACATCAGGTCAAACAGAACAGTGCAAAAATAGAAAAAATGCACTGTGTAATGCTTTAGTTGTAACACAGTGTACATCTTATAGAGCCCAGCTAACACTTGCTGGGAGTTGGTTATATAACTCAAAACAGTGCTGTGTTTTAGGCAACAAGACAGTTATTAAGATGATATATTGTTGGATTCGTGACTCACATAGACAGCTCAGGAATTGAAAAACAAGTACGACAAAGAAATTTAATTATATCAGCTGAAAACACTCTTTGTCACTGAACTCCGCTGAAACACGTCCAGTCTCTGTGGAATTTATCAGGTCACTGTTTGGTGGTATTGTGGTCAACGGGCTGGATGCACGAAAGGATCGACCCTGTGTAGCCACTTAAATGTCTTGTGTTACAATTTACCCTGCGTCAGGAGGTTACCAGTGTTTAGTGGCCTGCAATATTGTCCGTGGGACAGATGTGCTGGGTAGTCCTGCGGTAAAGTGATCATCTTCTACTCCATATTTCCCACAGGACAGATGTCTGCTGGCTGTGATTGGTTGTTCCTTTCACATGACATGCGGTGCCGCGCTCCAAAAGTTGAAGTGCTGCTGCACCCTAAAAAATACGCACTTGAGAACGCTTGCACATCTCGGCGATGTCACTCTCACTTTTGAGCACGCCTTCTGCACATAAATGACTTTAAGGGTGCAGAAAATGCAGCATGTGTACGGGCCCTTATTCCTGCTGGTAGTGCTATTGTTATTACTGCTGTTGCCATGGTTACTGCTGCTCCTGCTGATGAGCATGTGTGTATGTGAATGTGTGTGTGCGCAGCGTGTTAAAGACATCATCCTGCAGTCCAACCCCCTGCTGGAGGCCTTCGGTAACGCCAAGACGGTCCGCAACAACAACTCCAGCAGATTTGTGAGAACAAATTAATTCAGACAGATTCATACACAGTGTATAAACAGTTAACAGAATACTACGAACATATCCTACTGACACGTGTACACACTCTCCTCCTGTCAGGGTAAATACTTTGAGATCCAGTTCAGTCGAGGAGGAGCTCCTGATGGAGGAAAAATCTCCAACTTCCTGTTGGAGAAAAGTCGAGTAGTTTCACAGAATGCTGAAGAGAGAAACTTCCACATCTACTACCAGGTGCTGTAACGGATATTGCAGTTACTGCAACATGTACCAGCACGTACTGTAATGTGTACTGTAACAAGTACGACAACATCTATTCACATTTTCCTGACGCTGATTTATTTGGTGCCTTTCCCGTCTCCCTATACCATTGCTTTCTCTCCTGATCCCATCATTTACTCTCCCAATCCCGTCAGGTCGCTTCCTTTACTAGCCCAGTCGGGTTACTTCCTCTCTCAATTCCGTCAAGTTGCTTCCTCTCCCGATCTCATTGGGTTGCTAACTCTCAATCTCGTCACTTCCTCTCCTGATCCTGTCATGTCACTTCTTCTCTTGACCAGTCGGGTTGCTTCCCCTCCTAATACCATCGCTCACTCTCCCAGAATCATGGGGTTGTTTCCTTTCTCTATCCCGTCAGGTGGCATCCCTTCCCAAACTCTGTTGCTACCTCTCCTGATCCTGTTGTGGCACTTCCCCTCCCAATACCATCGCTCACTCTCCCAGTCTCATGGGGTTGCTTCCTTTCTCTATCCCATCAGGTCGCATCCCTTCTCAATGCCGTTGCCTCTTCTCCTGATCCTGTCAGGTTGCTTCCTCTCTTGATCCTGTCGTTTCCACTGCCGATTCCATTGCTTCCTCTCCCGATCCCATCGGGATGCTTCCTCTCCTGGTCCCAGTTGGTTTCTTCCTCTCCCAATCCTGTCAAGTTGCTTTCCCTCTTGATCCAATCATTTCCATTCATGATCCTGTCAGATTGTTTCCCATCCACATCTCATCGCTTCCTCTCCCAATCCCGTCGGGTTCCTTACTCTCCCAGTCCTGTTGCTACCACTACTGATCCTGTCGTGTCACTCCCACTCTTGACCAGTCGGGTCGCCTCCCCTCCTAGTACCATTGCTTACTCTCTATCTTGTCAGGCTGCATCCTTTCCCGATCCCGTTGCTTCCTCTACCAATCTTGTTGCTCCCTGTCCTGATCCTGTGATTTACCCTCCCCATCCTGTCAGGTTCCTTTCTCTCCTGATCCCATCACTTCCATTCCCGATTCTGTCAGATTGCTTCCCCTCCCAGTCTCGTAGCGCCACTGTTGCTACCTCTCTTGATCCTGTCAAATCACTTCTTCTCTTGACCAGTCAGGTTAATATTGTCGCTTACACTCCTGATCTCTTGGGGTTGCTTCCTCTCCCTATCAGGTTGCATCTTATCCCGATCCTGCCAGGTCGCTTCCTCTCCCAACCCGTAGCTTCCTCTCCTCATTACATCAGGTTGCTTTCTCTCTTGCTCCCGTCATTTATTCTACCTATCCTAATCCTAATTCTACAGATCACTTCCTGAACCCCATCGGGTTGCTTCTTTATCTTGACACGTTGCTTCCTCCCCCAAACCTATCATTTACTCTCCTGAAAACGCCAAGTCGCTTTGTTTACCAGCCTCATCTCCAGATCCCATTGGCTTGCTTGTTCTCCTGATTCCGTCACTTCCTCTGCCAATCCTGTTGGGTTGCTTCCTCTCCCTATCCCGACAGGTCTAAACCCTTTCCAATTCCATCGCTCTCTCTCCTGATCCTGCCAGGTACTGTTGCTTCCACTCCTCATTCCATCGGCCTTCCCTTCCCTCCTAACCCCCTCAGTACTTCCTTCCTGATCCTGCCTCTTTCTCTCCCTATCCTGGCACTACTTCTTCAGATTCCCTTTGTGTCCTCTGTATGTAAATCGAAGAACCTGTGCTGGATTTAATATAACAAGGAAATATTTTTCATAAACCTAATGTCTGTGACCTCTCTGACCTTTGATTGCTGTCCTTAGCTGTTGGAAGGGGCGAGTGCGGAGCAGAGGGAGAACCTCGGGGTCACGACCCCTGACTATTATTTCTACCTCAACCAATCGCAAACCTACACTGTGGAGGACATCAACGACAAAAAGGAGTTCTCTGATACTATGGTCTGTAACTGTCTCCATATGTCTCTTATCCTGTCTGTCTGTTTGTTGACCTGTTTTACTGACTGTCCATCTGTCTCTCTGTCCATCAGGAGGCGATGTCAGTAGTGGGTCTCTCTTTGGAGGAACAGGATTCAGTTCTTCAGCTCGTCGCAGGAATTCTTCATCTGGGAAACATCAGCTTCAGAGAGGAAAACAATTACGCTGTGGTCGAAAGCCAGGACTGTAAGATACTACACAATATGCACAATAAAAACTTCACGACACATTAGAGGTGATAATGTGGAGTCAAATAAGAGTCAGCAAGGTGCTGAGTTCATGAAATAGTTCAGGTGCACGCAGGTGTCTCTGAGATACTTTGACTCCATGTTAACAAATGCACACTGAACAAACACTGAGCTAGCTGTAGCCTGCAGCTACAGGCTACCATGAAGAGAATTTCAACAGACTGAAAATGTTGTAAACTGACTCCTTGATGGGTCTCTGATGGTGAAACGGTCTTCATCTGTCTTCCCGTCAGTCCTTGCGTTCCCGTCCTTCCTGCTGGGGATCCCTCAGGACGGTCTATGCAGTAAACTGACCAGCAGGATTATGGACAGTAAGTGGGGCGGCAAGACTGAGTCCATCTCCGTCACCCTGAACACCGAGCAGGCCTGTTTCTCCAGAGACGCCCTGTCCAAAGCTCTGTACACACGACTCTTCGACTTCCTCGTTGACGTCAGTCGCTTCAACACTCCACACACACTGTTTTATTTCACACTTTGTTTTACTCTGTTTTAATTATTTAATTTATGTGTGTGTGTGACAGTGTGTTAATAAAGCCATGCAGAAGGACCAGGAGGAGCTCAACATCGGAGTCCTCGACATCTACGGCTTCGAGATCTTCCAGGTAGAAACATGCACTCACCTGTTTGTTCTTTTCTACCTGTGAGGACCTTCAGTCACTACGTTTACATGCACACTAATATTCCGCCATTATTCCAAATAGACAATATTTTAAATTTGATACAGGTCATGTAAACAGTTTGGGATATTCCGAATTAGGCCTTTTTCGGAAGAAAGGATTTTCCAATTAAGCCGTGTTTTAGGAGCGTTCTTTGGACATGTGTACAACACATTCAGAGTATGCAACTAAGGCTGCTTTCACGCCACCGTGTGGTAAACCGCCCTGACAACCACGTACCTGCAGGAGTGTTCCCCAAAGAGCAAAGTGTTCTTTAAAGCAGCTTCTGCCACTGCAGTCCACCGCTGTGATGACAGGCAGGTGCTTCAGTGGACATTCACAGAAGTGCAAGCTAGCTTGTAGCTGCACACTGAAGCAAGACAACGGAAATCACTGAATTTACCATCATCGGAAGTTCAGTGGAAATGTCATCCCAGGCCCAGTTTTTCTTCTGGCTGTTGTTACAAGTAGCCAGCGCTGTAACTCAGAGTATTCAGACACCAGGATTATCAGCTCCTCCATCTTGTCTTCTTTTGCGTCTATGATGTCCGCTATTTGATCAGCCGGGCAGGCAGCAACAGTCAGAAGTTCAACACAACATGGTCGAGCAAAATCTGTGCGTGCTCATGTGGACAGCAACTACTTCTTATCCCCACCGCTGTGTTAGAAACGTTGTACACAAACCAGTAGCCAACAGTTTGAAGGCTGCGGTAGAGACACCTGTCCAAAAGAAAAGCCAACAGTTCAAGTCTGAAGGAGAAACACACCTCCTTTAAAAACAAGACTTGGACATAAACAGGTTTTTGGATATGAGCAAATATCACAGCGCCGACCTTTTAAAGAAGGTGACTGGAAGGAATGAAAAAGGGAGGCTGTGTTCACGCGGTTGAACAAGTCCACCACCAGTAGGAAAACCTTTCCATAGTTTGCTGTGACAGATGACACGTTAGAGCATGTTATGTACAGCTGCATTTTAACAGGAATGTTAGTGAATACTTATTTTCATTAGCCATGTAAATAGCTTAGTAGAAATATTGTCTTTTTTGAAATAAGGGCAAAATCGTAACATTCTGTGCATGTTGATGTAAATGTCATTGACACAATAAGTTCTCTGTTTCTGAACCTAAAAACAAGATTAAACCACCAGGCAGCACTTTGAAAACATGACAACTGGACAAAAATTTATCTCAAAACTCTGAGCAGAACTACAGGTACGGGGTCAGATAAGGGTCAATAATTTGCGTATATGAAGTCTGAAAATGCCGTGCACCAGTGAGTTTATACAAAGCTTTAAGGAAGAAAACCCAATGATCCCACGGTGTGTGTGACACTGAAGTTACAGGTGTGACTATTGTCTGTAATCCAGCTGTGAAAACACAGTGAAGCAGCTCTGAACCTGAACTCTTTTTACACCTTTTTTTCGACGTTGTCATATTTTTTTGCTGTAAATCTTTTCTTTCCTCCTGCAGTTTGTTTTTACGTCTTTATAAATAACTGATTTACAGTAGTTATTACTCCCTAACTTCATTTCACAAACTCAAATTGAGCCCATAGACAGTACACACACACACACACACACACACATCTGCTCATTAAACTGGTAGCGCACATTCCTTTAAGGGTTGTTGTATAGCATTCTGGGAAATGTAGGAAATCACTAGAAGTAGAAGCAGCAGGTTGATTCAAGTAAATTCATCATGAGAGTACTTTTTCTCTTCGTTTGACTTATTTTAATCATAAATAAGTCAAAGTGTGTGTGAGTGCTGACACCTGCTGGTGACATCACGTACTGACCCTCTGCTGTCGGCTTGTCTGTGACATCATCAGCTGATGAGAACACATTTGACATGTTTTCTGTTCTACACTGGTTGACTGACAGTTTGATTAAAGGGATAGTTAGTTCGCTTTAAAAGATCCAATCTATTTCATTGATTGTCTGATTGATCTGAATATTAATCTAATAACTTGTGTTCTTTTTCAGCGAAACGGCTTCGAGCAGTTCTGCATCAACTTTGTGAACGAGAAGCTGCAGCAGATTTTTATTGAGCTCACGTTGAAGGCAGAACAGGTGATACACCATGATGTCATCATTACATTAACTATGCCTCTTATTCAGGCTGATTTTTGTTTGAACCTGTGACTCCACCATTGTTATAAGACGAGTCTTCTTTCTTCTTCTCTGGATTATTTTCTGTAGTTGTTGTTTGGAATCATTTTTCTTGTCCTTTCTACTTCCTGTCTCCATCTTCTTCTTCTTCTCTCCCTCTGATCCTCAGCTGTCTGTTTCTCTTCTGTTATCGCAATGTTTCAGAATAAAAAGATTGAACATGTTCTGTCTCTGCAGGAAGAGTACGTTCAGGAGGGGATTCAATGGAAGCCCATCGAGTATTTCAACAACAAGGTGGTCTGTGACCTCATCGAGTCCAAAGTGGTGCGTAAACAATCAGTCAGGACAAAATTATCGAGAACATCAACAAACAACAAGATACAATAAAGACAGAAATACAGTCGTTAAAATATAAATAGAGCTCTGTTTTTCATCTCATCATTTCTCTGGTCATTTCCCAGAATCCTCCTGGGCTCATGAGCATCCTGGACGACGTGTGCGCCACAATGCACGCTAAAGGTGAAGGAGCAGATCAGACGCTGCTGCAGAAACTTCAGGGACAGGTCGGATCCCACGAACACTTCAGCAGCTGGAACAAAGGGTTCATCATCCACCACTACGCTGGGAAGGTACGCAGCTCACCTGTTACCTGCTCAGGTGTTCGTCTGTCTGTCTGTCTGTCTGTTTATAAACTCCACCTGTCTGTCTGTCTGTCCAGGTGTCTTATGACGTCAGTGGTTTCTGTGAGAGGAACAGAGACGTGTTGTTTAATGACATCATTGAGCTGATGCAGAGCAGCGAGTTGTGAGTACTCTAAGTGTGTGTGTGTGTGTGTGTGTGTGTGTGTGTGTGTGTGTGCGCGTGCGATGACCTCACACTGACCCCTGTCTGTGATGTGTTTGTGGTCAGTCCGTTCATCAAAGCTCTGTTCCCTGAGAACCTGGAGGCCGAGAAGAGAGGGCGTCCGTCCACCGCCAGCAGTAAGATCAAGGTGAGACAGACTCTATGATTGACAGATGGAGGCTGAATGACTCCACCTTTCCTCTAGCGCCACCCTCAGGACAAAGTTAACGTGTTTAGCTTCACGGCTGTTCAAACTGTAAGGACCGAGAAATCATCTTTATTCAGATTGTGGCAGTAATGACGACCGCAGCCTGTAGGGGGCGTGTTGACTGTCAGTGAGTATTTTTTCATTTTAAATGGCTTCAGGTTGCCGATGTTGGGCTTTTTTCGTCAGCACAATCTCACTCTCAGCTCCTCAAATACGACAGCTTGGTCAGTGGCCCCACGCTTTAAACTACGACGTTTTAGGTACGCAACCAGCGTCAGTTTTGGACGCGTCAGTTTCCGTGTCACTGTGTCACCGGAAACATGAGGTTAGCCACCAACTCTACCGGGACAGCTAAACCACTTGGTTAGCTCCAGTAAGACTGTGATGGTTTAAGTCTAAATACTTTTGTTTGTTACAGTAACTTAATGAGTTTGTCACTTGGTGGTGTACGCCAACGTATGGTACCTGTCCGAAAAAAACTGAACAGTGGTCTCTAAGGTAAAAGTCTGACCCACCTAAGTTACGCGCACACCACCCTTTCCTCTCCTTTTATTCGGACTTTCTAGTACGATGTTGCCACTGGTGGGATTTCATCAGAGTTAGTTGACTGCCTGGTGCGTCTCATACATCTAGTGCAGTCGTTCACAACTGGTCCAGCCATGGTGTCCAGATTTGTCCTTAGTCATTGGTTTAAGGTCCACACAGTGGAAAATAACACATTCAGTGTCATACTTGCGTTTGGCCATGTTGTTGAGTTAGTTTGCTGTCTCTGTCAAGTAGCTGTCCGTTAGTCACTCACTCTACAGCAGGAAACAGCACTTCAAAATAAAAGCTCTGTGCTGGATATTCACTGTACATCAAAATAAAGTGTGTTTTTTACAAACTTGACACATTTGTGAGTCACTTTAGGTCCATGCAGAATGGACCCGTGACCCACCAGTTGGGAACCACTGGTCAAATGTTAGCTGTTGTTACAGTAATGGTTTTCACTGTCAGTATGTATTTGGTTAACCTGACCCTTGCCATACAACAATGATAGCCAAAAGTCCCCATTCATACAGGGTTAGTAGTTCACAGCTGTGAATTTGTTCAGTGGCACCTGGTGGTACGTGCTATCAGCCAATTCGCCTGTTGAGGTAATAAAATCAGTATAAGGAAGGAAGAAAATGGTGTCAGAACATCTGTAGCTAACAGTGCTAACAGGTAAAACTGACCCCTTCTTCTTTTAGAAACAAGCCAACAGTCTGGTCCAAACTCTGATGAAGTGCACCCCCCACTACATCCGCTGCATCAAACCCAACGAGACCAAACGTCCCCGGGACTGGGAGGAGAAGCGTGTCAGACATCAGGTGGAGTACCTCGGCCTCCGAGAGAACATCAGAGTCCGCCGCGCTGGATACGCCTACAGACGGGTCTTCAACAAGTTCCTGCAGAGGTCAGAGGTCAAGAAGTGTAACATCCTGCACATGGTCCTGCTGCTTCAAACATACTGACATGAGGCTTGTGTGCTGCAGGTACGCCATCCTGACAAAGGAGACCTGGCCTAGTTGGAGAGGCGAGCAGCTTCAGGGAGTCCTGCACCTCCTCCAATCCGTCCACATGGACCAGGACCAGTACCAGCTGGGGAGGAGCAAAGTCTTCATCAAAGCTCCAGAGTCGGTATGAAACACTCACACACAGGAAGGACAGCTCAGGACGGGGTTTATCCCGCTGTAAGGTTTTTAAATAAAGTTTTCAGTGAACAGGAACACTGAGGCTCAAAGTCCCTGAGCCAGAACCTCACCAGAACCTCCTGATCATTTAAGTAGACTGTAGGTAGAGTTGGGCTGATGGGAAATTTTAAAACCGCTTGATATAAAGCTAAACATCGGACAGGTATACCAAATTTTATGAGGTGTTTTATCCATTTGACTCAGCAGCTTCTACTGAGTGGAATACGACCCTGTGTCCCAACAGCAAACAAGTGTCTGAATATCGCGTAACATCAGCCTGTCTCTGTCTTCTCTTTATATTTGTTATCTCTATGTTGTTTTTCTCCCCGCAGCTCTTCTTGTTGGAGGAGATGAGGGAGAGGAAGTATAATGGTTACGCTCGGGTCATCCAGACGGCGTGGCGTAAACACATCGCTGTCCGCAAGTACGTCAAGATGAGGGAGGAAGGTAAGACTGTCTTCATAAGCGGGCTAAGGAAGCAGTACGTTTGGCTTTTGTTTGCATTGTGGACATGGACGTTATGTCGTACTCTTTCTGAAACATTTTTCTGTTTCCTGCAGCATCTGACGTCCTGCTGAACAAGAAGGAGCGCCGCAGAAACAGCATCAACAGGAACTTTGTCGGTGACTACCTTGGGACAGACAACCATCCTGAGATCAGACAGTTTGTCGGCCGCAGAGAGAGGATCGACTTTGCCGATGTCGTGGTGAAGTTTGACCGAAGATTCAGGGTAAAAACTGACCACTAATCTCACAGTAAATCTGACTGATGATTTGTCACCCTCTCTCCTCGAAGTCAATGGCGTTTACAGGATATCACACATTATATATAAAACTTAAGTTATAACGACAAAGTCTTAGATATATCGTCAGATTTGGTCAACACGGTTTATTGAGCTAGTTGTTCAATAACATGGGTGAGGATTGACTTCAAGTCAGATCAGTCTAGTCCCTGATACTGCTTAAGGGCAGAGTTGTGGATTCTTCTATCTTAGGACACATTCACACTGGCGCTATTTGGTCCGCTTTAAATGAACCCTGGTCCACTTCCACAGATAGTTTGTTTAGTTTAGAGTGGTGTGAACGCTCATTTGATCTCTGGTGCGGACCAAACGAGTGATCCCTGGTCCGCTTGAAAACTGGGGGTCTCTGTTCATTTGCAAATGAACTCTGGTGCGGTTCGCTTACAGTGGGAAATGCAAACGGACTATCCAGCCAGCCAAAGAGAGGAAGTGACGTAGAGCGCAGTGCATACATATGATTTACGGACATATATGTGATCTGAAAACTTTTAAATCCTTGCAATACCTCGCTCGGCGTCTGTTTAACCACAGCAGCACGTCGTAGTCTCTCGCTCTCTGCCGTCTTTTTCGGTATTGCTGCATTCGTCTCATGTACAGAGCAACATGCTGGATAGGGAATGGAAGGGGATGGATTTCTGTTTTCAGTCCTGGCCAATCAATGAGCCGGGTTTTCTTCTTCCTCATGCTTTTTTTCTTCCTGGTCAGCGGTCGTTTCGGCCACTACCGCCCCCAAACGTGCAGTTGTTGTAACTGCGTGACGTTGTCCAGGCAGTTTGGTGCGCTTTCAAAACTGAAAGTGAACCGAACCAAATGAAGGTGTGAAATTTTTTTAGGCATTCCCCACCCAATCGAACCAAGTCCCCCAGACTATCCTGACTATCCTGAGTGCACCCTAAGTGGCTCCCCAGTCACATCTATTTCAGAGAAACCAGTCAAGGTCCTTGGCTAGTCTTTGAGATGCTGTTCAGTCAACCATTCAGGAACTTGAGGTTCAGCTAGCTAGTGTGGACGCCTGAATGTTTCATAGATCTCTGTTTTCACTGCTGTTCAAAGCCAAGTCTGTTTATATTTTGGCCACAAGTCACAAATGTGATCCCTGTCAGAATTCACCAAATTCAGTCTATCATTCCCTTTCCTGTTTGAACGCTCTCTGTTTCTGTTGGTCCACAGAGCGTGAAGCGGGACCTCATCCTGACCTCGAAGTTCCTGT
Organism: Cephalopholis sonnerati; assembly: GCA_019142605.1. NCBI lineage: Eukaryota > Metazoa > Chordata > Actinopteri > Perciformes > Serranidae > Cephalopholis > Cephalopholis sonnerati. The sequence continues at coordinate 39,806,168 of JAGQAX010000008.1, read as the reverse complement.
ACCTGATTGGTCGAGAGAAGGTGAAGCAGGGTCCAGATAAAGGTCAGATCCAGGAGGTTCTCAAGAGGAAGATTGAGCTCGACAAGATCCAGTCTGTTTCCATGAGGTACACCACCTTAACCAGATCTAGAACTGGAAATAGAGCCTTGTTTCCACCAGGCAGTCCGGTTCAGTTCAGTTCATTCAGTTCGTTACACGTTTGAATTATTATTTTTGAGTTTCCATTGTCAAAATTGTGGATAGTAACAAAAGAACCACTCCAGTCCACCCCGTTTTTTTGTTACCCCTCTTTTGAGGTACACAGCACCCTGATCCGCTACAAAAACACTGCAGTCTCTTGATTGGAACAGTGGCGATAAACACTCCAGCCTGTTCTTTTTTGTCCTGAAAATGTTGCGCAACCCCAACTGTGGATGGCCAGCAAGGTGCAGACCTTCCTCTGCATGGCAGATGAAGAGGCAATACAGTGAGAGCTGCTTAGAGCAGTGACACGGCTATTATCATCTGCAAACTACCCTGCCTACATTTACAAGTGCTGTCTGCAGTGGAAACACAAAACAAATCTAGGGTTTAAGTACATGTCTCCACAGGTTTCATATGGTTCTAAGGGTATTTTACTGAAAGTGTTTAGTGGAAACACGGCTTAGGACTTCAACCTGGGCCAGAACTACAACTACAACTAGGGCCAGAACTAGGACTAGAATCAGCATTAGAAAGAGAACTGGAATCAGGCCCACAACTAGAATATGAACTAGAACTAGAGCCAGAATTGAAACTAGGAACTGAAATAGAGGCAGCACGGTGGTGCAGTGGTAAGCATTGTCATCTCACAGCAAGAGGGTTCCCGGTTCAAAACCCTCCAGAGTTTGCATGTTCCTTCTGTGTCAGCGTGGGTTTTCTCCAGGTCCTCCAACTTTAACAACAACAGCTGTGAGTGATTCTGACATTGAATACTAATGACTGAATAAACAACAATCAATTACTAAACGTGGTGGCACAGCGGTGCAGTGGTTAGCACTGTCGCCTCACAGCAAGAGGGTTCCTGGTTTGAACCCAGGGTGGAGGAGCCCCTCTGCATGTTCTCCCCATGTCAGCGTGGGTTTTCTCCAGGTGCTCCAGCTTCCTCCCACAGTCCAAAGACATGCAGGTTAACTGGTGACTCTAAATTGTCCGTAGGTGTGAATGTGAGTGTGAATGGTTGTCTGTCTCTATGTGTCAGCCCTGTGATAGTCTGGTTACCTGTCCAGGGTGAACCCTGCCTCTCACCCATTGTCAGCTGGGATAGGCTCCAGCCCCCCGCGGTTACAGAAAATGAATAAATGAATTGAACCAGAAATACAGCTAAAACCATGACCATAACTGCAACTCGAACTAGTATTACAACCAGTGCTAGAAGTAGAATCAGGGCCAAGAGCTACAACTGATGGCTTGTTTACGCCCACGAGTGTTATGATGCACAATTCAGATAGAGGACAGGACGTTTTTATGGTGCGTTCCATTTACCTCGGAAGTCGGAAGTCGGAGCTGGGAATGACGTCACAGCCGAGTTATCAGCGTTCCAGCTACAAAGTTGGAAAAAAGTTGCCATACAAGAAGAAGTCGGAAAACAAGATGGCAACATCTACGAAAGCTATTCTCTTGCCTTGTCCGAATATAAGTGCTAATAAACGGAATATTACAGGAGCTTCTACTTACTGTTCACACCCGGGGTAGCCATCTTCGATTGTCAACTCGGGGGTGGTGAGGAATCTCCAACTTTCCGACTCGGAATTCCGACTTCAGGGGGCATTCCAGTTGAAATTTCCCACTCGGAACTCAGAAATCCCAACTTCCCAGTACAACTGGAACGCACCAGAAATCTATGTAGAGACAGAGAAACTGTATCTACATAAAAACAACGACTGTCCAGCTCACTCAGTGTAAAAGTCCACAGTACAGGCAGGCAGTCCAAAAATGCATCCGAGGCACAATCCTTTATTATGGATAACATGGATAACCAACACGTTTTGACGAGTTCCTACACTACACGACAAAAATACCTAAAGAGAAAAAGTAGTGAAAAAATACTTGTTATATCAAATCAAAATACCTCATATATATATATATAATTATTTACATGTGTTTAATCTAATGTTTCTACATTTATCTGATCTGGTCTCTCTGCCAGCACTCTGCAGGACGACTTCTTCATCATCCACGAGGAGGAGTACGACAGTGTTCTTCAGAGTATCTTTAAAACCGAGTTTCTCAGTCTGCTGGTCAAACGTTACCAGGAGAAAACTCAGAGGAAGCTGCCGCTCAAATTCAACAACCTGTCAGTACCTTGACTTTTTTATTTTGTTTTACTCAGATGTAAAAAATACAAACATGTCGTTCTTTACATTTGTGCTAATTTAAGTACTCCAGGCAATCAATGTGGCCAAAATCAAGTCTGACGGCTGCGACGGGTTTCCAAAATTAAATTGGAATTTAACTCGATCCCTTCGTCTGTCTCCATCCTCCAGTCTGGAGTTTAAGGTGAAGAAAGGTGGCTGGGGTCCTTTTAGCTCGTCAGGGTCCAGACAGATCCAGTTCCAGGTAGGTCAGGGAGATGAGGCCGTCCTGAAGCCCAGTGGGAAGGTCCTGCAGGTTTCCATCGGACCGGGTCTGCCCAAAAACTCGAGTAAGTTCTGACCCAACTCACCACAAATTCTACCACAACTTCCTGTGTGCTCCTCTCACTTCCTGTCTGTTTGATTTGTAGGACCAACGAGGAAGGACAACCGCAAGAGCCGTTACATGGGGAACCAGGCTCCGCAAACCAACCAGTACAGCTCAGGTACCAGAGAACGACCCCTGAGGCGTCAGGATGTCACTGTGATGCAACTGTTTGTTTATAATTTGTCTGTTTTTCTTCAGGTCCTCGCTCCAGAGGGGGCGGAGCTCCCAGAGGCCCCAGGTCCTCCAGAGGCTCCCTGATGAGGCAGCAGTCCAGCATGGAGCAGCCAACTCTGCCCCGCCTCCAGAGCCAGCGTCGCCCCAACAATCAGGCCCCTCAGAACCAGGACATGGGCTTCATGAACGTCCCCGAGCAGGGCGCCTCAGGGTGAGACCGCCGGAAGCAACCCAGTATAACCAGTATAATTAATTACAGCAATATAACCAGTGTGACCAGAGTCACCAGTATAAACAGTATAACCAGTGCCTTAGTGTTACTTAAGTCACTAACAAAGGTTTAAACTGACCTGCAGCCATGAACCAGCAACTCTCCAGTCACATCAAACTTAAAACTTAAATAACTTTTTCCCCCCTCTGGTACACTGTAATCCCTGCGTGTTGCCTGCAGGTTGCAGCGGCGGCGTTCAAAGGAGGTGAAGCCTATTCCTGGAGCAGGTCGACCCAAACCGGCTCCGAAACCAAAGCCTCGGTCCCCACAGTGCAGGGCTCTGTACGCCTACGACGCCCAGGACACTGATGAGCTCAGCTTCAACGCTGATGATGTCATCGAGATACTCACTGAAGGTACAGCTAATACTGCTGTCAGTACTACTGTCACTGCTAGAACCACTACTGTAACTGTTACTGTTAATACAATGACTACTGCTGCTGTAGATTCTACTGTTAGCACTACTGTTAGCACTGTTGTTAGCACTGTTGTTAGCACAACTGCTGCTGTAGATTCCACAGTTAGCTCTACTGTTAGCACTATTGTTAGCACTACTGCTACTACTGCCGCTGTAGATTCTACTGTTACCACTACTGTTAGCACTACTGCTGCTACTGCTGCTGTAGATTCTACTGTTAGCACTACTGTTAGCACTACTGTTGGCACTATTGTTAGCACTACTGCTGCTACTGCTGCTGTAGATTCTACTGTTAGCACTACTACTACTCCTGCTGGAAATCCTACCATTAGCACTACTGTTAGCACTGTTGTTAGCACAACTGCTGCTGTAGATTACACAGTTAGCTCTACTGTTAGCACTATTGTTAGCACTACTTCTACTACTGCTGCTTTAGATTCTACTGTTAGCACTACTGTTAGCACTACTGCTGCTACTGCTGCTGTAGATTCTACTGTTAGCACTACTGTTAGCACTACTGTTGGCACTATTGTTAGCACTACTGCTACTACTGCCGCTGTAGATTCTACTGTTAGCACTACTGTTAGCACTACTGTTGGCACTATTGTTAGCACTACTGCTGCTACTGCTGCTGTAGATTCTACTGTTAGCACTACTACTACTGCTGCTGGAAATTCTACCATTAGCACTACTGTTAGCACTATTGTTAGCACTACTGCTACTGCTGCTGTTACTGATGCCATTGCTACTGTTAGTACGACTCATAGTAATGCTGCTACTGCTGCGACATCTAGCGCTGTTGCTTCTTACAGTATGACTGAATAATTCTACTTTTAGTTTTACTATTACTATTTTTACTTTTTAGCTACTAATACTACTTTTATGTTTAGTGTTGCTGTTACTTCTACCTCTTCTAGCCCTACTGTTAGTTTGTCTACTTCTAGTGCTAGTTATTATTTTACATTACTCTAACTACTACCACTACTTGTAGTACTACTACTATACTAAATCTTTCTGGTGTTAAGATACTGACAAAGTTGTGTGTCTGTCGATCAATAAATGATCTCACATTAGTTCATGGACGGCATGTTCTAGCTAGATAGCGGTCGCATGTTTCAAACTGAGACCAAAATCAATCAATAATAGAATAAAGTGACTGTACAGGTGATTTACTGACTCGTACCTGCAAAGCAGATCAAACGGACCAATCAGAGCTCTTGTTGTGTCCTGTTGTCCTGACATCGTCCTCTGTCTCTGTACTCTCTGCAGATCCCTCAGGTTGGTGGTTTGGTCGCTTGCGGGGCAGAGAGGGGATGTTCCCCGGTAACTACGTGGAGAAAATCTAGACCTCTCCAGGGAGGTCAGAGGTCGCCGACCTGCTGCTGCAGCTGGGGTCAGAGGTCACCAGAGCTTTCAACACATCAGCTGACAGGAAACAGGAAGCTGATTATTGAATTTAACAAGTTCATTCACAAACAAACACATGTATGTTTCAGTCAGTGTGATGACAGCTGTCAGTCAGAGGTCAAAGGTCAGGGTCTGGTGCCCCCACCTGCTGACTGCTGGACTGAGAGTGTCCCCGCAACGCTGTGTACAGTCAGGTCAAACGTCCCCATTGCGCTGTGTATAGTCAGGTTTTAGGTGCCCGTAAAGCTGAGTGTTGTCAGATTAAACGTCCCCGTGTTACTTCAGTCTCTCATTATCTCTGACGGTCTTCAAGCAGCAGTCCGATCAAATTTTACATCAGTGTTACCATGGAAACCCCACAGGAGTGTCAGTATAAAGTTGTGGCAGCGCCCCCTGCAGTCGTCAGTGTTTACTACAGCCATAATATGAAAGTGTTGACAGAACAAACAACATACTGAAAACATTAGCAGAGATCTTCTGACAAGATGAAAGAAAAGAAATAAGAAGATGAGCAGAAAGTAAACGTCACTTTAAAATATTAAATAAAAAATATATTATAAATCTTTTATTCTTCTGAACAGGGAAAATGTGACTGAACGTCACTGCCGATGATGAAAACATGAAAAATCTGCAGGTTTTATTTCTCTGATTGAAAGATAGAGTGAACATTAGATAGAAAAATAAAGTAAAATAAATGATGACGATTAGAATTAAATAATGTTCTATACCTATCAGCCTCCCAGATTATTAACACGTCAGAGTCTATGTTTTACGTTTTATAGAAATGAACTGTTATGTTGTTTTAGCTCAGAGGATCATCCAGCTGACCCAGGAACAGCCAATAAACTGACATTTCAGTACAAACCTGTCTCAGTACCTGAATACTTCCAGTACCTTTTCACTATTTTCAGACATTTTATGAACCAGTTTGTTGAAAAAATATAAATAAAAAACATTTCTAAAACTGAGACCTGTTTATGAAACTGTGGACTTCTTCATCGTCACTTAAAATTGTGTTTAATCTAAAATGATCAGCCTGGTGGTAATCGGACACGCACACACACATATACACATACACATACAGGGGACGAGGCTATGGGGCAGGGATATAGGAAACTACATTACCCAGAGGCCCTTCAGAGGGTCGTGCTGCTTTCAAACACTAAAGGAACTGTGGTATTTCCATTGTTAAAGCATATAGTCTGGAGTTATACACCTAGAACCTCTGTGTCTTTACACCTTATTCAAAAAATATCAGATTTGTTTGCCCTAAACACGTTAAGTCATACATTTTAGGAAAAAATATCTGGTGTGATACTATGACAAACGATAGTATGAAAAAAATGTGTTGCATTTCAGTTACATGTGCCATGTGTTGACATGTAAGCTGACAGCTTTTATAGTTTTCACCTGTTCCTTCCAACCAAATATTAATATAAACATCTTTTAAAATCCCAACTGTAATTCTGAAGTGATATATTACTCTATTAAACCAAAACTTTGTTTACAATTTTACTTTGTTTTACAAAATTACGAATTTACTCTTACGATTTTATTTTTTATTTTTATTTATAAATCTGTTTTATTCCTCTGTGGTGGTCCTGGTACATATGGCCATATTTTACAGCACTGGTTAATGTAGTTTAATGTTCAGAATCAGCTTTGTCAGCTATATATATATTTAGATAAATATAGATATATATGATGAGTATGTGCATTTATACGTGTTTATATACTGTACATAAGCTGTGTGTAGGATTTATATTGACAGTGACAGGAACTGAAACTTAAAATATGTACTATATAAAGGTAACAGTGGATGTTTTGGTGGTGTCTGACTTTTTTAACGTGTTGTTCACTGAATATGTTACATTTTGTGTTTATTTTTGTTTTAATTAATTAACGAGGCGTCTATTTGCATCCTGCCCGGTGTCCTCTCTTCATCGGTTTCATTGTCGCTGCAGAGTCATTAGCACAGAAAAGCCGTATTTCCCACGTTTCCACTGCACATTGAAGGCCTCCTGACCTTTTACCCAGCACGTTACTGTCGGTCACCCCGACAGTCATGCGTTAACAGTTAACGGTAACGTGTGTGTGCATTAACAGCCCGCTGCTCGGTGAGCCGGCTGTCACCGTTTACCGAATCCGTTAACCGGTTAGAGGTGCAGCTAGCGCGTTAGCTAACGTGCGCAGTTAGCAGCTAGCAGCTAACAGAAGATGGAGGAGTTTCTGTCGAGCTGCCGCCGAGCCGTGAAGGTAACACACAGACACACACACGCACAGCAACACATACAAATGCACATACACACACGCACAGAGACACACACACACACACACACACACACTTAAGCTCAGTAGTGTTTTGTCAGTTAGCATTAGCCTCAGTTAGCCTGACATCTTGACACCCTTTCAAAGTAAACTTCCGGTCCGAGAATGACACGCATTTTTCTTTTTATTAATTTAAGAGGAAGACGATAATAATCATTATTATAATAAGCTATTATTTTTTATCATCATTATTTTAGTATTCTTATTAGTGTTTTCCTCTTAACTTTACAATGTTTGAAATTTAAAAAAAAAAATTGCGTGTTGTTCTCGGGCCGGAAGTTGTATTACTGTCATTATTATAAATTTCCGGTCAGAGAACAACACGCAATTGTTTTTCAAAATTTCAAACATTTTCAAATTAATTTAAGAGGAAAACGATAATAATCATCATTATTCTAATAACTATTATTTTATAATTATCATTTTCCCCTTAAATAGCAAATGTTTGAAACTGAAAAAAATTGCGTGTTGTTCTCTGACCGGAAGTTTACAATAATAATCTCAGTATAATTATAATAATTATTATTTTATTATTATTATAAACTTCTGGTCAGAGAGCAGCACACAATTTCTTCTTCTTTTTCTTCCTCTCATCATTATTATTATTATTATAAAAACACATGAATAAGTAGGTATAAAATTGGATATATAAGAGTAGCATGCACCCCTGTTTGTTTGGGCACCCCTGGTCAAATTTTCTTTTACTGTAAATACTTAAGTAGAGGATCTACATCTATGTACAAGACATACTGATCTTCAAAGGTCAAGAAGTTTAAGATGAAACATGCTTTTCATGCTTTTCAATTTAAGCAGTTTTAGCATATTATTTTTGTTTTGTACAATTTCAGAGTGAAAAAATAAAGGAGTACCATGACAAAGTTTGGGCATACCAAGACATTTTAGTTCTCAGACCACTATTACCAGGGTCTCAGACCTTAATTAGCTTGTTAGAGCTCTGGCTTGTTCACAGTCATCATTAGGAAAGGTCAGGTGTTCGCTAATTTCAAAGCTTTATAAATACTCTGACTCCTAAAACCTTGTCCCAACAATCAGCAGCCATGGGCTCCTCTAAACAGCTGCCTAGCACTCTGAAAACTACAATAACTGATGCACACAAAGCAGGAGAAGACTATAAGAAGATAGCAAAGTGTTTTCATGGAGCTGTTTCCTCAGTTTGTCATGTCATTAAGAAATGGCAGTTAACAGGAACTGTGGAGGTCAAACACTTATATAACATTTCTGTCTGCAGCTAACGATGATGTCGGTTACTGATTAATCTGTATTTTACTTTAGGTCTAACAAACAGTGCACAGTAAGAAGATCCTGCTACAGCATCTTAGAGCAGAGGTGTCAAACTCAGTTTAGTTTATGGGCCACATGCAGCCCAATTTGATCCCAAGTGGGCACAGCTTTTAAAACCACTGCAGAATAACTAAATAACAACACCTCCAAATGTTTCCTTTTCTTTTAGTGTGAAGAAGTACGTTCTGAAAACATTTATCCGTTGACAAAACTGCTGATAAACCAGCTGAGATGTCTCAAGAAAAATAAGTTCAGTTTCAACAATATGTCTCAGGTTTCTCCACACTGAGTCAGTCCATTACTCACTGTCATTACATGTACATTTTCCCATACATCTCCACTCCTGTGTAGTAACACTGGCGTCACTTCACTAAACTAAAGTGGAAGCTATTGAGGAAGCAGGTTAAGTTATCCACTGCCTTACAAACTATTCATAAATCTAAAGTTTTGGCAGTGCCTTAGCAATAGAGTCATATCAATACTTTTTTAAGATAGGAGTCTAAAACAGATTGTATCCTAATGAAGCTGCTGACTGACAATGTTTTTGCACAATGTTCAATATCTAAATATGAAATATAATGTGTCTTCTCATAGAACTGTACTCTGGCCTGAGTGAAAAGCCTTTGAAGCAGCATTTTATTTTGTTTTTATTTAACCTTAGTTTAACCAGGAAGTCCCTTTGTTATTGAAAATCTCTGTTACAAGAGAGACCAGGCTGCAGGTAGCAGCCAGTCAGAACACATTTAAAATACAACAAATACAACATTTTATACAAAAATCCACAATAAAACAACAACTATTCAAAAACAGTGGCCTCTCAAGAAAAACAAGCACCTGTCTCTATCACCACATTCGTTATGATGCCCTTAAATTCATCGATGGATATAAGTGTTTCTAATTTTAGATTTTCTTTTAAAGCACTCTCTGTTTGATGTGCTCCTGAAACCTGACACCTCTCAGCCTTCACAAGTGCATCAATATTAGGTTTGCAAAGTCATCCAGTGGGCCGGACTGGACCTTTTAGTGGGCCAGTATGTTTGACGCCCCTGTCCCAGAGCCTTAAGTGACTTCATCAGATGTTAGATTTACTATGAAGACCCAGAAAAGCAGTAAAAGCCTCACATTTGTCAACCTGTAAATATCACTTTGGCATTTTTGCTTTAAAAATGACATGATTCTTTAGGTTTTCCTCTAAAATAAAGTTCTCTGGGACACTGAACATGTTGTTGGGATCTGTAACGGTCTCATGACTCTTTCAGTCTGATCAAAGGTCTTTAAAAGAGATTTAGAGACATTAGTCGTCACTTCATGAGTTAACCTCAGCACCCACTTTTCATTTATGCTTTTATTTTGAAGGTATGGTTTGTTTTGTGTTGTTATTAACGCCCTGAAGAGCTCCTGTCTCTCAGAAAAGTTCCTGTTTCATGATTCGATGTTTTAAATCAGGATCAGGCTGGTTCAGCTTTTCACGTGGTTCTGGGAAATGAAGCGTGTGACGTGGACTCCATGGTGTGTGCTCTGACCTACGCCTACTTCCTGTCCAAGGTGAGTCTCTGACCCGTCAGTGCAGGTGTTTTCCCCTCAGAGCTGATGTTTACCTGAGCCTCTGTCTCTGTCTCAGACTGTCCGCAGTGAGATGCTCGTTCTCCCGCTGCTGAACATCCGTCAGTCAGACCTCGTGCTGCGTTCAGATAACGTCTTCCTGCTGCGACAGGTCGGTCTGTCTCCAGACCTCCTGCTGTTCAGAGACCAGCTGGACCTTAAAGCACTTCACCGAGCCTGGCCGCCTGCGGCTGACGCTGGTCGACCACAACGTCCTGCCCAGGTAACCACACCCGCTCTACAGGTGGCCACAGAGACTGCTCAGGTAGTTGAGAGCTCCTGTAGAGAACAGTGAGCAGGGAGCACGTCAGGTAGCTGAACACCTGTCACACAACGTGACTACTGAACAGGCTGGACCCTGAAGTGTGTGAACACACCTGTCTTATCAGCCTGTGTCCGTCCTGCAGTTCAGACAGTGACCTGGATGAGGCGGTGGTGGAGGTGATCGACCATCACTTGCAGGAGAGACAGCCCTCCGCCTCCTGTCCTGTTACTGTGGACATGGTGGGATCCTGCACGACCCTGGTAACAGAACGCATCATCCAGAAAGCTCCAGAGATCCTGGACCAACAGATCGCACAACTGCTCTACGGTAAACACCTGGACACGTCCTCACAACACCTGGACACCTTTAATGTGTATTACTTGATGTATTAATGTGTGTGAGTGTATATTTCTGAGTGTGTTAATGTGTATTACTGTGTGTAGGGACGGTGGTGTTGGACTGTGTCGACATGGCTCCAGCAGCAGGTAAAGTGACTCCCAAAGACAGTCAGATTGCTGCAGCGCTGGAGTCTCGTTTTCCCGCTCTGCCACCGAGGAGCACTCTGTTTCAGATGCTGCAGAACGCCAAGTTTGACGTCTCAGGTCAGTCAGAAAACTGTGTTTGAATTAATTACTGTAGTACATGATGGAAGCTCAGATGGCCAAATGTGTACAGTTATCTATCACAATATTTTAGTGTTCATATTGTTATTAAAAGTTTTTTGTCCTCAGGTCTGAACACTGAACAGATGTTGTTGAAGGACATGAAAGCTGTTTCAGGAAGTTTAAATGTCGCTGTTTCTGTTCTCTACATCACACTACAGGTCAGTCTGTGCTACACACTGTACTGCATACTGTACTACGCTGTACCACACAGTACTACAGTTGGTTTATTGTGTGTGTGTGTGTGTGTGTGTGTGTGTACCAGGACTTCCTGCAGGGGGCGGAGTTGGAGGCAGAGCTCTCAGATTTCTGTCAGAAGTTTGGATATGACCTCCTGCTGCTGATGACCATCTCCTTCACCGAGAGCAAAGACCCAATGAGAGAGCTCGCTGTGTTTAGCCACAGCACCGCCTGCAGGCAACAGGTACACACTACAAGTACACACAGACACACTGTAATTAATTACTGAGTGCTCGTACTGCTGCCGTCTCCACAAATACTGACAGTAGTCGTTGATCTTTAGTCCTCAGTCAGTGATGCTCTCTAACATGTGTCCTCCCTCTACAGGTGAGCCTCTACCTGGAACAGGCCCGTAACCCCGCCCTGAATCTCTGTCCATCCAGCAGCCCCCATCCACACATCATAACCTATAAACAAGGTAATAATAAACACTATAATTAGTAAGATATGACGTTATTATGTGAGAATAGAATGTAATGTAATAATATTAATATAATACAGTAGACTGTGTGGTAAGAGGAGGCGACTTCAGATCAATATTAAATATTAATTATTTTCTCTTTGTGTCTCTTTGAAGGAAACACGCAGGCGTCTCGAAAGAAGCTCCTCCCCATCGTTAAGGACTTCCTGAAGGAGCGTGATGGAGACGGTTGTCTGGGAGACGGTCGCCTGGGAGACATGGAAGAGGAGGAGGAGGAGTCTCGGGTCCCTCCGACCCCGATGAACAGTCTGGTGGAGGGCTGTCCTCTGGACGACGGCCTGCCACACATCAGCGCTCAAGCGCTGGAGGAGAAGTTCAGCAGCATGACCTCTGACCTCTGACCTGTCACCTGTCCATCATTAGGACATCTGCCTGTCTGCCTGTCGGATGATGAAGGTACCACAGTGACGACATCACAAAAATCGCTAAGAAGTTTTTTATCCTCAGATGAAACACACGGACGACGTTAACACGTCCGGGCTGAGGTCTGCTTTTACCGACTGACTCAAAAACAGCATTTCATTAAACCGTCACCAACGTCTGGAACACTCAGAGACCTGAACACATCTGGAACAACTTCCTGTGTCCTTCAAGATAAAATGCAAAATACATTCATGACGTCTCGAATTTACACAGAACTTTTTTGGATCAGAAATATTTGATTTAAATGTGTTTTCCATGTAAAAAGTGACGTCTGACGTGATGGTGCTGCAGCAAAGTAATACTATTATTATTGTTATTATTATTATTAGCATTATTATCATTATTATTATCATAACCATCAACAATTGCCAGTGAAAAATGCCAAAAACTCAGAGATTCAGTTTACTGAAAGTTAAAGATCAAAAATAACCAAAAGTATTATTTAGATTTAATGTTAGAAAAACTGCTAATGATAAATAAATTTGTCTTTGTTTGGAAATTAACTTCAGCGGTTAATCTGTCATCAACACCGTTGCAGATTAATTTTCCTTCTCTCGACTGAAACCTGATGAACGATGAGCAGCTGATCAAATAATCTTTAAATAAAGTTTAGAAAGTTTGTTTTTCTCTCCACAGAATATTTAATTTTCCTGTGTTTTTAAGTTTAATCAGCTTTGTTGTGTCGTTTAGAGACTCAGTGTAAATGTGAAACTACAGTCAGCAATATTTTTACTCCAAACTCCAAACCGTGCATTAAAAACAAATCAAAGCATAAAGTGATTCTTCATCTTCTACACTTTACTATTTATATAAAACGAGACAGTCCAGGTGAGAAGTCTGTGACCTCGTCCTCACCTGGTCTGATCACATGATCTGGATCACATGTTAAAGAGTTACAACAATGTAATCATACCCAAAAGTGATGTCACAGTCTCCTGAGCATCACTGCCACCAGGTGACATCACAGGTGTCAAACACTATTATGGTACTACAAGTGAATCCACACCTTTCAGCCAATCAGAGTGCAGTATCCGCAGTGGGCGTGGTCTAAAAATTTCATCACACCTGTACCCGTCTGAAGTCATGTGATCACTATGATTTCATGCAGGTTTTACCCAAATCTAAACAGCTGATTTCACTTTAATAAGACACTTCCTGTTGATGTGTCACAACAAGTGTTCTAGGGAAGAGGCTCTGTGAACCAGCAGAGGGATTTTATTGTGAAACAGACAGGAAGTGATTCAGCAACAGGAAGTGGTAAGAGGAAGAAAAGTTTTCTTTCAAATGACAGTTTTTATTGTTGGTGGGTTTTTTTCAGCTGTGTTGTTGTCTGCAGGCGCCACAGCAGCTCTCAGCCTTTAAAGAGGACCTGTTATTTGTTTCCTTATTTCCTGTCATGTGTAACGGTACAGTGTTCGATGTTCATATTAATTGTGGCCAAAGTTTTAGATAATAATGTAATCGTACGTAAAATAATTTCCTGTGAGCAAAAACCTGAGGCTTCAAAATGCTCTTCTGAATACTCTGTTTACAACAGTTTTTTTTTCTACCTGTGAGACAAGCTGACATCAGCTCGTGACAGATTTCTTTGTATGGTCATCTGCACCTGGTACACTACTATAAGTGTTTACTGTACACACACTGCTACATGTAGCTACAGGCAAACGTCAGGGAAACATGTAATCTTGGTCGCTGATGTTGTAAATTTCTCCAGAATTTTGGATCATATTCTTGCTGGAACGTGTCCGGATGTGTTTAGAAGCTTTTATGGTGATCGTTCACAGCCCAAAGTGCCGCTGTTCTCCGTCACAGTTATTCCTCAGCTGCGGTGATGGCGCAGAGACGCTAAAATACAGAAGAACCAGAAACACCAACCGATCAGAGTTTCCAGGAGGGGGCGCTTTAAGAGACGGGCTAAAACAGAGCGTCTCAGACAGAGGGTGAATGCAGGTGTTCCAGCACAGACAGTATGAGGACAAAGGACATTATGAGGACATTTAAGTGTTTTTAAACACTAAAGCATGTACGAAATATGAGTATGAACCTGAAAATGAACACAGTAGGTCCCCTTTAAATATATCTTGTTGACCTTTGACCCCAAACACCTCATCATGTCACATCAAACAGTGTTTTTTTTTTTCTGTAAAGGTGCATTACAACAGTTCCTGTCACATGACTGCCACCTGCTGGTTACGTGCAGTATTGTGACATTAATGATCAGCTCTTTTCAAACCTGTTTTGAACTGTTTATCGAAACAAATTTAAAAACGAAACACCAACAGTGTTGGATGAAATCAGCCAGAACAAAGTGTTGAATCTGTCTAAACATGAAGTGAACGACAATCATTAAAGTTTTGTGTTTGGAACGTCCCCTTGGTTCATTTCTTTTTCCAGATGATGTAAAGTTACAGGAGGTCAGAGGTCACCTCGACTGCTGCTGAAGGGTTTGTTGTGTTTTTCTGTCACTGCTGATTAATTGTGTTTATGTAAAGAATTAAAGGAGCAGCTCACCTTGTTTTTAAGTGTTATATTGTTTTACGTTGTTGTAGTGGTGGGCGATATGGCCCAAGTGTTAAATCTATGTATACATACTGCCGGAGCGACCGCCAGCTCACCAGGCAGATTTCAACCTTTGGCTTGTTGCTGCATGTCATCTCCATAAATTAGACCCTGAAATGTGTAGGGTTAGCTAGCTAGCTACTGAAGATATAGCCTACACAGCTGGTTCACTATCAGTGAAGTTTCCCTTTATATTCATTGTCTTCTGTGGTGATCAGCAGTGATGTGGTGGTTCACTTTTACACTGTGATCTGTAGCCTATAGTTGGGCTTTAGCCTCTAACTATCTTTGTCTTTTGAACCTGTTGTTGCTGCTGAGTCAGTTTGACATCCTGGATATATCCTTCAAACACAGACTGTAGACCCCTCTGTCTGCTTCTCTCTGGAATCACTGTTTCATTTCTCCAAAAACATGATAATATTTCTTCAGGGAGTGCAGTTAGTTACAGTGTGGGCTCCATGCTTACTGCGACAGCTTGATGGACCATCACAAAGGGGCGGGGCTTAGTGAAGGGTCAAATATGAGAAACTACATGAAATGTTTTGACTTCAGATTTAAGAGATTTACGGAAAAATCAAGTAAAGTTTTTGAATTTTTAAGTCTAAATTGTGGGAAACAAAGTCACATTTTTTATTTTCGAAGCCAAAATTCTGACTTTTTGAGTGCGAACCAATAAAACCTCTGCAAACAGATTTATAGTTACATTTTTGGCACATTATAAAAAGACATCTCTGTTGTCCACTGGTGTGGAAATTTGTCTTTGACTTCATACACAATTAAAAAACTTCCTCTGCCAATACGTCAGAATACAGGAGATAAAATCAATGAATAAATAAATAATTTGGCAGAATGACTGGGATGAAAGTGCTAACAATTAATGCATATTTTTAACTCAGTTTAAATTCTTCTGAGCATTGAAATGTTTTTCTAACATGTATGGTTTGCAGCTGGACTTCAATAACCAAACATGTTAATCTGAGGTTAAAGAGGCGGACAGCAGGACCCTGAGGGCGCCCAGCACTTCCTCCTGCTTTAAATAGCCTCAGCTGCTCATTTGTTTAATATTAATAAAGTGAGAGTGAAGCTGACCTGCTGCCTCACCTGTCTGCACAGAGCAGGTGAGCGTCGACCAATCAGAGGGCGGCTCTGCTGTGAAATGCAGCTGAACCTGTCAGGCAGCGACGCAGAGAGGGCGAGTCACATTCAGTTAGAGTAGGAACTCCCCCGGAGAGACACACACATACACACACACAGGCGTGCGGACACTTACACATGCTGGTCAGAGACATCACTGTGACATCATGAGCTCCGCCGGGCACACGGACAGGCCTGCTGAGGAGGACAGGTATGTTTAATATTTAAAACTCTAACACTGACAGATCCTCAGGTTTCACAACCAGCTCTGTGTGTGTGTGTCTGTGTGTGTCTGTGTGTGTCTGTGTGTGTGTTTCCTGTACCAGCAGAAAGGGGAAGTTTAGTTTTGTGTGTTTGGAGCTGGCGTTGGTTCCTCCAGACGGTCAGTGAAGGGGTCTCAGTGGTGCGTTCACTGCCCGATGTGTCAGTGTGTGTCATCAGCAGGAAGTGATGTACTGACCGGTCGTCTGTAACTCCTCAGGCGTCTCCTGGATCAGTGAACTGGTCCGGTGTTAGCTTTACGAACCATCCACACAGCTTTCATCTCTTCAGAGTGAAAGCTGCTGTTACCATGACGACCACAGCAGACGGAGTCTCTACTCTAAAGCTGAAGAGAGATTTGATTGATCTGATTCGTTGGTTTCGCTCACGAAGAGTTTCAAACTTTTCTGTACAAGTACAGAACTTAAATGACACACTGAAACACTGAACCCAGGTCAGTTTGTTCAGACAAGACAAACACGTCTTGAACAGTGACACGAAAAGACAGACAGGAAGTGTTACGTAAAAACAACATGTCTGATCATCAGTCAGTCAGTCAGGTGATCAAATCACAACATGAGTCCTGACTTTAGAGCTCCTTGTTTCTGTCGCTTCTACCTGAAAACCCTTTATCGATCCTGGTACCTCTCAAACAACTGATGGAAATAACTCCTCCAGCACCCTGGAACATTTTCCAAGAACTTTTAAACCACCTCAGTCAACTCTGGACCCTCCTCAGGAACCCTGGACCCTTGTCTAGCACCCTGGACCCCACGTAAGAACCTGAACTCTTCTCAGGAACTGTGGAACCTGCACTTCTGAAACTAACTGCCCTTCTCAAGACTTTCAGAAACTTCTTGAGCACCCCTGGAACCTCCTCAGGAACTCAAGGACTCTGGGATTTCTTTAAGGAACACTTAACCTCATCAACAAGCTCTGGGACCTCCTAAAGAACCTCTAAACCCTTCCCATGGATCCTGGAATCTCTTCCTGTACTCTTTGGAAACCCTCAAGTACCCTGGGTCCTCCTCTGGAACATGCTAAATAACCATCTCGTGGACAGGTACGAACACCTGTCTTACAGCACCCCAAAACCTTTTTTAAGAACTTTTAAATCACCTCAAGCCCCTCTGGACCCTCCTCAAGAACCTTGGACATGTGTCTTGTGAACTGGTACTTCCTGCAGAACTCCTGAACCACAGAACCTGAACCTGAACTCTTCTTGGGAGCTGCAGAACCTGCACTTCTGGAACAACTTGCCCCTCTCAAGGCTTTTGAAACCTCCTTGACCACCCCTGGAACCTCCCATAGAACTCAAGAACATTTTCAAGGACCCTGGACCTCATCAAGAAGTCCTGGACCCTCCTCAAGAACCTTGGACTCGTGTCTTGTGAACTGGATCTTCCTACAGAACTCCTGAACCTGAACTCTTCTCATGAGCTGCAGAACCTGCAGTTCTGGAACAACTTGCCCCTCTCAAGGCTTTTGAAACCAACCTCCTTGACCACCCCTGGAACCTCCCAAAAAACTCAAGAACATTTTTAAGGACCCTGGACCTCATCAAGAAGTCCTGGACCCTCCTCAAGAACCTTGGACTCTTGTCTTGCAAACTAGAACATCCTAAAGAACTCCTGAACCCCACATGAGAACCTTGACTCTTCTTATCAACTGTTGACCCTGCATTTCTGGAACTACCTGCCCCTCTTGTGGAACCTTCTTGAGCATATCTGTAACCTCCTAAAAACTCTTCAAGGACCCTAGGATCTCTTTAAGGAGTGCTGAGCCCATCAAGAAGTCCTGGAACCTCCTACAGAACCTCTGAATCCTTCTCAAAACCCACGTGAATCCTGGGTCCCGTCACCTGGACAGGTACGAACACCTGTAACCTCTATCACAACTGAAAAATAAGCTCTTTCAGCACCCCGGAACATTTCAAGTACTTCTAAACCACCTCAAGCCCTCCTTGGACTCTTGTCTAGTACTCTGAAACCTCCTGAAGAACCCCTGAGCCCCATGTAGGAATCTGGTCTCTTCTCAAGAACTGTGGAACCTCCTCAAGTACCTCTGGAACCCCTGGAATGTCCTACAAACCTCTAGAGCCTCTTCAAGGACCCTGGGATCTCCTTAAAGGGAAAGTTGTGTATTTTTTGTGTGTCATTTTTGTGTCTAAGTGACTACTGGGGACAAACATTTTGAAACTGGTTCAGTGTTGAGTGAGAGGGCTGCAGCCTGAACACAGGCCTGTAAACACTCCTGACGTGTTTGAACTGTCACTTTGTGTCCACTAAAAAAAAAAAATTAAAAAGGCACAGATTATTAATCTGTGTCTGATGATGTTATGTAGAGGATCCCTACAGAGATAGACCTCCTCACCAGACTCTATTTAAAAAAACAGTAATTTTATCATCATAAAACACACCTCATTCAAGGTTGACAAACACAAAATAAAACTCACAGAAGTCATCTTGGTGTGTTTTTCCACTGTTTCAACAATGTCCAACTCTTGTTTGGTTGAAATTAACCCTTAATTGACCCAGTTATGTGTGAAAATCTGCTGCCTCTATATGCACTAAAATCAGTTTTTTTAAATGGAGTCTGGTAGAACTGGCGATGGCGATTTCAGGGCTGTTTCTGTTTAAACAAAAAGGATCTTACTCTAACAAAAAGGTCTGTCTCTGTAGGGATCCTTTCCACAATGTTGTCAGACGCTTTGACAGAGATTAATATTCTGTTTGGCAAAAACAAACACTTAAAGTGGACGTAAATTAACGGTGCACAAATGCCCTGAGGGGTTACATTGAGGCCCGTCTTGCTGCTGCCGGCTGTAGCGCTTTTTCTCAAAACTGGACCAGTTTAAAAAATTGTTGTTCCCATTAGTCACAACAAAAAAAAAAACAAAACACAGGAAAATGTGGTCCAGGTTGAAAAATGTGGAACTTATCCTTTAAGGAACACTGAGTCACACTCAAGCACCCCAGGAATCACCTCAACCTTTCCTGGAAGCTTTTCAAGCACTCCTGGAATCTCTCTTTAAACACCCTCAAAAACTCTGGGACCTCCTCTAGAACCTGCTAAAGAACCATCACCTGGACAGGTAAGAACACCTGTAGGAGCTCAGAGATCGCAGAACCCTGCTGAGAGTTTGATTTTTCCAGTCAGACCCTGAAGGCACCACAGAGGAAACTTAACCCCCGTTATCTGAAGAGGATGTCCCACACCTGATCTCCTTTACAGTACGTGTGACCTGAACACACACACACACACACACGCAGGTACATAGGTGTGGTTCCCTGGGTGGGTGTATCTCATCCTTCTGCTTCAGTAACAACAAACAGAGGAACAAAAGAGCCCCGCCCCTCCTTACCTGCTCAGGTGCGTTTCTGTGAACAATCAGAATCTGAGCAGTCAGGCAAGTTCGTTCAGTCCTGAGCTGATTCAGATTTTATTGGAACAAGAAGCTGCTCGCTGGATCGACTCCATGCTGAATTAAAAGTGTTACCTGCTGACAGCTGACAGGTGAGTCACGGCGTCATTTTGTTCAACAGGAAGAAACTTAAAATTATGGTTTTACAGAGAGAACGGGACGGAGCGCAGGAGTTCAGGGCTTGTGTGTGTGTGTGTGTGTGTGTGAGAGACAGAGAGGTGTATTCATGTTGTGGGGACTCACATCTGTTTCTACAGTCTCAAGACTCCACAGTCCCATGTTAGTGTGTGTGTGTGTGTTACTGGTTGTGTGTGTGTGTGTGTGTGTGTGTGTGTGTGTTACTGGTTGAGTTGATTCAGCAGTTTTTCCAGTTCAGAGCGTCGCTGAGAGTCTCTCAGTTTACCACAAACATCTCACAGCAGCAGAACAGAGGACACTAACTCAGTACATTTACTCCACTTCTCTACTTAAGAATAATTTGAGATGTTTTACTTGACTTTATTTCCTTTTTAAAACATTTTTATATACTTTATTAATCCCGCGAGGGGAAATTCAATGTTTTCACTCTGTTGTTATTTCACATATACACACAGGTCCAAAATACACACACACATTCTAGTCCAAGCGAGGACTTGAACTGGCTATCCTCCGGTTCCCAAGCCAAGCCCCTATGGACTGAGCTACTGCCGCTACTTTAAGTTTTATATTTAAAATATTCCTCTGTAAAGGTGACGCACAGTTTCAGATGAAACTAACTTACTGTTAATACACCAGTAATAATATTCCAATAAACAAATACATAATAATGAACATCCTGCTCCATATTAAGAACTCTTCCGAATTATACTTACAGACTTTTCCTTAACTTGAATTCAGAACTTTTCTATTATTATTATCTTATTTTATAAGACAGTTTTAAAGTCTGTGTTTTAACCTCTGAGCCATCAGAACTTTATCTTACATCTTAAATACTTTAATGTACTTTAACGTCAGTAAAGTGTCTGAATTCTACTTCAGAGATCAAACTCCTTATCGTGAACCTTACTGTCTACATCCACACTAATATAATTTCGGTTTAAATCGTATAACTGTTGCTGCAGATACACCTAACGTCCACACTAATGTGGCATTTTGGAACGCCTAAAATGGCGACCTTTAGAATTCTTAGTTTGAAAACTTCACCTTTTACATTTGTCCACTTTCTGTAACCGCGTAGGAGTCGTGGGGGGGGTTATCCCAGCTGTCACTGGGTGAGAGGCAGGGTACACCCTGGACAGGTCACCAGACTATCACAGGGCTGACACATAGAGACAGACAACCATTCACACTCACATTCACACCTACGGACAATTTAGAGTCACCAGTTAACCTGCATGTCTTTGGACTGTGGGAGGAAGCTGGAGTACCCAGAGAAAACCCATGCTGACACGGGGAGAACATGCAAACTCTGCACCCGGAGGAACCCTTATAAACGTTGTCTTAAAATGAAGACGTCTCAGTGTTAATGTGGCCTCAGATGAAATGTCTGCAGCTTTAAGTTGTCACACCTGTTCGTTCACTTCATGTCTCTCTAACAGTTAAAGTCACTGACTTTGAATCAACGTGTGAAATGAATCTGTCAGTCTCACTGTTTATAATGAAGCCTTCATGAAAACATGACGCGCTCATCATCCTGTCAGAGTGTTAGTGAGTCTACATATTCCTGTGTTTGTTTTGATCCTGCAGGGCTCCTGTAGGGGCCTCGGGCAACTCACATATCCAGGACATGGAGCTGAGGGAGGAGTGGCAGGACGACGGCTTCCCCAGGTCAGAGGTCACCTTCAAACTGTCACCAAAGGAAGCAGCACTTAAACATACACTATATGTTCACTGTAGACTGTGAATGTTTGCACAAACTGTTCAGCTCTTTAATTTTAAAACTAAATCTTTACATATTTTCATATTTTTATTGTAAAATGTCATATTTGGTTTTTGTACCCATTCAGCTACTGATATATTTTATGCATCAAAACACCAAAGTTAATTTGCTGTATGTGAAAACCTGTTTCTTATGTTCTCAGATGAAACTGTTTCACATTGATGTGTGAAAGTGTTTCATGAAGAGAGACTGAAAGTTCAGATTTAGACTAACAGACTCTGTTTGCTCTTCTTATCACACGTTCTATAGCTGGAAGGTTAAAACAGTTTGTAACTGAAGGTTTCCTCTGTAGGGTCAGATCTGAATCTGTTCTGCAGCTCTAACACTGTTATTATTCTGATAGTCTGCATAAAAACCTGTTGATGATGTTAAAACGGCTCCTTTAATTGTAAAAGTTGACGACCCCTGATGTAGCTGTAGTTGTAGCTGTCGCTATTTCAGTTTTCAGCTCATAAAAAATGTACTGTAACATTTAGGTGCCTAAAAAAGTCTCGTACAGCGTTTGGTTCGACTGAAAGACCCTCTAAAGAGTCAGATATTTAGTTTACCCAGTTAGAACGTTTTGTTTTATGGTTTCAAGCCTGTTTTTTTTTGCTAGTGAAAATTTGCATTAGCATTATTAGCATCATTAGCAGTGTCACAGTTAACCATAGACTAAATTCGTTGGGCTAACCAAGCTAACAGCTACTGTTGACAAGTCGCTAGCAGGCGACAACCTTGGTTAGGTAACATTACCATGGCAGAGTGTTGGCGAAGCTGTATCCGTCACTATTTCAGTTCATAAAAAGTTCATTGTTACGACTTCAGCGCCTAAAAAAAAGTCTTGTTCAGTGTTTGTTTGAACTAAAAGACCCTCTAAAGAATCGGATATCTAGTTTTCATCATGTACATTTTGTTTTAATGGTTTCAAGCCTGTTTTTTTGGTAGTGAAAATTTGCATTAGCATTATTAGCATTAGCATTATCACAGTTAACCATAGACTAAATTCACTGTGCTAACCAAGCTAGCAGCCACTGTTGACAAGTTGCTACCAGGCGACAACCTCGGTTAGGTTATACAACCATGGCAGACTGTAGACATAGCTGTCACTGTTTGAGTTCAGTTAGTTACCTAAAAAATTTCTTGTTTAGCATTTGGTTGTATTAAAATACCTTCTGAAGAATCGGATATTTAGTTTTTCAAGTAAGTCCATTTTGTTCAAATGGATTTAAGTCTGTTTTTCACAATTAGCATTATTAGCATGATCACAGTTAACCGTAGACTAAATTCACTGTGCAAACCAAGCTAGCAGCTACTGTTGACAAGTTGCTAGCAGGTGACAACCTTGGCTAGGTAACATAACCATGGCTAACCATAGTTTTTGGTTGTACTGAAAGACTCTCTAAGGAGACGCGTGTTTATTTTTACCTGTAAGTACACTTTGTTTCAATGGATTTAAGTGTGTTTTTCACAATTAGCATTAGCATTATCACAATAAACCATAGCTGTAAATGCACCATGCTAACCAAGCTAGCAGCTAGTCTTAGGGTTGGCTCCACCCTCTCGTCCAAATACAGTCACATCTGTCCCCAAAATGGCGACGGCCAAAACTCAAGGCTTCAAAATGGGAGTCCAAACACTAGTCGGTGTCTGTTTCAATTACTGTAATTATTATTATTTTAATTATTCTAAGCCTTAATTATAAATCAGAAAAAAAACTGGAGTATGTATATTTCACCTCATTTGTACAGGGTCATTGTTTACAGACTGAGGACGACCCAGGAAGCTGATCATGTGTAAAATTAGTGGAATAACCCTTTAAAACTTGTGTTTCAGCCCTTTCCCAGAGGACTGTGGGAGTCCAGAGGAGGCAGAGAGCCCGTCAGGTGGCGAGCGGCACCCAGGTGACCTGAAAACGTCCTTGTGTTCTTTGTTTTGAACAAATCAAAGAATAAACAGAAACATAAATATTTAAAGTAACATCTTGTCTCATCACTCTGTCCTCTTGCCCCGCCCCCTCTTCTCCTTCCAGCCCCGCCCACTACCCTCGCCCTATCAGGAACTGTTGGGGGTGGGGCCAAGAAGCGCCTGGTAGCCCCGTCACTCAGCCTCACTCTGGGCCGCAGTGATTCTCACGACCAGAGCAACGACGGCTTCTCTGCCGCCGCGCTGTCGACGACGCCAGATGAGACGCCGTCACTGGACATCAACCTGGAGGCTCTGGAGACGCCTTCAGGCAGCGAGACAGGAACGCTGCCAGACAGCCACCATGAGCTGGAGTGGGAGGGTGAGACACACACACACAGACAGACAGAGACAGATGACCTTCAAGCTCTCTCTGACCTCTGACCTCTCTCCGAACAGATGACCTCCCTCGGATGTCGAGGGGCGGGGCTGCAGGCGTGTCCAGGAGCCCGGTGGAGCAGTCAGAGGGTCTGATTGAGTTGGACAAGGTGGACAACGAGGGACGCCGCTGGAGGAGGTTCTGCATCGCTGGACACGAATACCACGTCAACATGAGCGTCCTGGAGCCGTACCTGCAGGTCCTGTCACACGGAGGTCAGAGGTCACACACCTGTACCAAGCGTGTTACAGTCTGTATATTTATATTTATTACCTCAAACGTCACATGAAGTCAAACTGTAGCTCTGATTCTGATTGGCTGTCAGGTTACTATGGAGAGGATATGAACGCCATCATCCTGTTCACTTCCTGCTACCTGCCGGAGAGCACAGTGGAGGACTACGAGTACGTCATGGACAACCTGTTCAGGTGAGCTAACAGGAACAGAGTCGATGTGGCAGTGAAGGTGTGAGGACGTTTCAGCTGAAGAGTAAGAGTGTGTGTGTGTGTGTGTGTGTGTGTGTGTGTGTGTGTGTGTGTGTGTGTGTGTGTTCCTGCAGGTACATTGTGGGGACGTTGGACCTGATGGTGTCAGAGAACTACATGCTGGTCTACCTCTGTGCCATGGCGCCCAGAAACAAACTACCGTCCATCAAATGGCTCCACCAGTGTTACACGTCCATCGACAGGAGGTACGCTTGTTTCCCTCAGAGGGACAGCACTGAGGGGCGGAGCTGTCTTCACACTGAGTGTGTGTCTGGGTGGATGCTTTGAACAAATGTCAGAAGGAATTAAACTGTCAGCAGAGTTTATGAGTAAATGTCAGGGAGCGGCCTTGTTTCCATGACGACAGACGGGTTATTTAAGTCTGTGTGTCTGTCTGTGTGTCTGTCTGTCTGTGTGTCTGTCTGTCTGTCTGTGTCTGTGTGTCTGTCTGTGTGTCTGTCTGTCTGTGTGTCTGTGTCTGTGTGTCTGTCTGTGTGTGTGTCTGTCTGTCCAGGCTGAAGAAGGATCTGAAGGGACTGCTGGTCGTCCATCCTGCCTGGTACATCAGAGCTCTCCTCACACTGGTCAAACCCTTCATCAGGTCTGTGACGCACACGCACACACACACACACACACACACACACACACACACACACACACAACATAATATGATGCTACCATTAGATAACATGTCTGTGTTTCTGTCTGTCTGTCTCTCTGTCTGTCTCTCTCTGTGTCTCTCTGTCTGTCTCTCTTTCTCTCTGTCTTCCTGTCTCTCTGTCTGTGTGTCTGTCTGTCGTCCACAGTGATAAGTTCAGCAGGAAGATCAGGTTCATCCACAGTCTGAGGGAACTGTCCCAGTTCATCCCCACAGAGAGACTACAGATCCCAGACGCTATACGCCAGTAAGAACTACAACTCCACTGTTACTCTACTGTGGTTCTGTTGACTCTTCTTTTACTCTACTGTAACTCCACTGTGGTTCTACTGACCATACTGCTACTCTACTGTAGTTCTACTGACTCTACTGTGGTTCTACTGACCCTACTGTTACTCTACTGTAGTTCTACTGACTCTACTGTGGTTCTACTGACTCTACTGTGGTTCTACTGACCCTACTGTTACTCTACTGTGGTTCTACTGACCCTACTGTTACTCTACTGTAGTTCTACTGACTCTACTGTGGTTCTACTGACCCTACTATAGTTCTGCTGACCCTACTGTTGCTCTACTGTGGTTCTACTGACCCTACTGTTACTCTACTGTAGTTCTACTGACTCTACTGTGGTTCTACTGGTGCTACTGTTACTCTACTGTGGTTCTACTGACTCTACTGTGGTTCTACTGACCCTACTGTTACTCTACTGTGGTTCTACTGACCCTACTGTTACTCTACTGTAGTTCTACTGACTCTACTGTGGTTCTACTGACCCTACTGTTACTCTACTGTAGTTCTACTGACTCTACTGTGGTTCTACTGGTGCTACTGTTACTCTACTGTGGTTCTACTGATGCTACTGTTACTCTACTGTGGTTCTACTGACCCTACTGTTACTCTACTGTAGTTCTACAGACTCTACTGTGGTTCTACTGATGCTACTGTTACTCTACTGCAGCTCTACTAACTCTACTGTTGCTCTACTGTAGTTCTACTGTCTTCAGCTGTCACTGACCGACTGTTTAACACTCTTCTCCTCAGACTAACCTGCTGTCCTCCAGGTGTGTTCATGTGACTCAGTGAAAACTTTGCTTCACTTCACTGCTCTCTGTAACCTGCTGATGCTTGATGACAGTTGTTGGACCTGTCTCTCTCTCTCTGTCTCTCTGTCTCTCTCTCTGTCTGTCTTTGTGCAGGTTTGATCAGACGCTCACTCACTTTACTTCTCCTCAGTGTGTCATGTAACCTGGCAGAGGCTGGGTGATTGACTAAAGATGTGTCTGTCTTCCTGCAGGTTTGATGAGAAGCTGAACAGATGACGATCACAGAGGTCGACAGACTGGATGGATCCTAAAGGTCAAAGGTCACCAGGAGGCCTGCATGTACAGAACAAACACACAGAGACTCGGGGTTTATTTATACTGTCTTTAAATCAGGGGAGGGTAAGTTAAACGTCTGGTTCTCCTGCAGCTTCAGACTCAGGTGGTCTACCTGTGGACCCTCACCAGGTGTCAGGACAGGTAGATGGAGCTGGATCTCAAGGTGTGAAGCTGTCGCAGGAAACCATCATGTGTCTGATTCAGGACTGTAGCTCCTGAACTCTGTACAAACTCATCAGTCATGTAAATAAGATCATTTATCTTTACAGTCACCTGCGTGTGTCGGCTGCTGCAAGAAGAGCTCATATTAAGTTTATGCATGTTCACTGTAACACAGTTTGACGGCAGCAGCTGAGCACACTCTGGTGACAGCACACTGAGCAGGTGTGTTTCCTGTCGCACTAACATCTACCTGTAATAAAAGCAACGATCAAATCTTTTTAACTTAATTAGACCAGTTTGTTTTTCACATTTTTATTATTTTACTACATAAACGATCTGAAGCTGCAGCAACTCAGTGTTTGTGTTTTATGAGTCAAAAGCAAACAACTTATGTGGACTCCCATTTTGGATTTAATAACATTTTATAATATTTAATTATATTTAATAACATGACTGTCACCTCCAGACTCCATGTGTCAGTCTGAAGAGATTATATGAATTAAAAAACATCGTAAATCAACTGTTGAAACATAACTTCTTGTTGATTTAAAAGCATCAGTCTGAAAGTGTTTTAAAGCTTTCTTCACCTCTGCCATGATCTGATGAGCCAATCACTAAAATCACTGAGCTGTTGTATTTTTAGTTCATGTATTTCTTTTAGTGTAATCATTATTTGTATTATTAGTATGAGTCCATATTTTCTTTTGCCGTGCACACAAGATAAAAAAATTCCTTAAAGGTCCAAAAACATTTAGTATCAGCCACAAAAAAACACAACATAATGTCACTACTACTACTAATAATGATAATAATAATAATAATATAAAATAATAATAATTTAATAAAAATGTCTCTCAGGTCCAGAAACATTTAACAACAGCCACAGAAAACATGACATAATAATACTACTACTACTACTAATAATAATGAAATATATAAAATAATAATAAATAATATAACTAATATAATAATAAAAACAATAACAATAATATATATAATAAACATATCTTTTAGGTCCAAAAACATTTAGTATCAGCCACAAAAAAAGAAAATGACATAATTATACTACTACTACTACTACTATTACTACTAATAATAATAATAACAATAAAATAATATTATAATAAAATATATAATATAAAATAATAATAGTATAATAAAAAATATTTAGTATCAGCCACAAAACAAAGAAAACATGACATAATACTAATAATACTAATAATAATAATAATACAAATAAAATAAATAATAATAATGCAAATAATAATAATAATTAATAACAACAACAATAATAAAAAATATATAAAATAATAATAAATAACATAACTAACTAATATAATAAAAACAATAATAGATATAATAAACATATCTTTTAGGTCCAAAAACATTTAGTATCAGCCACAAAAAAAATGGCATAATACTACTACTACTAATAATAATAATATTACCGATCATGATAATTTAATTTGTAGAGCACTTTCCAAGCTGAAAGTACAAAGTGCTTTCCGATGTGCAGAAAATACAAATCAACAGTGACACTAATAAAACATGAGCATATACACACACCTTCAACATATACACTTAAACACATATATACCTGTAAGCATGCAGACTTATACACATGGCTGCAAATACACACACACACACTCACACACACACACACACTCACACACACTCAATACGTCTATCAACTGTCAGGAAAGGCCGATCTGTAACAGATGAGATACAAAGACGTGAACAGAGTCAGTGTGTATAGATCGATTGTTTCAGCAGGTGAACAAGTCGTTACAGTTATCAAGGCGGGAGGATATAAGAGCATGTATGACCTGACACTATGACTTTCTCCTGACCTACATTTGGAGATGTTCCTCAGCTGGACTGCGTTCTTTACGTGTTGCTCCAGGGTCAAGTTACCGCCCAGAGTAACACCCAGATTTTTTACACCCGCTTTTATGTTCAGAGTGAGGGGGCTGACGAGTGGCTGAATTTGCTCTGAGACATGTTCAGGGCCAGTGACGAGAGCGTCTGTGTTTCAGAGTTGACTTTTAAGTTTTGGGACATCCAGCCTTTAATGTCACACAGAAGAGAAGCTAATTTACTGGTGTCATGAAGTTACAGACACCACTGACTGTCCCTGTGACAATGCAGCCATGATTTACCTCAATGAAAATACACAGTCAAACATATATTTGGTTTTAACCTAGTCTTGTTTTCTCTGTGATGACTGACCTGAGATCAGCGCCTCGTCAGTCCAGCAGAGGGCAGTCTGTCCACACTGACACCTCCAGGTCTCACACTGAGGTCCTGAGACCTGTGGGGTCCTTCAGATGGTTCCAGAGTCTCTATTAGTTTTATAAAGACACATTTTAGCCTCTGAAACTTTGGTTTTCTTCTTAAATGTCATCTTGAGTCATTTTAAATCAATTAATATTTGGTGCAATTTGTTTTATTGGCTCTTCAGATAGATTTCAGATCTTTAAACATTTTAAAATCACCAGAATTTAAAATAAAGTTATGACAGTTTAAACTAAAGTAAAGCCCTGTTCACACAGGACTAGTCTTACCTGGGACCTCTTGTGATTTGTAATAATTGCGAAGGTCTTCTGTGATGTTAATCATGTGCAAATCTGCCAAAGCCATAATTTATCAAGTTAATTTTTGACTGCAAATTACCTACCACATTTCACCAAACACAGAGGTCATGTGATCATATTAGTCCAGTGCAAATCGGCATCTTGATATGGGGATGACTGACTTTTGTTTCCTCCACACCTCTTTCATAATTCACAGAAATCACAAGCTCAAATGAAAGTGAAATCTCAGAAGATGATGGGATGGAGAACATGTGACAGTGTGTAGCAGAATCTGTTCGTCATAGCTTGGCACCTGTTAGCTTTAGCCTCAGTCTGTTAGCATGACATCATGTGCTGTGCTCAAACTTTGACCTTTGACCACCAAAATCTAATAAGTTCATGGTTGAGTCTGGAGGTCAGTTTTGTGCCAACATTTGAAGATTCTCTCAAAGCATCCTTGAGATATTGTGTTTGCAATAATGGGACGGACGGACAACCCAAAAACATAACGCCTCAAGCCACAGCTATGCCAGTGACATTAAAACTATGTCCTCCTTTCACAGTATTTTATAGTGAACCAGTTTATCTCCAACACACCAGGTGAACAAAGGTGAGCTGGGGTCAGTCACAAAGGAAACTAGCAAGGAAATTATTTAAAATTAATCTTGGTTAATTAAAGCCAAGTTTATTTGTTTAAATGGAATTTTATCAGAGTTTAATCAATAGGGACAGGCATAATAAAACAATAAATAAATAAACAAATAAATAAATGCCAGAGCCCTTCAGAGGTGTGTTTTGTACAAATAGCAGAAAAATAATATTATAATAACTATTTTTACTATTTTATTTATTTATTTTAAAAACTTTATTATTTAGTCCATGGTTTAAAGTTAATCCTGGATCACAGTTTAAACTGGAATTTCAAAGTTTCGGTGCGACAGAATTAACTTTAAGAGTTAAGAGGAAAAAAAACTAAACTGAGATTTAAAGAATGGGTTTATTTTTAATTTTTATTTTAAATTAGTTTTAAAGTTTGGTGCAACAGAATTTAAACTTAAACCATGATTTAATACAGTTTAAAAGTTAATCCTTGTTGGTGCAGTCCAGTCTAAATAACTTTAAATAGATTTAAAATGACTGTTAATGACTTAAAATACCTTTGAAATCATTGTAAATAACTTTAAATACATTAAAAATGATTGTAAATTGCTCTAAATAGATTTAAAATTATTTTTAAATGATTTTAAATACATTTAAAATGATTTTAAATGGTTTTAAATACATTTAAAATCCCTGTAAATTACTTTAAATAGGTTTAAAATGACTGTTAATGACTTAAAATACATTTGAAATCACTGTAAATAACTTGATTGTAAATGACTTTTAATAGATTTAAAATGATTGTAAATGACTTTTAATATATTTAAAATGACTGTAAATGACTTTAAATACATTTTTAAAAAAAACCTGTAAATGACTTCAAATACATTTAAAATCCATGTAAATAACTCTAAATACATTAAAAATGTATTTAAACTGTAAATTCTTATAAATAAATTTGAAATCACAGTAAGTAGCTTTAAATACAATAAAAAATCCCTATAAATGACTTTAAAGAATTTAAAAAAAGATTTTATAAAAATCCTTGTAAATTACATTAAATAGATTTTAAATGACTGTTAATGACTTAAAATACATTTGAAATCACTGTAAATAACTTTAAAAGCTAAAATTCCTGTAAATTACTTTAGATACATTTAAAATTCCTGTAAGTGACTTTAAATAGATTTAAAATGACTGTAAATTGCTATAAATAAATTTGAAATCACAGTAAATAGCTTTAAATACAATTAAAAAAAATCCCTGTAATGACTTTAAAAACATTTAAGATTCCTGTAAATGACTCTAAATACAATAAAAACCCCTGTAAATGACTTTAAATACAATAAAAAAAAAGCCCTGTAAATGACTTTAAATACAATAAAAAAAAACCTGTAAACGACTTTAAAAACATTTAAAATTCCTGTAAATGACTTTAAATACAATAAAAAAATCCCTGTAAACGACTTTAAAAACATTTTAAATTCCTGTAAATGACTTTAAATACAATAAAAGACATCCCTGTAAATGACTTTAAAAACATTTAAACCCCTGTAAATGACTTTGAATATATTTAAAATTCCTGTAAATGACTTTAAATACAATAAAAAAATCCCTGTAAACGACTTTAAAAACATTTTAAATTCCTGTAAATGACTTTAAATACAATAAAAGACATCCCTGTAAATGACTTTAAAAACATTTAAACCCCTGTAAATGACTTTGAATATATTTAAAATTCCTGTAAATGACTTTAAATACAATAAAAAACATCCCTGTAAATGACTTTAAATACAATAAAAAACATCCCTGTAAATGACTTTAGCTACATTTCAGATTCCCGTAAATGTCCTCAGAGATGAGAGAAGTGAAAGTGATAGTTGAGTGCAGCAGTTGTTGGTATTATTGTTGTTGAAGCAGCAGCTGGACAGTAAATCTGCTTCTATTCTCACTCTGATGACTCTACTGTTCAAATGCTGCCTCTTATTTATGGCCGGCCAGTAACAGGCCCCGCCCCCCTGCGGCACGCGCTGTCCACGCGTCCTTTCTGCACTCTGATTGGCTACATTCTCCAGGACAGTCCGTGCTGACCAATCAGAGAGCTCCGTCCATCAGCGGCTCGGTGTGTCCACACACTGTGCACGTGCTGCTCGGTGTTGCTGTAACGGGACTCCGGGTCTCCGCACCGGTATAAAACGGACCCGACCTGTGGACTGACCTGAAACAACGAAACTAACGACGAACAGCTCGGTTCATGTCCGGTTTATGTTCAGGTTAATGTGTCACCGTCAAGGTTGATTTAATTTATCATCTTCATCATCTTCATCACTGGTTCCGGTGAAAGTCTCGGTGTCTCGGTACCACCATGGTTCTGTCCCAGGCGAACAAGATGGCGGTGTTCCAGCTGGTGTTCTCGGATCCCGGCAGGTCCTTCTACAGCAGCGGGGACAAACTGTCCGGCTCCGTGCTGCTGAAGGCGGCTCTGCCCTGCAGGGTGACCGGCCTCAGGGTCACCGCCGCCGGCTGCGCCCGCGTGGGTTACCGCAGCGGGAAGAAGCACAAGAGCCGCAGCCAGGAGGTGGAGTACCTGAAGTATGAGGAGGAGGTGCGGCTGGAGGAGAACCTCACCAGAGGTAATCAGCTATTAAAATATTAAAGCTCTTAGACAAATAAAAAATATATTTATTTTCTCTTAATAAATAAAATGAAAGTTAAATTTATTAAATAATAAACCACTATATGGACAAAAAATGTTGCTAAAAATTACTAAAATGTAGAAATATTAGTTCTGTGTTTATATTTCGTAATAATAGTTATTTTCATTATTATACTTGTTATAATTATTTTTTTTTTTAAATGTGCAAGACATGTGCAGGGACATATAAACAGACAAAATAGATTTTATAAAGCCAGACAGATACATACATACTTGTTTCTGATAATTTTATATATACTTTACATATCATTTCATAGTTTATATCTGTATGAAAATGTACATTACTTTATATAGCTTTGTAAAATATGAGTTTTGTAGACTATGAACTTTGTTTTGTAAATTATTAAACTGTAAGGTAGGTATTTTTCTCTGTCATTTACCTTTAAAAGTTTTTCTGAGTTAAAATAATGGTAAGAAACTTAAACCATGATTCAGTCAGGTTTAAAAGTTAATCCTTGTTGGTGCAGTCCAGCCTAAATGACTTTATATAGATTTAAAATCTCAGTAAATGACTTTAAGTATGTTAAAATGACTGTAAATGACTTAAAATAGATTTAAAATCCCTGTAAATGAATTTAGATAGATTTGAAATCACAGTTAATAACTTAAAATACATTATAACCTCTGTAAATTACTTTAAGTACATTAAAATGACTGTAAATGACTTTAAATACATTTTTTTAAAAAACAGTTAATAGCTTTAAATACATTAAAAAACCCTGTATGAACGTAATTTTGCAAATTAGTAAACTGTAAATTTTTTTCTGTGTTAAAATAATGGGAAGAAATTATTTCCTTGACTTGATTTTTACTCTTTGTTCTTGAAACAAGTTGATATTTGATGGAAATCTTCTAAAATACTTCATATTTTAAAATATTTATTGAAGATTTAGATAGAAAATCAGCCAATTTGAGTTTAATTAACGTGCACATACAAGACATTTGTACAGTCATTGAATATTTGTAGCTGTCAGATTTACGTATAGATAATTTGAGTTAACTATAATCAACTAAAATGTTGTTATTTCTTTAATATCTTTCATATAATAAGTTCAAATTTCTCATCATGTGTTTGTCCTTAGACCCAGAAGGCTACTTCTTGCTGCAGCCTGACCAAACGTACAGCTTCCAGTTTGGCTTCGAGCTTCCTGCGGCCGGGTGAGTCTCACTGATCAGCTGTTAATTATAGAGACGTGATCTCTCATCAGTTATTGATTACAGAGGTGATCACAGTTGCTGATCCTGACCTGTCCTCTGGTCTGGTTTCAGGCATCTGGTGTCGTCCTATAAAGGCAAGTTTGGTTACGTCCGTTACTACGTGCGGGCGGAGCTGGACAGGCCTTCCCAGGGTGCTTTGCAGTGTGAGAGGGAGTTTGAGGTCGAGGAGCCGCTGGACGTCAACCGGCCCGAACTGCTGGTATGAAAACACACACCAACACTTTCACACTTTGACACTGAGTAAAGGATGTTTGTTATTTAATCAGCAGATTTCAGATTTCCTTCCTTCAGTCGTTAGTTTCACTTCCGTTCTTTAAAACTCTGATTACAGAGACTTTAAGGTGTCGACATCTAACTTCCTGGCAGAGTGACATTGACGTCTTACTTCATTAATGTTTTCAGTATCACGATCGATACATATCGATAAACCTAAACAGGAATTAGAGAAGATACAAATCAAAAACCCGTCAAACTAAACCCCCCTACACGCGGTCATTGGTTCGATCTCCAACTCCTTCATCCATCCATTTTTATCCGTTTATCTGAAATCGGGTCACGGGGGCAGCAGGTCGAGCAAAGCACCCCAGACGTCCCTCTCCCCAGCAACACTTCCCAGCTCCTCCTGGAGGACCCCAAGGTGTTCCCAGGCCAGATGAGATATATAATCCTTCAAGTGTTTCTGGGTCTGCCCCGGGGCCTCCTACCAGTGGGACATGCCTGGAACACCTCCAACAGGAGGCGCCCAGGAGGATCCTGATCAGATGTTGAACCTCTTCAACTGACCCCATTAGACGCGAACGAGCAGCGGCTCTACTCCGAGCTCCCTCCAGATGTCCGAGCTCCTCCCCCTATCTATAAGGCCCTTCCAAGAATCGCCACCTTAATGTGGTGGACGGTTTGCGTTTCCCCGTGAACCTGGGAGCTGTATTGTCCAGGGCTAACAGCTCCTGGTAGGGTCTCTGAAGGCAAAGTGGTCCAGGGGAGGGGCCAGACTAAGAGCGGTTCTAAAGACCTCAATGACACAGCAAACTTGAGGAACGAATACCTCGCCCAGTATGGGGACACTGGGGCCTGGACCTGGGGGGGGGGGCTTATGCTCACACCACTGACACCAGTAATACTTCCACTAGTTCCATCAGTGTGTTACTAAAAGCTGGATCCATAACTGACCTTTAAGTTTTTCACTGAAACACTGAAACTGATCGAAACTGACACCGTGACAGTCAAAGTCAAATTATAGAATAAATGATAAATAAATAATCGTCTGAATCTCTGTGTCGTCCTCAGGCTCCAGCTGCCGCCTCCAAACAGAAGAAGGTCACCTGTATGTTCATACCTGACGGCCAGGTGTCCATCAGCGCTCAGATCGACAGAAAGGGCTTCTGCGAGGGCGAAATGATCAGCATCAACGCCAAGTTCGAGAACACCTGCTCACGTATCGTCGTGCCGAAGGCTGCCATCATCGCCAAACACTCGTACCTCGCAGGCGGACGCACCAAGGTAACGCTCGGCCGCAGAATGACTTTCTGTCTCTGACCGAGCTAAACCTTTGTCAAAGATCTGATCTCTGGTCTGTTTTATTTCAGGAGTCGCGTCAGAAACTGTCTGCGGTTAGAGGAAACCACATTATCTCGGGGATGTGCGACATTTGGCAGGGGAAGACCATCAGGGTTCCTAAACTGAGGCCGACGCTGCTCGGGTGTGACATCATCAAGGTGGACTACGCCCTCATGGTGAGTCATGATGACATCACAACAGGGGTCAGGTGATGACATACAGTGAAATCAGATGAGGCGAGATAAGATGAGATAAATGACATCAGATAAAAATAAGATGTAGTTAAATAAAATAAAATTGAACAAATTAAAATGAGATATGAGACATTAACCTTCGTCCTCCCTCCTCCAGATCTACCTGCACATCCCCGGCAGTGAGAAACTGATCCTGGAGCTGCCGCTGGTCATCGGTACGATCCCGTTCAGCGGCGTCGGCAGCAGGACCAGCAGCATGAGCAGCCAGGCCGGGTCCATGAGCAGCTGGTCCTCCTTCCCCTCAGCTCCGCCCAGCTACAGCGACATCCACAGAGACCTGAGGGTGGATGGGCCCCGCACGCCGCTGCTCCAGGACTACGACGGCGGGGAGGACGACGAGGACGAGGGGGGACTCTTCATGAGAGCACCTGAAATATACTACCCACCTCCCCCTCCCCCGGCGTACACTGAGGTGAGATAAATAACATGAGATTAACAAACCCAAATTAATTAGAATTAGATTAACTGAGATGAGATCAAATAAAACGAGATTACCATCATGAGATTTAAAAATGAGATTAACAACATGAGATGAAATGTGATAAATTACGAGATTTGAAAAAATTAGATTAAACAGAATGAGGTAAAAGTAAATGAGATTAACTCAGATGAGATCAAATAAAATGAGATTTATGAAAGTGAGAGGAGATAAAATTAGATTAGCAGAATTGAGATGAGATGAATGACATCAACAACGAGATTAAACAAGATTAAAATAAACAAAATGTGATGAAATAAATTCGATTAAACAAAAATGAGATGAGATAAATGAGATTAATAGCATCAGATTAAATAAAATGAGATTAAACAAAAAAATAGACGATAAATTGAGATTAAAAATGATAATATCAAATAAAACATGGTCAAATAACGAGATTAAATAAAATGAGATAAACGACATGGAATAAAAATGAGATTAAGTGCACTTATATGAGGGGAGAAATCAGATAAAGTAAAACAACATTAGATTAGATGACGAGATAAAATAAAAACGAGGCACGATAAAAATGAGATAATGAAATGAAAATGAGATCAAATGAGATAAAAGTATTTAATGACATGAGGAAAGGCAGAATGAAATTAAGAACATTGAGATGAGATAAAATAAAATTGAATGAAACGATAACGTGAGAGATAAAGTTCAAAGTGAGATAAAACAAATATGCGTTAAGATTAAATCATATAAAATGATATTTAAAATGAGGCAGATGAGATAAAATAAGATTTTAAAATATACAGTCTGGTTTCTGTTATCCTCCACTTTTATAATTTTGTGGCGTTTGTCATCTTCAGGTCGATCAGGACGCTGTTAACCCTCCTCAGGTGGTTCAGGTCTTCTGAGGACTTCCTGTCCCTCCGTCATGTCGGACTGCACCCTGAAAACTGAGCTGGATGGTCGTGTCAGTCTCACGACTGCAGCGCCCCCTGACGACCATGATGACTCAGCAGTTTCCTGACGATGACTCCGCATGTTTTGATACTTTATTCTGTAGATGAAAACAGAGACAGAGTTTTGTTCTGAAGTGTTTTTGATATTTGTTGTTACGCAGTCGAATGTTTTGTTTGTTTTTTTACTGAAGAGAAGATTTCACAGTTTTATAAATTCGATGTAAATAAAAGCAGATGTTTATTTTTTTACCTAAACAATAAATCAGTTTAACATCATATCCTATTGTCAGTGTTTGACTGAAGACTGATGTGTGACCACACGACAAATAAAACATAACAAAATTAAATGCTAATGGTTTGGTTTTGGGCTTATCCGTCATCAGACTGAACAAAACAACCAGTCTTTGAATGCAACACTTCTGTTTTTGCTCCCACTTTTCACAGGTTTCAGTGAAAGATCTCAGAGATTTTTATGCACTAAGATAAACGACTCAAATGTTGGTCACAAATTTGTTAAACTGTTAGTGGTCACTACTCCTCTTCCAAAATAGTCCACCCACCTGACTGGTGTGGCTGATTAAACAGCATCATTACTACGCAGGTGTGTCCTGGGATGGTCACAATAAAAGGTTACCTAAACGTTTAGTTTGATCACACAACACAACGACACAGATGTCCCAAGTTTTAAAAAAAATATTTTTATTGATGGGATGTATTTCAACATGAGCATACAAACCCCAACGAACACTCCGACACACACATAAGAGGGATCTTGACATCTAAATTCATCAATAGCCCCTTTTCCACCAACATTTCCAGGAACTTTTATTTCCAGGAATTTATTTACCTGGCTAGAAGAATTCCTGGTAATCTGTGTGGTTTGTGTTTCCACTGCACCTCAAAGTTCTGGAGAATTTATTCAAATCAGGCTGATGACATATGGGGGAGTGGTAAAAGAAACTGCACTACACCTGAAAAAGTCCTACCCCCCTACTAGGTACTTTTTTCAGGGAAAGTTTGGGGTTGAGGGAAAGTTTTCTCCCGGGTAATTTCAGTGGAAACGCGCCAAGGTTTTTCAAAATCCTCGGTAAATGATAAAAGTTCCTGCGGTGAAAAAGGGGCTCTTTTTTAATTTCTACAAGCTTCACTTGGTTTGTGTTTTGATCATTTGGAAAATGGAGCAAAAGAAGAGAAGCTACAAGAACGGACGACGAGGTCCAGGCTCTTTTGAGTGTATTTGCCGAGAAAGAAATTCAGCGGGGCTTCAAGTCGGCAACTGAAAACGGCCGAGTCTATGGAGGAATAGCCGACAAGTTGGCGGAGCTAAATACAGGGCACATGCCAGAACAAATCTGTGAGAAGTTGAAGAAACTTAAGCAAGATTATAAGAAGCTCTCCCATATGTCATCAGCCTGATTTGAATACATTCTCCGGAACTTTGAGTCCCAAGTAAAAGTCCCAAGTTCTGAGGGAGCGAGTCATCAACATACTGACTGCAGAAATGTCCACCAGAGCTGTTGCCCTTGAACTAAACTTTCATTTCACTACCATAGGCCAGCTCAAATGTCATTTCCCTGAAATTGGCGATACATCCAACTGCAGACTGTAAGTCACCACCCCAGCTCAGGACCTCCACATCCATCGTCTTCCCCTGCAAGATCGTCTGACACCAGCCCCATGAACAGCTGATGCAATTATTGTTTGCACGACTGAAGAATTTCTGCACAAACAGTCAGAAACTGTCTCAGTGAAGCTCATCTGTGCGCTTGTCGTCCTCACCAGGGTCTTCACTTGACAGCAGTTTGTCGTCGTAACTGACTTGAGTGGGCAACTGCTCACCTTTGATGGCGTCTTGCACCTTCGAGAGGTGTTCCTTTCACAAATGACTCTCAGTCTTCACTGTACCGAGCAGATGGCAGACAGCGTGCTGGTGGATGGTTTGCTAAAGCCAACGTTGTGAACAGAGTGGCCCATGGTGGCGGTGGGGTGATGGTATGAGCTGGCATGAGCTACAAACAGCGAGCACCAGAGCATTTTATTGATGACAGTTTGAATGAAACTGTAACAAGATCTTGAGACCCATCGTCATGCCAGTCATCGGCCACCATGACCTCATGTTGCAGCATGGTAATGCACGGCCCCATGTTGCAAGGAACTGTCCACAGTTCCTGTAAATTGAAAACCTCTCAGCTCTTGCACGGCCTGCACACTAACCCACTGAGACATGTCACCCACTGAGACATGTCACCCACTGAACATGCTTGAGATGCTATGGATCGGCATGTACAATGACCTACTCCAGCTCATGCCAATATCCTGCAGCTTCACGTAGCCATGGAAGAGGAGAGGACATGCAAAGGTCAACTCTATGTGGAGGAAATGTCTCACACTGCATGAAGCAAACAGTGTCTCAACAGATACTGATGGAATCTTTGGGGTACCTGTGACCAAGGATGCATTTCTGTAATCCTGAAAATCCTTGCATAAAAAA
The DNA here is from genome assembly GCA_019142605.1 of Cephalopholis sonnerati. NCBI lineage: Eukaryota > Metazoa > Chordata > Actinopteri > Perciformes > Serranidae > Cephalopholis > Cephalopholis sonnerati. The sequence continues at coordinate 39,766,794 of JAGQAX010000008.1, read as the reverse complement.
ATCTTAGATATTAAACTTAAACCTGCAAAAAACTGGAGCAAAAACAAAAGTGTTGCATTTCAATTAGATAGATAGATAGATAGATAGATAGATAGATAGATAGACAGGTCAGTCTGTTGGTCAGTCGTAGGGTAGGTAGGTAGGTAGATAGGTAGATAGGTCGGTAGGTAGGTAGGATAGGTAGGTACATAGGAAGGGTAGGTAGGAAGGTAGGTAGGTAGGTAGGTAGGTACGTAGGTAGATAGGCATGTAGGTAGGTAGGTAGGTAGGTACGTAGGAAGGGTAGGTAGGTAGGTAGGTATGTAGGAAGGGTAGGTAGGTAGGTGAGTACATATGTAGGTAGGTACATAGGTAGTTAGGTAGGTAGATAGGTACATAGGTAGGTATGTAGGTACATACGTAGGTAGGTAGGTAGGTAGGTAGGTACATACGTAGGTAGGTAGGTAGGTAAGTACATAGGTAGGTATGTAGGTATGTATGTAGGTAGGTACATAGGTAGGTAGGTACGTAGGTAGGTAGGTAGGTACATAGGTAGGTAGGTAGGTAGGTAGGTAGGTACATAGGTAGGTATGTAGGTACATACGTAGGTAGGTAGGTAAGTAGGTACATAGGTAGGTATGTAGGTACATACGTAGGTAGGTAGGTAGGTAGGTAGGTAGGTAAGTAGGTACATAGGTAGGTATGTAGGTACGTATGTAGGTAGGTACATAGGTAGGTAGGTACGTAGGTAGGTAGGTACATACGTAGGTAGGTAGGTAGGTACATAGGTAGGTATGTAGGTACATACGTAGGTAGGTAGGTAGGTAGGTACATAGGTAGGTATGTAGGTACGTATGTAGGTAGGTACATAGGTAGGTAGGTACGTAGGTAGATAGGTAGGTAGGTAGGTTCATACGTAGGTAGGTAGGTACATAGGTAGGTATGTAGGTACATACGTAGGTAGGTAGGTAGGTAGGTACATAGGTAGGTATGTAGGTAGGTACATAGGTAGGTAGGTACGTAGGTAGGTAGGTAGGTAGGTACATACGTAGGTAGGTAGGTACATAGGTAGGTATGTAGGTACATACGTAGGTAGGTAGGTATGTAGGTACGTATGTAGGTAGGTACATAGGTAGGTACATACGTAGGTAGGTAGGCATGTGGGTAGGTAGGTAGGTACATAGGTAAGTAGGGTAGGTAGGTAGGTACGTAGGAAGGGTAGGTAGGTAGGTAGGTAGGTAGGTAGGTACATACGTAGGTAGGTACATACATAGGTAGGTACATAGGTAGGTAGGTAGTTAGGTATGTAGGTAGGTAGGTAGGTAGGTACATAGGTAGGTATGTAGGTACGTATGTAGGTAGGTAGGTAGGTAGGTAGGTACGTATGTAGGTAGGTAGGTACGTATGTAGGTAGGTACATAGGTAGGTAGGTACGTAGGTAGGTAGGTAGGTAGGTACATAGGTAGGTAGGTACACAGGTAGGTATGTAGGTACGTATGTAGGTAGGAACATAGGTAGGTAGGTAGGTAGGTAGGTACTACGTAGGTAAGGTAGGTACATAGGTAGGTAGGTAGGTAGGTAGGTAGGTAGGTACGTAGGTAGGTAGGTAGGTACGTAGGTCTGTCAGTCGATAGATAGATAGATAAATAGATAGATAGATAGATAGATAGATAGATAGATAGATAGATAGATAGATAGTTTTGATACTGTTACTGCAGTACAGGGTCCAGATACTTCCATAAACGGAGGTTTGGCTCAGGTGTCCCCCTCCTACATGATCCTGTAAATAAATCTGCCAGAGACATAATGAAACTCTTACATAATCATGTACAGAGTATCAGTCTGACAGACTGTGAGCCAAATCTGGTTGGCATCAGGAGCCAGGTGGCCCGCTGCCCATTTTCTAAATGACAGTGAAGATAAACTGATTCACATTGGGGATTTTGTTATGTTCTTTGAATATAAATAAGGTGTCAGAGTCGGTAAGACAGCATCAAAATAGAGCCTGTTTGTCAGGGGAGAACCCCCCCCCCCTCATCCGAGGTCTGGGCTAAGCCCTTAATGTCCTCAGATCCCAGAAACCTGGGCGAGGCTGCTGTGACTGGTTTGACTCCTGAAAAGATGAGTGACGACAGCGAACATCTGCAGGTTGAAAACAGGCAATTGATTTATTATACACACTGATAAATCCTGTCAATGATTGTTTATCAAAGGAATATTTCACCCACAAAATGACCATTTGGAAATCAGTTAGTGATGCTGTGTTACCTTGAATTCATGGAGAACTTCTTACATGTTTCCATGGACAAGGGAGAACATATTGAGTTATTGATTGACTGAGACCATATCTAACAGCAAAACTATATCAAACTGTCACATAACTTGTGCAGTATGAGTTTCATTCATCCAGTCGTCTGCTCAGGTCTTCCTAAACTCATGCAGTTTGACAAAACCTGCCATTTAAAACCAAACTAAAGATAGATGATATATTTTTTCTCTTCAGGTGCTAACAACCTGATTGGCTCCCACCTTGTGCAGTTCTATGTGTCTGCTGATTGGTTCCCTCGTGCTTCTAGAAACGAGCACACCTGAGGAGTTCCCTCTCCCTGATCGGCTGCTGCTGCTCTGTTTGATAAAGTTGTTAAAGATTAAAGGTATGTGGCGAGAGGTTGAGGACAGTAGGTGAGTGGGTACCCTGTACATTTATTTTGTGTCTAGAAGCATAAGGTTTATTGGTTGTTGCCACTCTTGTTTTTGTTTGGAAGGTTGGTTGAGGCCTGCACTATGAAGCCAGCTCAACTTACCCAGCATATCTTCTCACTATCTGGTTTGACGAACCCTAACATTGGTCGTCTGGATAACCGGTACTACAAAGCCGGTTATCATCTAATTCAGTCTGGGTTTTCCTATCAGCCATGAGCACGTTTATGCGAAAGAGGCGAGGTTGTTAATGACGAGCATCATCATCAGAACCTTGAATGAAGGCTGCTTTATACGATATGAGATGAAATGGAGACATGACTGTTTTAATTGACGAGTCAGTGACATGTCAGAGGCGTGAGGTGTAGACAACAAACTGTAATCTTAAAACAGAAAATTTAGAATCATAGAAAACAATACCCACAACTTACCTGTCATCCAAGACTTAAATTAGGTGCAGGTAACACTGAGCTGTGGGCCTGTGTCATTCATAATAACAGGAGCTGATTAACAGTGTGTGGATTATTTGACTAATAAAACATGATCTGTTTTATCCCAGTTCTCATCACACAGGTGTCTCATGTTATTCTGAGCTAATCTGGAAACAATGAAACGATTCTACTGACCTATAACAACAGACAGGCTCCTCTTTTTTACATGAGACTCTGGACTTTTGTCCATGTCAGGATACTTTTTCTTCAGTGATCGATCGGTCAGAGGTCGGCGTGTTGACAGGCTGTGATCAGGTCAGCTGTTCAGCATCAGTTACCATGGTGAAAAGAGAACCAGCTTCGTAGAACTTAAAACCCAGAGTTAACCCTGAAGTTACCTCGCTAACTCCACATCCTGCTCCATCGTACAGGCCTCTATGGGCCGATGTACGATGCCTATTGCCTCATATTGTGTAGGTCCCCCTCTTGCTGCCAAAACAGCCCTGACCTGTCAAGGCATGGACTCCACTAGACCTCTGAAGGTGTGCTGTGGTATCTGGCACCAAGACGTCAGCAGCAGATCCTTTAAGTCCTGTAAGCTGCAAGGTGGGGCCTCCATGGATCAGCACATTGCACAGACGCTTGATTGCATTGAGATCTGGGAAATTTGGAGGCCAAGGTGACACCTCAAACTTGTTGTGTTCCTCAAACCACTGTTGCTTTGTGGCAGGGCGTATTATCCTGCCGAAAGAGGCCACTGCCGTCAGGGACTACTGTTTCCATGAAAGGGTGTACATGATCTGCAACAATGCTTAGGTAGGTGGTTCGTGTCAAAGTGACATCAACATGGATGGCAGGACCCAAGGTTTCCCAGCAGAACATTGCCCATAGCATCACAAGACGTCCGCCGGTTTGCTTTCTTCCCATAATGCATCCTGGTGCCATGCATTCCCCAGGTAAGCGATGCACATGCACCCGACCATCCATGTGATGTAAAAGAAAACATGATTCATCAGACCAGGCCACCACCTTCTTCCTTTGCTCCGAGGTCCAGTTCTGATGCTCACGTTCCCATTGTTGGCGCTTTCGGCGGTGGACAGCAATCAGCACCCTGAATGCAGCCCCGACGCAACAAACTGCGATGCACTGTGCATTCTGACATCTTTATATCAGAACCAGCATTAACTTCTTCAGCAATGTGAGCTACAGTAGCTTATTGGATCGGACCACGTGGGCCAGCCTTCACTCCCCACGTGCATCAGTGAGGCTTGGCTGCCGGTTCACCGCTGTTCATTCCTTGGACCACTTTTGATAGATACCAACCACTGCAGAGAAATGACGTAGGACTGAAGGACTGTTTGTGTTATTGTTGTCTTTTGTCTCCCATTTTCAAACGGGGACATTACAGCATGTGTCAGTGAAGTACTGAGCAGACGACTAAATAAATTAGGCTTGGATTATACTGCACAAGTTGTGTGAGAGTTTGTAAACAGATGTTTTCCATGTAGCTTTGCTGTTGTTTCAGTGTGGTTCCCAGTCAATCAACGAATCAACATGTTCACTGTTTTCTGAGGAGGCGTGCAAAAAAAACAAAGTGTCCGTCTCAGATTAGGTAACACAGCATCACTAGTTTACAAACTGTAATTTTATGGTGAATTATTCCTTTAAATGGCGCCTCGCCTCCTGTTAATTTGCAGAAGTGGCTTCGAGGCAGAGTCGGCTGAGTCTGATGTGTAAAAATGAGCGTGTCTATAAACTGAGCTGATGTTACTGGGTGAGAGGTCAGATACCAGTCTGATGTTGGACTGACGACAGTTTAAGAAAACTACTGTTTTAGTGAGTGAAGACTTTTAAAGGGACGATGCTTCTGTAGATCGACTTCACTATAGTGATGAAAAAAATGGAAATAAAAGACGTTTTTGGACAAAAATAACATTTAAGAGAGTGTCAGACTTTTTGTTAAGTTTTTAAAAAGTGAGGACGTGTTGACGGTCGTCACTTTGTTTTTTAAACCTGGTTTCTAAAGTTCAGGATCAGGAAAGTCCTCAAGGAATTACTGAAAGTCAGTGCTGTGTGTGTGTGTGTGTGTGTGTGTGTGTGTGTGTGTGTGTGTGTGTGTGTGTGTGTGTGTGGGTGTGTGTCCATGTGTTTGTAATCCGACTCTGTTGTTTACTCCGACTGCAGCTGTTCACATCACAGACTCTTCAGTCCGACCTCTGACCTCTGAGATATACACGAGAGCTGCACAGGTACTGGACGTACATGTGTGTGTGTACACGTGTGTGTGTTTAAATATTTCGTGTGGATCTCATAAATTTAATCTAATAACAGACGGACGTGCACATTCACTGTCATCATGTCACAGCTGCTGTTCACCCCTGACACACTTCTTCTCTTCTGTTTTTTGGAGCTGCAGTCCTCCGTCTGCGTGACCAGCAGCCCGTCTTCACTCCCATTGGTCGGCAGCTGATCCCAGGCTGCGTGTGATTGGCCGAGACGTCGAGGTCACTCGCTCAGAGAGTGGTTGAGCGCTCAGGTTCCTCTTTCTGTTTCTACATTTAGATCCAGCCAGCTAATGCTAACGTTGTTGCTGCAGACAGACAGGAGGTCACAGGTCACAGCATGCTGCAGCTCAGCGTTCATTTTAACCAGTGACAGTGAACACACCACCGGTAATTACAGCAGAGCAGATAATGACAAGTTCATTAGTGGGGTGTTGTCAGGACAAAAGGTCCCAGAACAGGAAATAGGTTTCCAAAATGAAAGTGTAAAGATAGAGGTGTGATTTGATTCAGTCAGCGGGAAGCTGACCTCAGATCAGCTTCCAGGACTTCCTGGAAGAGCCTGAGACACCCTGAGACAGATGGGTAAGTTTATTACTTCACTGTAAACAAACAGGTGTTACAGTGAAACAGACTCAGTTCTCACAAAGTTACAAGTCAGGACTCTTTTATGAAGCTCCATAGCGCCCCTCGCAGGCCGCAGAGGTCACCACAGACACCACCTGAGTGTTTTTAAGGGAGTAATGCCACCAGACTTCTTTCACAGAGGCCCATTGTGGGGTCTCCGCCCTCAGGTTGGGAACCACTGATATGGAATACGATTGATTTTAGACTCAGTCAGTAACTCCCATAGAAACATAAAGTACAATATTAATATTAATGTAAAAAATAATCTTCATCAGGTCGACTGTGACATGAAGCATCTCAGACGCTTGTTGCCTAGCAGTACTGTAAACAGGAAGCCAGTAAAAACGGTGTCTACACCTGTCTGTCAAAAACACCTCAAACATCATGTGTTCATCATCATGTGTTCACTGCAAGCTGCTGACTGAACTCTTGTGTTTTTATCTGCCAGGACCTTTGAGGTGCAGCAGAGTCTCAGGTGAGTCTGTCTGAACACCTGCAGGTTTATATTTTATATTTACAGGTAAAAACTCTAAACTGCATCTGACTGTGTGTCAGACATGTTTTAATATGTTGTTACATCATAAACACGTCTGTCACTCTTCGCAGTTTATCAGTTTATTTTCCAAAAAACAAACAAACAGAAAGAAAATTCACTTTTTTACACAACAAAGATAAAACAGATAAAACTTTGATACAAAATCTTAAAAAACTTCAGTGAACTCAGTTTCTACAGAAACTTTAAATCTACGGACGAATAAATCCTGACGAGTCGTCTTCAGCTCACGTTCACTCACTCACTCATTAAATCACTCACTCGTTCACTCGTTCTTTGGATCCGATCTGTTTACAAAACTGTTGCTGGACGTTTTCTCTCTCCGCTGTAAAAAGTGACAAAATGCTGTCTGATAAAATGAGTGCGTGTGTTCAGTGCGTGTATGTGTGTAAGTGTGTGTGTGTGTGTTCAGTGTTTCAGTAAATAGCCTCGTCCATGTTGTCGTCACTGTCTCCTCCGAACTCCTCTCCGTTATCAAAGTACGACATGACGTAATCCGTCTCCTGCAGACAGGAAACAGGGAAAAATTAACCCAACACACTCATCGCATATTAATTATTTATTTTAATAAACATAAATAATTATAATAAACAAGATACACACAGGAACCCTGAAGTTAATTCAGATTGTTAAGGTGGATGTCTGTGATAATCTATAATAAAAATATCTCACCTCCTCAAACTCTTCCTCGTCGTATTCCTCCTCTCCCTCGGCCTCCTCTTCCTCCTGTTTCTTCTTCTTCTCCTCTCCCTCTTCCTCCTCTTCCTCCTCCTCCGAGCTCTGCTGCTCCTCCTTCTTCTGCAGAGTCTGACACAGGAAACAGGTTAAGGTGGAAATGTTTGTTTCAGGTGGAAATGTTCTTCTTCACTCGATCCACAGTGTCTCTGACTCTCACTAAGAGATTAAAGGATCAATAGACTGATTGATTGAGGAGTCTGTGTGTCTCACCTCCAGTTTGAGCAGCACCTCCTCTTTCTCTTTCACTTTCTTCTTCTTCTGACCCGTCTGCGGTCGGTCGGAGCGGCTGACAGCTGCTGAGACACCTGACAGACACAGAGCAGGACATCAATACACCCATCGATCACTGATTCAGAGTACGGCGAGTGCTGTGCGTACGTACCGTCTTTGGGAGGTTTCTTCACTCTGAGTTCTTTAGGGAATCTTCTCCAGTCTGAAACATCAACAAACTGTCTCAGGATATAAAGTTTATTTATATTATTATTACACGTATATAACACAGTCACTATTATTGATAACAGAGATAAATATATATGATTATTGATGACTGACCTGGACTCCAGTCTGTCAGCGCGTCTGTCTGCTCGCTGCTGTGATATTTATCAGAGTACCTCTCCACATCTGGAAACACACAGGAAGAACACCTTCACAATAAAACTAGAAGTCTACTGATTGTTTGTTGATCGATCAGCTGATCCACTGTGTGTGTGTGTGTGTTTGTGTGTGTGTGTGTGTGTGTGTGTGTGTGTGTGTGTGTGTGTGTGGTGACCTCTGACCTCTCTGTGCAGCAGCTGGCTGGATGAAGCAGGGCAGACTCTTCATGGCTCCTCTGAACTCCTGTTTGAGAGCCAACAGATACTCCGCCTCCTCTCCAGCTATGAGGGGGAGGGGCTTCTGCTCCATCACCTGGACACAAACACACAGAGTCAACTACACGTCCCAGAGGGCACTACTGTCAGAAACATCAAACATGAGTAAATAACATTGCTGGATTCAAGTCCAAGACACGAGTCCTGTTTTTTAGCCTGTATTAAGCCCGCTTTTTTCTGTTTTTCACTGTGAAAAGTGATGGTACCAATAGAGCCATTCTTTACCGTCCCCATGTTTGGTCCCCCCTCTGTTGGGGTACCTAGCACACAGATCTGGTACTAAAAGGTGGAGCTGTGAACACTGCAGTCTGATTGGTCAGTAGAGGACGGTCACTCTGCTCAGGGCTGAGTTGTGTCTGGTTTTGAGGCTCATGTAACCACTGTTCATACTGTGGAGAGTTTGATTAGTAAACTGGAACTATAAAATGAAAGGATGTTTTGCTGCCTCTCACAGCAGCTGGAGTCGGAGAAAAAATAACTTCATTCACTGGGCCGACTGCCGGCAACTTTTAAGGTGGAACGTTAACTTGTAATGTTACTCAATGCATGAGTTGATGACGTGAATCCATCAACACACCTTAAATTTCACTGTGACAACTTTGACCATCACTGTAGTTTTTATATGACAGACACTTTTAGTAATGAGTGGATCTTCAAGTGTTTATATATATTAATTTTGACTGGGTTATGTGAACTGCATATATTCTAATTCTCACTCAGAGAAAAAAAACCCGTTGTGGAGTGTTGTTCCTGTGGGCTACAGCAACACTAAACCCCTGAGCTTGCCTGAGAAGGACTAAATGCACAAGGCTCCTATTTTTAATTATCCCATGGAGAGAGACTCTCACTGCAGCCTGTTCTATTTTGTTCTGAAAATGTGGGCGTGCAGCCTCGTTCTATGGACGATAAACCAGGTGCAGACTGATGGAAGTGTGCAGGCCCGCAGGAAGTGTGCCAGACTTTGAAGCTAAGTTGACATAGTGGCCAAACCGTATAATTGGTAATTACAACTTCCGGGGGTCGTCACGTGATGCCACAGGGCCCAAAAAGACCTTTTCCCATAGACTTACATGGCCATAGAGACGTCTGTGAATCAGTGGACACATTTGAGTGTCACAACCCCATCCCCATTTAAGTTAAGAAAGGGCTAAACTGGAAGTAGTCGGCTCGGTCGGCAAAGTCTCCAGTGTGCTTGCTCTATGGGCCCATGGATGTGACTGCCTTCCACACTGTATCCAGTTCTCTTTATACATCCATAAAGATAGGACAGTGAGCTCCAGCTGCTGCAAGTGTAGGGTTTGTAAGAAGAAAATAATAGGGGCGGCAGTTTTGACGTGTGGCGTTCAGCGGCAGTGTGTTTTGTGTTTACAATGAATGATATCAGTATGTTGTTTTGCATGTGTGTCACAGTGTGGGTCTCACAGGAAACAGAGGCGTAGGCTGTTGGATGGATGGAGGTAAACTGTCTCCTCTGTTGATGCCGACTGCCTCCACACTGAAGGTCATCATCCTCCGACCTCGCCCACCACCTCGACCCGCCATCGCCACCAGGACCAGGTGGGAGCGGATCAGATCAGACTGGACTGAGCTGGGCCAGGTCTTCTCAGTGGATCAGGCGGAGGTGAATCTGACAAAACAAAACAGTGAGTGGAACATTTTATCTTGTTAAAACTAAGAAGCAGAACAAGAACATGAAGAATCTGTGGGAACTACTGAGAGGACAAACACAACAGTTCAGGCTGAAATCACACACCTACAGCTTAAAGCCTAATTTAAACCTACACCCTCTAACTGAGCATTTATACCTGTGCGGTGGTGTGTCTGTGTCACTCTGTAGTTACACCTCTAAAACACTGGTCATTGGCGGAGGTTTCTGTGAAGTTCTGTAAAGTTTAGTTGATTCAAAACACACATAGTTTCAAACACAAGTACACAAATCAGCTTCACTATAACTCGCAGCATTCACAGACAAACACTTGTCTTTATCTGGACACATTTTCCCACAAATAAATAGACTGCATTTGTATAGCACTACACACTGTGGATCGATCACACACACACACACACACACACACACACACACACACACACACACACACACACACACAGTATCTGTCCCAGGAACACTTCAACATGCAGGAGGAGCTGGGACTTGAACCACTGATCTTCTGACTGACAGGCAACCAGCTCTACCTCTGAGCCACAGCTGCCCCAATGAGGATGAATCACAGTTAGCACAAGCCTCTGACATTTTATATTGTATAAATTAGCCTAGTGACTGGCAGAGATTTCCTCTGCTCATATGAAGCCAGGATAAATCACACACAAGACTTAAAATGCTATTTTTGTGGAGGCTTTATTGTCTTCACAATTTATTGTTTCTTATCTGTGAAATTAAAGTAAATAAAAGCTTTGTTTCCACTGAGGGAAACAGACAGGAGGTCTGCGATTCAACAGAGGTATAAACCCTGCTTAAGCACTGTACTGGTGTGAATGGGGTCAGCAGCAACACGTATGTTTGCCACTTTAAAAGGCCTACCTCAAAGTGGACGCTGTACTGAGAATATTTCAGTGATTTATTTTGCTGTCAGACGGCCCTTTCCTTTGGCACTACATTTTCTGAACCTAAAAACTCAGGTATTCCTGCGCATAACTGCAGCTGTGTCACGGGCTGTATCACACCGCAGCTCACCTGTTAGAGTCAGACTGTTGACGGTTAAAGAAGACAAAGGTAAAAGAGTAAAAACACTGATTATGACGACATGTCGCTCATTATGGAGACAGAAGGAGCCAAGGGAAGGACTTTTGCAGAGGGAGAGTATTTCTGAATCAGAGGCTTCAAACTCCACTGGTTGTTTGCTAAGTTATTTAATTTATTAGAAAGTAATTAGCGCCATTTTACCTGTTGGTTGGGTGCAGCAGAATCTTCTGTCAGACTCTCTCGGTGGTTTTGAACAAACCTGAGCTAACCTCCTCCCCACTGTGTTATAATAACATTAAATATTAATTATGATTATGTATCTGACCTCCTCTGGCTGTGACAGTGTTCACCCTGAGCTGTGTCTGTATCACTACAGTTAGATAACTAGTGCAGCTAGTTAAGTTAGCCGGTTAAGCTAGTCAAATTAGCAGGTTAAGCTAGCTACGTTAGCATCGTGCTGCCGGTAAAAACCAACCTTTAGTCTGACTCTTTATTTTTCGGATGTTAAACCGTCTTCTTTATCTCACGGTTAAAGTCAGTTTACAACATCTTTGTTTACATCCAACACCGCGCCATCTTCTTCCTCTTCTTCTTCTTCTGCTGCTGCTGCTGCTGTTCTCAAGTCTTCTTCGGTGGTGTTTAGCTGTGGCTCGTTAGCGCCACCCGCAGTCTGGAGTTTGTATGTTGACAAAATAACAAGAACAGTCTCCAAACAGACCAGAGATCAGTTTCATCATGTTATCGTGGATTAATTTACTTAATTTAATTGATTCAAGTAAGTCATAACTGAGTAAGTAAGTACCTGAAAGAAATGCCAGAAAATAATTCTGGTAAAAGTTAAAGTCACCTGTTATTATTTGAGTAAAAGTCTCAAACTACTTGATATCTACTGTACTTAAGAATCAAAAGTAATTTTAAGATATTAAATGTAATTAAGTGTTGAAAGTAACAGGAAATGTTGTGAATAATAAAGGAAGCTGATTTAATGTGTACGCCACCTTAAAAATGGAGCGTTATTTAGACTGGAAGAAAAAAAAAGGTCTTTTTCACAACGTAAAGGATTTAAATTACAAAATCCAGATTTTCCTTCCTTTACATGCCTTTATTTTTCCCTCCCTTCCCTATTTTGTAGTTACTAACCAAGATGCACAGTGGCAAATATATCGGAGTAAAAATTATAGTTGACAGAAATATAAAAACTCAATTAAAGTACAGACACTCCTAAAAATACTTTGGTACTGTAATGAAGTATTTTTACTTTATTATGTTACATCACTGTGTTTGTCTGACAGCTTTAGCTCATTTTCAGATGACAGTTTTTAATAAATAAATTTTAAGATATATAATATAATAATAATTTACTATTATGTGGTAAAATGCAATATAATTAATTATTTTAGTATAATATATTATTATAATATAGTTATAGTATAGACTAATATAATGCAGTAAAATATAATAAAATAAAATACAAAAGAATAAAATGTAATGTGGCATAAAATATTGTATTTTGATATAAAAAATATAATATAATTTTAGTTAAGTATAGTATATTATTTGAACGTAGGTATAGTATAGTCTTTGGTATAGACTGATATAATATAATAAAATAAAATATAATAATATACAAAATAATGAAATGTGGCGTACAATATTGTAGCATAATAAAATATAACAAATAATATAATATGAAATAATATAGTTTAATATGATGTATTGCAGTATAGCCTAATATAATGCAGTAAAATATAATGTGGTTAAATTTAATAAAATTAAGTATACTGTGGTATAGTATTGTAATATAATATAGTAAAATATAATAAAATAAAATAAAAAATAAAATAAAATAATATTAAATAATGTGGCATAGAATTGTAGTATAATATAATATAATATGATATAATATATTGTAATGTAGTTTAATGTGATATGGTATTCCTCCTTTACATCCTCCCTCTGTTTCCTGCTCCTTCATCACATCTCTCCTCCATGTTTCCATCACCTCCTCCTCATCCTCTCTGTTCATTATAATCCAGCAGCTCCTCAGCTGTGACCTCCTCCCCCTCCCCCTCCTCCTCTCCTCACCTGACCTCAGGGTCACTGCTCCCCCTGCCCTCTCTGGCCCCTCCCCCTCCTGTCAGAGGCTCCGCCCTCTGCTGTCCGCCGCTGTGAGGTCAGTTTGAATCAGATCTTCAGGACTGCAGCAGCTTCACATCATCAGTCCTCCAGGATTTAATATTCTACAGTTTTATAAAGAGGATTAAAACAAGAAGAAGAAGAAGAAAAAGTTTTTATTTTTATATTTTTGTGTCGGAGCTGCTGATGTTTGTGTTTCTGATGATTTGGATTTAAACTGAACAAACGTGAAGATGAAGATGATGATGATGCTGCTGCTGCTGGGACTCTGCTGCTCAGGTCTGATATATCTTCCTTTTATTCAACATATACATTAAAGTATATATATAGCCTATAGATATATGTCTATATGTGCATTTATTTATTTATAGGAAAGAAACAAAAACAAGCAGGTAGATTCTCATATGTGAGTTTGCAGCTGTGAGTGTAAAGTTACACATAATTATGATAATAAAACTTCAATTGTTGAGCAGAGTAACAAAGAAAACACAAAATATACAAATTAAATTGATTTATTTATGTGTCAGAGTTTCTCATCTGTGTGCTCTGCAGACAATATAAATTATCATACCTACTATATATAACACAAACAATATTAATGTGTGATAAAAAGTTAAATTTAAAGGTTTTACAATCATCTCTGAGCATTAACAAAAATAAGAGAATATTAATTTAGTAAAATATATATACACATGTGAAAGAATCATTTGGATTTTGCATGTTATTACCTAATATTTCTTATAATTTTTTTATGCACAAAACTTCCTTTTCTTCAGGCTGCTGCTGCTTTGAATGTTTGTCTTCTTCTTCAGTTTATTATTTGTTGTTTTCTGGATGTTTCTGTGAGTTTTTGTTGTGAGAGCGAGTGAAGAAGAAGTGGACAGACGGTCAGACTGTGAATATTCATCAGCTTCATTTTCATACAGACGGTCAGACTGTGTGTGTGTGTGTGTGTGTGTGTGTGTGTGTGTGTGTGTGTGTGTGTGTGTGTTTTGCTCTTGAACTTGAGCTGAGATGAACTCACAAAGAGAAGTCACTTCACTGTGTGTGTGTGTGTGTGTGTGTGTCCTCTCACTCTTGTCAGTCTTCATCATGATAATGAATGACTTTAACTTTATTTATTTATTTACTTATATCACATCTTTCCAAACAGCTCGAGAGGCTTTAAACAGCAAAATAAATAAATAAAACAATAGAATTTCAGAATTTCCAATTTCAGGCTTTGTCTGCTCCTCTCGCCTTCACAGACCTGTCTGAGGGTTTAATTTACACTCACATGTAAAGCAGAACGACACTGAGCATTTGAAGGGTTCTTAAAAATGTTCCTAATGAACATGAAGCAGCTTCAGCTCCTTCAAATAACTTTATTTAACAAACTGAACTCATGTGTGACAGTCTGGATGCTATCAGTGAGCTAATGTGTCAGCAGGAACATTACCCAGAGTTCCCTGCTGCTCTGCGTTTAATCTTTCTTGTTGAACTCTAAAAGTTTTTGTCTCTGGAAAGAGAAACACGATTTATTGAAGCCAGTTTAATGTTTCTGGATTCTCCTGCAGAAGTGTGTCTTCTTCTGTGGTTTTCAACAGTCTGACGTGTTGTCAGCTCGACTTATTCACTGGATTTAATGAAAGACTGTTGAGACGAAATAAAACTGTTAGATGAAATATTGCAACTTTTTTTGTCTGTCGTTTAATTGTGCACATATTCCGCAAAGCCTGGACATGACTGATGCCAAAATATCCCTCAGGAAAGTGCCATTAAAAGTTATTTCTTGCTGGGGCAGCTGTTAAAAATCCAGCTCGATTTTATGGTGAAAAGGTCGCAGATATTCTCAGGACATTTTAACAAGACAACTTAAACATTAGGAGACAAAATGGCTTTTTAATTACACACACAAACTGCTGATTCTGCATCTTATCAACTCCCAAACAGGAGAAACAACTATTTTTTTTAATAATTCAAATTTTTACATGTCAGATGAGACATTCAGCCTTGACAAACAAGAATAAAAAATACAACACAAACAGGGTAATAGAGCACCGTACAAGCACCAGTTCCAGTCTGCAAAAAAACCCCAATAAAAATAACAACATTAAATTAGAATAAATAAACACATTGAAATAAAAAAAAAAGGAATAAATACAAAAAAATAGGCAGGGCAGGACAAAACAAAAATCACACTTCCAGGCCTCCAGACAGTACAAAGAAATTCCAAAAAATCCCCCCAGATTGGTCCTCTAGCACATTTAGTCATTCTAGTCAGCATAACTCAACTTAACTTTATTAATATAGCACCTTGCACACAAACATGCAGCCCAAAATGATTCATACGGCAAACCTGGAGTGAGACAATTTAAAGGATAACACAAACTACTGATCGTAGAATTTTGCAAGACGAGAAAATGACGACAACAAGACGACGAAATATTAAAAAAGCAAACGACACAAAACAGAACAAACTAGTTAAAAAAGATGATTGAAAGTCCGTGGAATAAAAAGAGAGTAAATAAATAAAAGGGAATAAAAATAAACTGGAGGGAAACTTAAAAATTAGGACTGTAATTTTAGTTACATTACAAAGTTTGTGTGTGAGCAGAAAGGATCCAGTGAGATGAAGTTAGGATGTTTTCTGTCGAGTTAAAGGACTCGGAGCAGCTGAATGTGTGACGAGTTACAGCAGCAGAAACTTCAGGATGAAGGTGACGGGACGAGACTCGTTATTGTTTAAGTTAATAAAGTTTTAATTGATGTTAAAGAACCTGTGAGTGAAGCTGAGGTGACGTCTTGAGTTTCATCTCACACTGAAGTTTCAGACGCTTTGTGGTTCATTGAATGAGGTTATGTCTGAAGTCCAAGTGTCCTTATCATTAACAGTATTATTATTACTGATCAATTAGCTGCTGGTTAATCAGCTGGTTTAACAGGAAGTGACTCAGCAGCTTCTTAATTGGCTCCAATTAGACAATTAAAACCAGCACAGACACATCTGTCCTGCTGAGTGTGTGTGTGTCACGTCTGAGCCTTCATCATCATCCTCATCATCAGAAACACAGTGTTGGTGATAAACGACACATTGTCTGATGGGGGGTGCGTTGGGCGAAAACCGTGAAGTTCACGGTCAGATTTAGGCGTGCGACAATACGACAGACAGAGAGGAGGGGGGGCGAATGGAGCTTCAGACCTGAACCAGAGACTCTCATGACCTGCAGGGGCCGAGGTCACCGTCTGCAGAGGCCGAGGGGGATTTTAGGGGATTTGGAGGTCAGATCAGGGTGGGGAGGGGGTGGACTGTCTGCTCCAGTGTTTTAAATGACGACCCCCCCCATCCAGTATAATGAGGACCCAGATGGGAGGCGGCTGCATTTAATCCTGAACGTGCAGTCAGAGACATGGAGGAGTTTAGTTCACACAGGAAGCTGAATGATTCATCATCAGCTGATCAGACGGACTGAGACATGATGTCCTCACGTCTGTCCTCATATAGACACAAAAAGTCCCCCAATCACCAAACTACTTTGAGAAGCAGTGTCATAGTGTGTGAGGTTCATCCAAGGTGTCATTATTGGTCATTAGAGACCAAATGCAGTGAAATGTAAGGGAGACGTTTGAGTTCCGGCAGTACGGAGAATGAAACGTGTTCAAACTCTGAGCTAGATATAACCGCCATGAAGTTTCAGTACTGGAGAACTAAATGTGATCTGGTCCACATATGGCCTCCACATCAAGATCAGTTTTTAGTCTCAAGTTCTCAACATCAGTTTGCAGCAGTCGGACCAGTCGTGGTCCAGTGTCGGCACCCAGAGTCAGACTGCTGTGAGTTGGGATGATTCTGGTCCAGCAGTGAAGCGTCACTGACATCAGGACACTATTTGGCCAAAACATCATGAATTTTTCGGGTGATCTGTTCTGTAAGAGGTGACATCACAGTCAGGCTGATTGTGGCTGAGCGTTGGCGAGGTCGGCTAAGTTCTGGCACTGGGGAGCAACACTGACATGACTCTGGCCCAGAAACAGATGCTAAGTTTGGATCAGTTTTGGACTTGACCAAGAGCCACTGCAGTCTGACGCAGTCAGCCCAGTCGTGGCCCAGTATTGGCACACAGAGTCAGACTGCTGTGAGTCAGAATGATACTGGTCCAGCAGTGAAGTGTCACTGAGCTCAAGACAATTTTGGACCAAAACTATTTATATTTTATGGAGAATCTGTTCTGTTAGAGGTGACATCACAGTCAGGCCGACTGTGGCTGAGTTCTGGCACTGGAGACCAACATTGTGGTGACTCTGGCACAAAAACAGCTGCCAGGTGTGGTTCAGTTTTGGGCTTGACCAAGAGGCCACTCCAGTTTGACTCTGTTGGCCCAGTTGTGGCCCAGTGTTGGCAGATATTCTGGTGTTTCATTCACTGACTCCAGCACTCCAGGATGTTGAGTTAAACCCAGAAACAAAGCTCCACTTGAGCTCAAAACAGCTGTTATCAGTTTTGTGATGGTTAATTTTCAGAATAGACCAACAAAGTTTTAAACGGTTTATTCACCTGATGAAGTTTTGACCCACTTCAGTTATCTCAAAAACCAAAATCAACACATTTAGAGACGCATGAAGCAGGAACACTCAGAGTTTTGGTTTAGAAACTTTTTGTACAGCTTCCTTTGTTCCTCCAGAGACACGGACTTGAACTTGAACTTGTCAGTGAGTCGAGTTGAAACAGGACAAAACTGCAAAATATGAAATGACACGAAAACTTTATTAGAACAGAAAAACTGAACCAAACAAAGTGTGAACACAATGAAGGATGTTTGTAAAGTGAAGCTGAAGTCGAGCAGCTGCAGGACGGAGAGACTTCGGTGTGTTTGTGGTGTTTTTTGGGATTTGAAGGATTTGAGGGGGGCTGTTGTGTCTGGCTTCACACTTTTGTTGTCATTATTGTTGTCATTCATACTATAGAAGGGGGGGTGGAGGTTATTTAGGGACAGAGGGTCCAGACGTCACGGTGAGTCCTGCTGCCGTCCCTCGTCTCGTTTCTCCTCCCACAGCTTCATCTGAAAGACCAGCTGGGGCCAGAACAAGATGGAGGACGGGGCGGGGGTGGGGGTGGAGGTGGAGGTGGAGGTGGGGGGTCGGCGGTGACATCGTCGTCTGAACGATGAGTCGGGGGGGGAGGAGGGCGGAGGAGGGGGAGCCTGGGAAAGTCACCTCGACCAAGTTCAAGTTGAAAAGAGATGAAGAGGAGGAGGAGGAGGAGCGATGCGTTCACTGACTGAGGTCAAACATTTAATGATGAAATCAAGTTTCATCTGAAATAATCTTTATTATTTTACTTTAATATGAAACAGTGAAACATTTTCAACCCTTCAGCTTCATGCTGAGTCAGAAAACTTCACTGTAAAAAGAAAGCATTTGTTTTAACTTCAAAAAGTTAGTGTCCAGACTGACTTCAGATTTTAAGTTGACTGAATCTGACAAGACAGGTTTAATAATTACGAATTTACCTGAACTTGTCTTCTCAGATTCAGTCAACTTAAACATTTGAGTCAGCCTGAACACTAACTTTATTCAATTAGAACAAATGCTTTAATTTTACAGTGTTCGTGTCCTTCAATACTCGGTCACATCAGAGTCAGGGACGTGTGCGACTCGTGGACTAGACGATTGAATGTTGCTACCCTCACTAGTCAGCACCAGAACTACTAGTCAGTCTGATTGATGTACATATTTATATTTCATATCGACATAACTTGAACTAAAATGTCATGACTAACTAGTCAGACTGGTATAGATCGTACCTCCAGGTTAAAGAGGTAGAGGTGGGGGGGGGTCTGATTGTAGCTTAATCAGCTGCTGGTGGACGGTTTGGTCCTGACTCCTCATGAGTCTCAGTTCGTTCCTTTTTAAAGTTGTAAGTCAAAGTTGTAAATTTACCTCCAGTTTTTAGTTGTTTGAATCTTTACTGTGAGTCCACAGAAAGGGACATGTTAAAGGAGCATTAACAGGAAGTGTGAAAGACAACAATAATCTGGACAGATGGATCAGTTACTGTGTTCTTCAGTCTGTCTTTCACCTGACGTGTTTGTATTTCAGACAAATTTTCATCTGAAGAATAATAATTTTCACATTATTAACAACATTGATCAGAATGTACACACTTATAATCTTTTAAAGATTATTTTTTGGGGCTGTTTCACCTTTATTTAAAAGGACAGTTAAACCATGAAAGGGAGAGAGAGAGAGAGAGAGAGAGGGGATGATCAGAGGTCACCTGAACCTTCTGTCGTTCTGTCTTGTGATGTTCATAAACAGAGAATTCATTATTTGTCTTACTGATCACCAACAGTGTCATCATTCCCATCATCGTCATCATCATCATCATCATCATCTCTTTGTCAGTAAGTATTTTCTGTTTGTCAGTTTGTTTCTGAAGCACCTGAACTCATCTGTGTGATCAGCTGTCTGTTTCTCTTCCACGACTAATAAAGTTTCACTGAATCAAATTATGTCACCGAGGTGTGACAGGAAACTGACCGTGACGTCACTGATGTTGTCTCCTCCTCTCAGGTGTGAGCGGAGCCTCGGAGCTGGCCTTCCTCAAGGAGCCCAGTGATGTCATTGCAGCGAGGGACCGCCCCCTGATGCTGGACTGTCAGGTGGAGGGCGAGGGGCCGATCTCCATCACCTGGAGACGGAACGGTGTCCCCGTGGCGATCGGCGTCAAGGCGACAGGTGCTCGCCAACGGCACGCTGCTCATCAGAAACTTCTCCAAGAGACGAGAGAGCAACGAGACGGACGCCGGCGAGTACGACTGTGCTGCTCAGAACCGCTATGGCATGCTGATCAGCCGCAAGGCCCGCGTCCAGCTCGCATGTGAGTCACATGACCTCTACAGAACATACAGACAACATTAACACAGTCAGACACACTCAGCATGTATTGATCGGTGTCTCCCCTCCTCCTCTGTCCTCCCCCAGCCCTCCCTAAGTTCCTGTCTCACCCAGAGTCTGTGGCAGTCGATGAAGGGGGCGTGGCCAGACTCACCTGTCAGGTAAATGGAATCCCAGAAGCCAACATCACCTGGCAGAAAGACCGGAGCCCACTGAGCACCGACGACCCCAGGTATGCTCGACGTGGATTTAATATAGACTCATGTAATGAGTATTTTATAAATACTTAAGAAGTATTTAATGTATATTTAACATGTATTTGTTGTTCAGGTACACTCTGCTGCCTAACGGCGTGCTGCAGATCACCGGCGTTCGACGCACAGACAGCGGTTTGTTTCGCTGCGTTGCCACCAACATCGCCAACACTCGATACAGCCATGAGGCCCAGCTGTCTGTCACCGGTAAGACCAAACTAAGGGCAAAGAAAACCGCAGTTTAGGACTAAACTCAAGGACTAAAGTGAAGCTTAAGAAAGGCCAAACTAAGGGCAAACAAAGACCAAAGTGAGGGCAAAGAAAACCCTAAACTGAGGGCAAAGACAAACCACAGTGAAAGATTAAACTCAAAGACCAAACTTAGGGCAAACTCGAATTGAACTACAGATTGTATTTCCTCATTTTTGTGTGCCCTCCATGACGGACACATAGAGTATAGATGTGTTCAGGAACATATCTTTATTTTACTGTTTACATGTGATGTAATATGAGATAATTTGTTACCAGTCTGAGATTTCAAACGCAGCCTCATGCTGACAGATCAAACTGAGGGCACAGAGAAGATGCTTGCCTGTCGACCCTTCACCTGTCTCTCTCTCTCTCTGATGACGTTTTGTGCTTCTGGTCCAGTTGCAGGATCCAGGATCTACAGAGAGCCTGTCATCCTGTCCGGTCCTCAGAACCTCACCATCAACGTCCACCAGACCGCCATCCTGGAGTGCATCGCCACGGGCAACCCCCGCCCCATCGTGTCCTGGAGTCGCCTCGGTAACCACCTTTTAGATTTCAGTTATTGATCTGTACTTGGTTAGAATGGTTACCATGGTAACACGATGCTCTGTGTGTGTGTGTGTCAGACGGGCGGTCCATCGGTGTGGAGGGGATCCAGGTGTTGGGGACAGGAAACCTGATGATCTCTGACGCCACGCTGCAGCATTCAGGAGTTTATGTTTGTTCGGCAAACAGACCAGGAAGTAGATCCAGGAGAACGGCACTGGGACGCCTCGTAGTACAAGGTATGTCATGATACGTCATGATACTGCATCTCTGTCACTGTATATCACAGTATACATGAAGGTAATCGATCGTCATTATTGATCCTCAGAGGGGGAAGTTAAGTGTTGCAGCAACACAAAGACAGAAACAAGGCGAGTTTATTCATAAAGTACACTCCAGCAACAAATCAGTTCAAAGTGCTCAAAAATAGAACATCAAAACAAGTTATTAAAGAATTAGAGAATAGAAAATAAAAAGTGAAAATGTACTAAGACAGCCAGAAAATATAAGAATCAAAGTTACAGTGTAATAAACGAATAAATATTTGATTTAATAAAAGGCAGCAGCAAACAGATACATCTTCAACCTTGATTTAAAAGAAGTGAGAGATGGTCCTCTGCTTCTCTATGTGTAGTCTCGACTCTGTGGACACGAAGCCGACCTGTCCCAGAAGACCTGAGAGGTCTGGATGGTTCATACTGTAGCAGAAAATCAAGAAATATATTTGGGACCTAAACCGTTCAGTGCTTTATAAACCAACAGCAGAACTTTGACTCGATTCTCTGACAGACAGGAAGACAGGGTGAAGACTTCAGAGCTGGAGTGATGTGATCTACTCGAGCAGCAGCTGTCTGATGGATTTTTTTCTGGAGACCTGTAAAGGTGTCATTACAGTAGTCAAGTCTGCTGAGGATAAATGCATGGACACGTTTTTTCAGATCCTGCTGAGAGAAGCAAAAACACTCAAGTTGCTCTGGTAAAATAAATAAATGATAAATAAGACACTTGTATATTGAGACATTTAAAGAACATTGTCATCAGTCCTTTAAGTACAGATACATGGAGGAGAGAAAACATAAAAATAGATGGATAGATTTATTGGTATTCAAATACACACCGTCAACAGTGCAAGTAGGAGCGAAACTTCTCTAGCATTTGACTCTGTGAATTAAATTTGGATAAACCTACTGTATACTTCAGCAGCAAAAGTGCCAGTGCAAATACTTACTTACTTACTTAAACCCTTTTGCTCCTTGGGGAGCATACTGTAGGTCATTCACGAACTTTCTCCAGCTGGTTCGGTGTTGGGCGATCTTCTCTGCTTCCTTCCAGGATGTTCTTGATTCCTTGAGTTCTGCTTCGACAGACCTTCTCCAGGTGTTCTTTGGTCTTCACATAAGCATAAACTAATGCAAGTCCATCAAGCTCAGAGCAGAGAGCAGTGAGAGTGTGTGAAGGGAGTTATTGACTGAGTTCAGTGTGTGTGTGGTGTGTACGAGGGTAATCAAATATACAACTAGAATAAAAGGAGAAGTAAAAATATGAACGATACAACAGCAATTTAATGTTCAGAGGTAAACTTATTTTATTTATATTTATTTATTTAACCAGGGAGTCCCTTGAGATTTAAATCTCTTTTTCAAGGGAGACCTGACCGACGCCATTACAAGGTTACGAAAACTATAAAATACAGCATGTTTAAAAACAGTCAGGGACGACAGATACATGATACAAATCAAACTTAGGAATAACACTTGCACTCTTCGGTTACACTTTTTTTTATCGGTTATACTTTTTTTTTTTTTTTAATTCTCGCAGGGAGACAAAATCATGAAGCTGTAGTTTGTTCTGAGGGTTATTTTATGATCGTGGTGCAAAATAGGAGAAAGCTGTTCTGGTACAGCTGCCTGTATTAGATAATATAATGTAGTATATGATGTGGTCAGACAGTATTACACATTATTATAGTACAATATATCACAGTATGGGGTGTAAGATGTCAGGTGCAGTGTTGTAGTGATCATACAACATGATAAAATCATGTTAGAGCTCAGCCTTTCTGCAGAAACACACGAGTGGTTTCATTAATACATTTTAATAAATGCTTTAACATGTGAAACACTCCCTGCGCTCCTCACAACTACAGAAGATATTGAACTACATTACAAATTATCGCAAACAGACAACAAATATTTTAGTGTTTAAAATCAGCTTTGAATCATTTTTATCATCTCTTATCCCGATGATGTCACCCTCTCCAGTTGAATACTCAGCCTTTATTTAACGCAGACTCATGAGTCATGTGTTCGTCTCATGTTCATGAGTCCAGTCGTAAATATAAATATGTATCATCAGCTGATCGGCTCTCATTGTGGAAACAGCAGCTGACCCTGTTTGACTGATGAACTTGAACTCATCACGTCGAGTGTGTGTGTGTCAAACATCACATCAGCTCAGTCTGCTGCTCTTCACCCCCCCCGACCTCTGACCTCTGACCCCCGACCTCTGAGCCCTCAGTAAACCACGTCTATGGGGGAGGTTAGGAGACAAAGGCCGTCAGCTTCTGTCAGGACAAAGAGAGGAAACACAGAGATCACAGTGTTACTGCTACGGATGATAAAAACAACAACAACAACAACAATAACAATACTACTAATACTAATAATAATAATAGTCGTATCAGCTGCAGTCGTTGTGTTTGTCAGCAGGTTTGAAGCGTCTCTCAGTTCTCGACTCATGAAACAATTCAGAAATATTATTTATGTTTCAGTTTAGTATTTTATTTCTGGAGAACAACGAGTAAACCTTTAAAACATTTTAGAACTTTTCTAGAACCTTTAAGAACATTTAGGAATATTAACAAAAATGTTGGAAGCTTTAAAAACTGAAACAAATCTAAGCATTCAGGAGCCTCTAGGATCATTTAACAGTCTTCAGAGACATTAACAAACGTCTGCGAATGTTAAGGATCCTTAAGAACCTTCTAGAGACAGGAGCAAAACTATTAGAAACCTTGAAGAACCTTAAGGGACATTTAAAAACCTTTAGAGACATCAGTGAACGTCCGTGAATGTTAAAGATCCTTTAAGAACCTTTAGAAACATAAACAAACCATTAGGAGTCTTTAGGAACATTTAAAGCCCTTTAGAGGCATTAACAAACGTGCAAATATTTAGGATCCTTCAAGAACCTTTAGAAACACAAACAAACCTTTAATAAACTTCAGGGAACATTTAAAACCCTTTAGAGACATCAACGAACATCTGCAAATATTTAGGACCCTATAAGAACCTTTCGGAAACATGAGCAAACCATTAGAAACCTTCAGGAATCTTTAGGAGCCTTTGGAACATCTAAACCCTTTAGAGATATTAACAAACATCTGCAAATATTAAGGACCCTTTAAGAACCTTCAGAAATACAAACAAACCTTTACGAACCTTTAGTAACCTTCAGGAACATTTAAAAGTCTTTAGAGACATCAACGAAAAGCTGCAAATATTTAGGACCCTTTAAGAACCTTCAGAAACATGAGCAAACCATTAGAAACCTCTGGGAGTCTTTAGGAACCTCAGGAACCTTTAAAACCCCTTAGAGACATTAACAAATATCTGCAAACATCCAGGATCCTTTAAGGACCTTCAGAAACACAAACAAACCTTTGGAAACATTATAAAACGTGCGGCCGTTCTGTGTCCAGCTGAGATCAGCAGCAGAGAGTCTGACAGGAGTAAAAACTGATGTCATTAGATTCAGTGCACAATCCCCTCTGACCTCTGACCTCCATCAGCGCAGCCTGCAGCAGGAAATTATCCTCCTCCTCCTCCTCCTCCTCCTCCTCCTCCTCCTCCTCCTCCTCCTGCTGAGGTTCAGGTTCAGGTTCAGCTCTCTGCTGGGGGCCCAGGACTCTTTAGGACTCTTTAGGACTCTTTAGGACCCCTGAATTTAAACCCTAAATGTAATGATTCACACGGTTTCAAAATGTTTTCTCATGTTTTGCTTTGGAGGTGAAGAGCTTCACTTTATTGTGAAAGGAAACAGGAAACAGGAAACAGGACACCGACAGCAGAGGTTGAACAATGACGGAAACATAAACTGAAAATCAGAATTATTATCATTCAGTATTTCAGCTATATTTCCAGCTGTGTGTAAACAGAAGCTGTTTGTGGGTGCGTTTGTTTCGTGTCCTGCTGCTGCAGACAGAGGAGGTGACGGAGGTTGGGGGTGGGGGGGGTCAGGAGGTCACGCAGGCTCATTGTGTGTGCGTCTGCGCGTGTGTGTGAGTGTGTTTCCCACACCGAGAGCTTCATTAGAATAATTATTAGCATGTGAAGAGTTCCACTTCACAATGAGGACTTTATTCAGTCTGAAACTCCGTCTGTCACTAATATAAATATTTAAAATCAGACGAGCCTGCTGCCGCCGCGTCACAGAGGAACATACTAAATGTTCGTCTGATCTATTTATCTGATCTTCCTCTAACAGAAGAGATTAATAAACATCCTGTCTCAGACCTCCTGTCACATCTTAACATAAGAAATACAAACTATAACTGTGAATTTTACTCTTCAGTCGACACTCGTCCTGTCATGTTCATGATGCTCACACAGCAGCAAACTCAGTCTAAAGTCGCACTTAAGTACAAAAACACAAAGTGTATTTGTGATCTGTAGAAACACTGCCCAGAGCCAGAGGTATCACAGCAGTTGTTTCCTTTCCTCTGTACCATCCTAATTGATTCCTAACATGGGAAATCCCAACGTCAGAACAGTTCTGTAATCGCTAAGATCCTATCCTAAGATAAGATACGATTGTTTCGTAATTCAGTTCAGAAACATGTTTCTTTAAAACCAAAACACCTAAAAGAAACACCTAAATGTCATTAGGACTTGAAGAGCTGAAAAAAAAAGGCAAAATTATTTCATTTTTTAAAGGAGCAGTGTGTCAGATTTAGGGAGATTTAGTGGCATATAGCCGTGAGGATTGCAGATTGCAACCAGCTGAAACTTCTCCTGGTTATAATTTCTTCAGTGTTCATCGTTCAGGAGGTTTTTACTGTGAGATGAATTATCCACAGAGGTCTCCTCCTCTCCTAAACAAACAGACCAGCTGATTAAAACCGGTTAAAACACAAATCAGTGTTTCTGTGAGGCTGTTTGGCATGTTGGAGACAGGCTGTTAGCCTAGCACCTGCTAATCTGTGCTCACCTTTTCTGTCTGATAACTTAAGATCCATATGTTCAGGAGGTTTTTAGAAAGAGCCAAATTATCCATAGAGGTCTCTTCTTCTCCAAAACAAACAGACCAGCTGATTAAAACATGTAAAAACACAGAATAAAGCACTCTCACATTACAAATCAGTGTTTCTGTGAGGCTGTTTGGCTTGTCAGAGACAGACTGTTATCCCAGCACCTGCTAACCTGTGCTCACCTTATTGTCTCTGATAACTTAAGATCCAGACATTCAGGAGGTTTTTACCAGGAGCTGAATTATCCACAGAGGTCTCTTCCTCTCTGAAACAAACAGAAACAGGGATTTAACCCACTAAAAACTCTGAATAAAATAGTTTGAAGTGCAAAAAAAATAGATGTTTTCCCAACTATGTTTGGCCTCTCTGAGACGGGCTGTTAGCCCAGCACCTGCTCATGTGTGCCACCTTTTTTCCTCTGATAACTTAAAATCCAGACGTTCAGGAGGTTTCTATCAGGAGCTGAATTATCCACAGACGTCTCTTTCTCTCCAAAACAAACAGACCAGATGTTTTAATCTGTTAAAAACACCATTTTGGGCTCCTGTGATGGTGCAACGTGATGATCTGTGTGGAGATATAAATGTCTTATTCTCAGGCAGGCATGTTCAAAGTCCGGCCGCGGGCCAATCGTAACCTGCAGACGACTCATTTAGATCTAAAACAATAACTTTAAAGAAAGAATAGTCTTTCAGAAAATGTCTCAGTTAAAGACATTTTCCTATTTAAGATGAGTTAAATACGACAAGACATGTCAGAAACACGGTTGAAAGTGCGTCATGTCATTTAAGTCCAGTGTCAGCACGACTGTTTCATGATTAAATTCAGTCACACCTGTTTTAACAAAAAAAATATATAAAGTAAAAAGCATTCATGATGTTTGTTAATTAAATATATCACTATTTGGTTGCATTCAGTATTCAGACTTGATTAGGACTTGAAACCCAAACATTAGGACTTGGGACTGTCAGTGCAAAGACTTGAAACCTACTTGGGACTTTCAAAACAACGACCTGGACTCACCTCTGACAGGTGCACTGATCGATTATTCAGTTTGACATCAGAGGAAACAAGGTTTAATTTTATTTTGAAGATCTGTAGTTTCAGCTATTTGGAAAATAAAACAGAAACTATCTCCACTTTATTAACTCTAATTAATCAGATATAAATCAATAGAGTCACAAATAATCAATAAACAACAGCAGAATTATAGAGAATTAAATAATTTCCAGAAATAATTCTGTAGTTTGCTGCAAAAATATTCTGAACTTATTTCTGAAACTTTATTCTTCATGTGTCTGTTTGTCCTTTAGTTAAATAAAACATACTTTTATTTGTCTCAGTTTTTATTCTTCAGTAAAATATCTAAATATTTAAACTTATAAAACAGAAACCGTTTGTTTAGTTTGTTTCAGTGTGTGTGTGTGTGTGTGTGTGTGTGTTTTGCTCTTGAACTTGAGCTGCAGAGTGTGTGAAAGGTCGTCGTCTCTCCACAAATCAACTTTATCTTGTTAATGAAACACCCCCCCCTCGCTCTGACCTCTGACCCCCACCCCTCAGTATGTAGAGCAGAAGTGGGCGGTGCTTCAGGAGGTTATTTAGGGTGACAGAGACATGTGTGTGTGTGTATGGTCTCTCTCTGTTACCGTGGAGACGGACCGGCCGGAGGCGAGACAGCACCTGTCTGTCTGCTGCAGGGTGGGGGTGGGTGGCGAGGGTGGGGTCAGAGGTCAAAGTGGTGTTCAAACACAAAGACACGTTCAAGTTCAGACTGAAACGTGTTTGTTATGCAAAGTTTAGAGATTCTTCTTCTGCTGATAAATAATGTCGTCTGTGTTCTGCTGCACTGTGGGAACATGAAGAAGAGTTTTGACTCACTGTCGTTAAATTACTTTGAATTTCACTGTCAAAATATTAAAGTTAAATAATATACAATACATAATAACAAATATCTAAAGAGTTTTACTGGGAAAAAATTGTATTTTTATTTTTATTTAATAATTTAGCAGCCAGTGAACTCTTCTTTATATAAATATATATGTAACATCCTTTAAATTTGATGCAACATGCGCATATATATATATATATATATATATATATATATATATTTAAATCTTTTATTAAACATCTTTAAATAACAAACAGTCATTATCATTGTTAGACACAAATCTTTTTAATGGAGAAACTGCTGTTTTTTAAATAACATGAGGAAAACTGACTCAATACAAGACTCAAAAAGACGACACTGGACTGAAACAATAATCTGTGGATACACTGATCCTTCAGGCTGTTAAAATGTGTGTTTATCCAGACAGGTTTTTGTTTTGTTAGCTCGTATTATTTTCAGCTAGTTTAATTATGTTATGATGTTGTGGTAACTGATGTCAGTGTCACAAAAGTTGGTTTGATTAAGATTTAAGTAATAATTTCCAAGCAGCATGCAGGAGAAAAAAGAAATAATTGGGATGAAAGAAACTAAACAAAGCTTACACAGCTAATAAATACCTAAATAAATAAACTCTATTATAAATAAATAAACTTTAACACAAAAGAGTTTAATTAATGTTTAACTCAACTGATTCAGAGAGTCTTTAGGTGCTCATGTTTTTCAGTTTTTTAAAGGATTGAAAGAAGATTTTCAAGCTTGGAAAAACTTTTAAAAATCGACATTTGTGTAAAAATTTTTTACGATAATCAAATTATTATTACTTTGTTTTTCAAAGAGCACCAAACTTAACATTATGATATATTTATAAACAGGTTTTATGTTCTCTGTAACCAACAAGTCATGAGCTCTGTCCCAAAAAAGGTCCATGTTATTATGACTGTAGGAGAGACTGAACATCATCAGCTGGTGTCTGTGAGTCAGCGCTCTGCTGCCCTCTGCTGGACAACACTGGTACTGCTACTGTTCATACTGCTGCATCTTTATTTATCTTATTAATGACATGATGAGTTTATGAAATCATTAGTTTTAAATAATTCAAATCATTTTAAATTGAAACTTTGTAAATGTAAAAACCTTCTGATGTGAAGAAAATATTTGTTTTCCAGTTTGTTTGTTTTTTAATTGAGTCAAAGATGGAGTCACATAAATCATGTTGCAGTGTCAGCACTCATTTAATGTGACATAAAAGTGCTGAATTAATTATTCAACAGATGCAGGAAAACATGAGACAAAAGACAAAACAGAGGAGCATTAACCCTCTGAAACCTGTGCAGACTGGCTTGGTTTATTTTACAAACAAGAAATTAGTAAAAAGAGAAGAAAAAAAGAACATTAAAAACAAGCAAACAAGGAAATGACCTGGAAAAGTCCTGAAAATTTTCAAGCATTCTGTCACATAATTTCAAAATAAATATAATAATTAGAAATATAGTTTTGATTTTGATTTTGAAAGACACTGCATCAGTTTGCTCAGCGTTCAAAGGTTAAATGTGCATAAAGTAAATTAAAGAAAAAAAATTAAAAGAATTCTGTTCGACACAGAGTAGAAGGGACTGATGATGATGATGATGATGATGATGATGATGATGATGAAATTAACCTCCCTCCTCTTCCTCCTGTGTCTGCAGCTCCTCCAGAGTTCGTGCAGTGGCCTCAGTCCGTCTCCAGACCAGCAGGAGGCAGCGCTGTCTTCAGCTGCACTGCAACCGGCGCTCCAGAGCCGCACCTCATCTGGCTTAAGAACGGAAAACTGCTGACACCCAGCGGCAACGTCAAACTCACAAACGGAAACACGTAAGGGTCAAATTATCAGCTGATCAGTCAGTGAGGAAGAGGAGGAGGAGGAGGAGGAAGATACACTCTTCCTCTGCTTAGACACTTTGATCTTCACTGGAGTTTTAAATAAAGTTTAGAGGGTTTGAATGAGAAGGTGGAGACATGTATGTGACACCGCCAGTATAGACCAGTACCAGACTGGACCAGAGACCAGTATCAGACTGGATCAGAGACCAGTGTCATACTGGACTATAGAGATCAGTCTCACTGACGCTGTCTGTCCCCCCTGCAGGACTCTGGCCATCACCCGGATCACCCCCGAGGACGAGGCCATCTATCAGTGTATCGCAGAGAACAGCGCCGGCACAAACCAGGCCAGCGCCCGCCTCGCCATCAGCCAGGGGCCCGAGCTGCCCGAGGCCCCCACCGGCCTCCGTGCATCGGCCCTCAGCTCCAGCAGCCTGCAGCTGACCTGGGAGCAGCCGTCAGAGCGCGTCAGCCAGCAGATCATAGGATACGTCCTGCACATCAGAAGACTGGGAGGTAAGGGACTGACCGGAGATCAGGTTCAGCTCTGACCTGTGTTTGTTGACCCCTCTCACCTCTGACCTTTGACCTCCTCAGAGCCAGACAGTGCGGAGCTGCAGGAGGCCGTCAGTAAGACCACCTTCAGCCACGACTTCAACAACCTGGAACCTGCCACCACCTACTCCATCTACCTGAAGGCGTACTCCGCCCTGGGAGGAAGTCAGCAGTCCAGCACCATCACTGCCACCACACAGGGGGGCGGTATGTCCACCTTAAATACTGTCCACCTTAAACTCTTTCATACTGTCCACCTTAAACTCTTTCATACTGTCCACCTTAAATGTTTGTCCACCACGTAACCATAGTGTGTCTCTGTCTGTCCCACAGTTCCCAGTTCTCCCAGTTTCTTCACTAAGTCTTGAACCAGACGGCCATGCAGGTGTACTGGGAGCTGCCCAGTAAGCCGGGGAAACTGGAGGGCTTCAGACTGGAGTACCGCGGGGTCTCCAACCCAGACGTCCATGGACAGGAGACATTCCCAGGACACATCAACACTCACACTATCTCACACCTGGGTGAGTCCTCTTAAATGGACAGTACACCTGTTTACTCACTATTACCAGGCCACAGCTAATGTTAGCTGGCTAGCTAGTTATCTAATCAGCTCGTCAGCAGTCCGTGCTGCAGTCAGCTGGTGTAGTGGACAGTTCAGTGGAGACTACGACGGGTCTCTAACTGTCTGTTTCTGTCTCACAGAACCGGCAGCAGTTTATGAGATCCAGCTGGTGGCGTTTAACGGGAACGGAGATGGTCCGTCCAACCGCCGCCTCGTGTCTCTGGCTGAGGGAGGAAATACTGCAGCAGGTAGGAGCCTCAACATGACCTCTGACCTCTCTTTCACCTGTGAAACCAGTGGAACCAGTTTAACATGATGTCTCTGTGTGTCCGTCAGACGGTCCCAGCTGTAACTGCGATCAGTCTCACGGCTCCGTGTCCACTCTGCTGGTCGGCGTGCACAGCGGCCTCGCCTGCATCC
This sequence comes from Cephalopholis sonnerati, assembly GCA_019142605.1. NCBI lineage: Eukaryota > Metazoa > Chordata > Actinopteri > Perciformes > Serranidae > Cephalopholis > Cephalopholis sonnerati. The sequence goes on along the minus strand of JAGQAX010000008.1, from coordinate 39,735,314 downwards.
TCTGCTGCCTGCTCTTTGTCCTGCTGGGATACAGACGCAGGTAAGACCCTCTTCGTCATCGTCATCATCATCATCATCACCTGATATGTTATCATCCTCATCATCCTCACTCTGTTCTGGGTTCAGTTTCTTCTGCAGGAAGTCGGCGAGCTGGGAGACTCCTCGCACCCTGAGTGATGTCAGAGGTGCTAAAGGTCACACACCTGAGAACATCGAGCTGAACCAGGTAACACACACACACATACACACACACAGAGTTGTACTTCTAAACGTGTGAGTGACCCTCTTTGGCATCATGCAGCTTTACTCTCACCCTCAGCTGAACCGAACCCTGAGTCTGAATCCTGACGCCCCTAAAGATCTGTCCCAATGAGAGGACCAGAACAAAATGTCCTCACTCTTAAGATCAGTTTGGACCAAAATATTCACGACGAGATGAGTTGAAACACACAGCTTCTTTCAGTGAGAAGTGTTAGCTATAATGAGTGTTATTAAAGTGACGCAGGTGATAACACCTCCCTTCATTATGATCCATCACCTGCCACCATCAGTACAGGTATCCATAGGCAACCACACTGTTGTCATGATGGTAAGAATTTCAGTTAGTCTTCCTGTACATCAGCTTTCATCTTACCAGTTAAACCAGTTCATTCAGCTGATCCTGAAACAGTCGCTTCATCTCATTTGATTATTGTTCGTTTTAGTTTCCATCAGTTAAGTTTTTGTCTCATTAGAGCAGCTGCCGTCTGGTTTTTTTTTCTCCACTTTTTTTATCAGGCTTTTCAAAGTCAAACCATGGCAGGAGTACAAAAGTGAAAACAGAATTTTTGGTACAAAAATATAGAAAATATTCAACAAGTTAAAAATCAAAAATACTCTTAAAGGTGATTTGTCATACATTTATAGAAAAAGACACAAGTTTGCACAATATAATCATTGTTTTTAAAACAAATAAAAAAAAATAGATAAATAGTTCTATAATTTTTTTAATAAAATAAAATCAAGGAGGATTTGGAGGGATGTCCATTGACCATGTTTTGTGTTATTTACACTAGGCTAGTTAGGGGAAGAACTCAGTGCGTCTTTCTTAAAGTGATGTATAAAGGGTTGTCAGTTCTGGTAGAATTTGTTTTCACACCCTTTTCCAAATGCAGGTGTTGCATCACATCCTTCACGAGGGCAGAATGGGCGGAGCCTGTGTTTGCTTCCAGTTTAATAATATTAATTAACGTGTCAGTCGGGTTGAAAATAACATCATATTATGTTGGGAGCTGGTGAACACAAGATCATAACCCTATGTTGCACAGCTGCCACCTCTGATGTGTCCAGTTACCATGGTTACAAGTGGTTATCGGTCATATTTCTCCCCAGTAAACTGTTTGAACTGTTGATTCACTGAAATACTGTTCACTGCTGAGAGCCAGTAAAACGTCACGTCAGATGAACACAGGATATTTCTTTGTTTAGAGACATTAAACCTGCAGTCATTTCTCCAAACAGACTACAAATATGTGACTGACAGTAACGTTAATATTTAATTTTATTTAAATTTTCAATACATTTTGTCATAGTTTTCATTAAAAGTTACTTTTTATGACACTCAGCCAACTAACACAGATTTATAACATTTACAGCGTTGATATTTGGTGTCTCGACTGAGTCACGAAAAATGACTTTATGATCAGAAGGGTGTGTTTAATGTGCTCACTGCTGTGAGAAGAGTCATGTGATGAGTAGCTCCAGATTCAAGAGTCTAAACTGACTTTACTTTTTATCGTCTCATCTTCATCTCTAACAAATACTTTTTTTTGCAGTTTTCATTGACAACATTGACGCTACATCAGCGGTGACAGCGCTCTTATTTTGGTAGTTTAGTTCCTAACAGTCTAATCTAACAGTGTTCCTGTCTGCTCCGCCCACAGAGATGTGACTCCGCCCCTCCACCAGTGATGGTCATGGTTGAACCAACTCCACCCGTCCAACCCGGCACAGGCACAGGCACCGGATAAAAAAATACACATTCTGCTACCTCCTCCTCACCTTCCTCCTCCTCCTCCTCCTCCTCCTCCTCCTCCTCCTCCTGAGCTCCAGCCTGTGGGCGCCTCCTCTCCTCCTGACAGCCTTACAGCCACTTCAGCCTTTATGAATGACTGAGAGTAGAGTTTATCTTTGAGATTATTGAGATGAGAGATTATGAGTCTGTTTAAGGAACATCCAGAGAGCGTCTGATACCACAGGGGAACAAAGTACTTCACAGCACCCCAAGATACTTCAAAACACCACTAGATACTTTACCACACCACAAAGTACGTCACAACACCTTGAAACACTTCACAGATGTCCACTACTTTGAATTCAATTCATGATAATTTTGTCTTCAGACTGAAACCAAAGCTGAATTCTGATTCCAGAATTTGTCAGTAACTTGAAGTCGGCGGTCACATGACTCTGGCTGTTTCCTGTGTGGTATCAGATGCTGATGTCACCGTCGTGGCGTCCCAGATGCTTCCTGTTGAAACCAAAACCTTTTTCTTCAGTTCGGGGTCATTTTGAGTTTGTCACCATCGGTGCCGAGTTTTCTGAGACGATGAGGCCTTCCACCGGTCTGACCAGAGACCGGGTCCTAGAGGGTCCACTGCGGGTTCACCTGAGCAGGTGTCGCTCGTTGGTCCTCTGAGGCCCAGAGCCAAAGGGATGTATTATTTCTCTGGTCAGCAGGTGACTGTAGAGGACTCTCCTCTGCGATGCTTTAGCCTTTTGATGTTTGTTTGTCTCACCGAGTTCGCCTCAGATCAGGATGTAGAGGAAGCCCACAGTCAGCTGGTTGTGCTCCCCCATCCCTCCTTCCCTCCCTCCCCCTGTAACACCTTCACCAAACTCTTTACCTCCAAAGAGAGCTACCTCGGGCTCAACGCCAAACGCCTGAGCTACAGGCGACCGTTAGCCTCCTGCTGCTGGTCAAGCTAACCTACCTCAAAACCAAAAGCCTCCTCTGGGGCCACTTTGCCATTTTTCTGCCTATATGTACCAATGCCGATGTCCTGTGCCAGACCGTCACCCAGAAGCCCTTTGAACTCTGAATGTTGCTCGCATGAACCGTCCAATGATGGATCGGTTCTTCGATGTCCTCCTCAAAGACAAGATGACGGAGGGAAACCACAGAAGATCTCAGCTATCGTTGATTGTGACTCATGACTGATGCTTCCTGTCTCCAAGAACTTCCTCCAGTGCTGCTTCCAGGGCCCAAAACCTGGTTCAGATTTGAATCCTTACATTAGAAAAGACTCTTCTAAGCTCCAAAACCTGTTTTAGATCTTAATTTCAAAAAGATTCAGTAACCTTCACAATGATCATACCTGCTCCAGATCTGAGAGTTCAGGGTCTAGAAAACTTCTGATCATGGACCATAGTCTTGACCTTTAACAGTGCAACACCTTCCTTAGATCTTATCCACCAACATGCACAAAGTCTTATTTTATGTCAGCTATGTCTGAGGCCCAACGATTGTCCATAGTCCTCAGCTTTAACATCTTATCCTCTCCAGCAGACAACCTGCGCAAAGTCATCTCGGCAATGTCTTACTTGCACTATGTAACTCTGGAGGAAGATTGTTGATTGTTGAGTCTCATTCCCAGGTTGCCAAATACAGACGCTTTGGGTTGGTGGTGCGGTCTGACTCCCAACCTAAAGTGTCAGTATTTGTCAACCTGGTAATGAGACCTACAATCAGCTGTCTTTCTCCAAAGGTATATAAGGCAACTTTAAGGTCCATAAACTGCTCCAGAACTCCAGAAAGTCTATAAATTGTCTGGAGGTTTTACGTTTCTAAAGACCAACAACTTCGGAGCTTCCCCAAAGTCTGAGTAACCTGCCGTAGAGATCAGCCTATAGCACCCAATACCTGACCACAGGCCTGACCTTCAGCAATCCAAAAACCTGATTCAGATCTCTGGTTTCAGCCCCAAAAGTCTCGTGCCAATAGTTGATTACCTTGCAAAGCATTGAGTCCCAACTTACTGTCTTCCCCTATCTATCCCAGTCTGGGAATCTGTCCCAAATCTTATCCTGCCTGAAGTCTGATATTTAGGACTCTAGTCACCTTCCCAATAATGAACCACTACTCTGACCTCTAACAAACCTCAAGAAACCTGATCCAGATCTTTTCCTCCAGGCATAAATAACTTGCACGAAATCTGATATTCCAGGGCAGAACTGTTAGCCTCTAAATTTCCTTCCGTACCCCAATAACTGACCATGGTCCTGACCTTCAGAAGTACAGACACCTGATCTAGATCCTCTCCTGCCAGTAAACGATCTGTTGAACCATTTGGGTCCTTAAGCGCACTGGAGATGTTGGAGAATGAACCTTTGACTGAGCTGCAGAGGAGACGTTTGATTGTTTGAAGCAGACCGACTGAGGTCAGCAAACAAAGGAAGTGTCTGTCAGAAGTACATTTCCTGGTCCTCATGGAGACACCTTCTCCTCTGCAGAGGTCTCAAGTCCACCTGAGAAGACACGTTGAGGAGTTCAGCGTCAGTCGACACCTGAGAGACAAACAGATGAACATGGAAAGTTTGGACATTGTGGACGTCCCAGTGTGGACGTCCTGGCCCTTTTCTGTCCTGAGTTTTAAATATAAAAGTTTTAATTCTTTTATTTTTGTGGAGGCGGCCACTTCCTGTCACCTGCCTGCAGGTGTGTGCAGCCTTGTCAGCCGTGTTTAAATTGACCTCTGTCTTATAATGCCTGAAAGTAACTTCTGAACTTTCCCGTAGATGAACGTCAGCTTTCTGTAGAGTTTCAGCCAAACTTCCAAATATTCTTTAAAACAAGCTGAACGACGTCCAAAGATAAGAATAGTTTTTCACCGTTTTCTGTTCAAACAGTTTGTTTTCACTCTGCTTCCTGTTTACAGGGTCGAAGAACAAACAAAACCAAAAGAAATACTCTCTTTCGCATTTTATACCTTCGGATAAACAGTTAAAAAAGGAGAAGTGAATTTATATTTTCATATGTTATATAATACATGAAGAGCTCCGTGTGTCAGGATGAGTTTAAAATAGCCAAATAACTGAATGATAGAAACACTTTTACCAAAAGCTCCATAAATATAAATAGTACCTCAGTTCTTTGTGTTTAGAGCCACAGACAGTCTGTGTGTTCAGTTTGTGGTTGAATGTCTTTACAGCTTCTGTCCCTGATACTGGCAGTGACCCCGAGACCCCGAGATGCAGAGATCCATTTACAGTATTTTAAAGTACTACTTGAACTGCAGTAGTACCTTTAACTTAAGTTGTTCGGTTTAAGTCTGACAAGTATTTATTGCTAAACGGCAGGTTTGAATTTATGAAGTCTGATTTAATGAATCTAAACCTGCCCTTTAACATTCACTCTACGATCTCGTAAGTAAATCCGAATATTGCTCATTTTGTTTGTTTGGGTTCAAGACGTTATCTGATTAACAGTTAACTGTTTATCGGTAACTGCAGAGGATACTTTTGACCAGTTACGCATGTCACTTTATTGGTTAATTTTGCTACTCTTCGGTTAACTGCACTGCGCACCAGCTGGGTCGGATGGGAGCTAGCTAGCAGTGCCGCTTATTTAGCGAAACTGCTAATAACACTGTCCCGACCCAACAGAGTTACTGTGGAAATACTGGGGCCACCCTGTGGTGTCCCCCCAGGTCACCCAGAGGAGTAAGTGGTTCAAAGAATGAGCCACAAACCCCCTTTGACATCACTGTTAGCTCTGTTAGCAGTGTTAGCACGGCTAGTGGTGCTAACATAGTTAACTGTGCTAAAGGGGGCTTTGCAGCTCAAAATGAAGCCACTTACTCACCAGGTTGACCTGGATGGTCACTACCATGTTTCCGCAGCAATGTTGTCTTATTACTGGGACAGTGTTACCAGCGTTAATTCAGAATGAGCAGCGCCACCAGCTAACTTAGCTCCCACCTGACCTAGCTGGTTTGCAGTACAGAGCTGCCAAAGCTAACGTTAGCTAACCAGTGGAGACCAGAAGGTGGGCAGTGGGTACTATGTTTCTGCGTGTTAAAGGTGGCTAGCTGTCCGTCTGTCAGCAAAGCCAACTGAAAACAAAATAAAAGGTAAGATATTCACATTAAAATGTCACGACTTTTAAATGGACAGCACTTTAAAATGCGGCGCTAACGCTCACCGAGTCGATAGAGTAGTGGACCAAAAGAAAAAGTCTCCTGTATTTCTCATTATTTTGCTTTTTTTTCCTTTAAAGTTAAACAGGTAGTTCCCAGTTGATTGGTGTTGGGCTATTTAAAGCAAACTTAACCAAAAGTGACGTCCCTAGTTTTGAGTTTGTGAGCAGATAAACAAGTCATATCGAGTCACGTCCAGTCTGGTTGTGTCTCCTCGAGTGTTGTTGAGTCAAATTGAGTCACGACAGTTACACTCACAGTCACATTGATGAGACGCATCAGATCGAGTCATGCTCTCACATGGAGTTACGTTGGGTTTCATTGAGTTAGTTGTAGTCTCGAGTCGTGACGAGCCACGTTGAGTCTTGTCCAGTCTCATGGAGTCACATGTCCTCCCTCTGCTCCTGTAGTTCACCTCCCTGCTGTCCTCGGGGTCAAAGGTACAAGGTCGCTGTCGGGTCGGAGAGTTTCTAAAAATTTTAAACAGATGAAAATGTTTATAAAAATAATGTTGGCTGTTCTTTTTCTAGAACTTTCTTCTTTCAGTTCATTCTTATTTTTCCGTCGCTGCCGTTCGGCAGTGAAGAGGAAATTCTGCCAAAATGAAAACCTGTGAAGAAGAGCATTTAAAATTTTTATTATTATTGCTAATAATATTATGATTATTACCATTTTACCTCCTGTTTTTCTATTGTTTGAATTTTTCTGATTCTTTTGTTAGTTGAATGATGTGAATATGTTTGTAGAATTGGAGAAGTGTCGTGTTTTCAGCTGAAGGTCGAGTCACTGATTAAACGTAACAGCCATATTTAATAATAAGCCATACATGTGATTACCAAGCCATATTCTACAGATGTTCAGTGTTATTTTATATAAAAAACCCTGATGATTAGTTTAAATTCAGACTTTGCCCGTCGACACGCTGTAGAAACTAAAACTAAGATGTAGCGATTGTAGAGACTGAAGGCTAGAACCAATGAGAAAAGTAATGCTTTAATATTTCTGATTTCTTTTCTCTCAAAACTTTTCATTTCATTAATGTGTCATTAAAAAAAGAAAAATTTAAAAAAGCATCCCAAAGCTTTAAACTGCTTTATAAACCGAACAGACGACACAGAAACACGAAGAAGAGATCGACACGTGAAGAGTTAAATTAGGACAGTTTTTGAACGAGGTTTGGTTTTTACCATCCCAGCGTCACGCTGTTGAGTTTCAGTGGATGAATTCTTCTTTTGTGTTTTTAAAATGTTTCACCACCTGTTCCGATGTTTCGACACATGAAAACCAAATAAAAACAAATTGGAATAGAAAATGGACATCTTGTTTTTTATTCATCATGAAACAAAGTCACTTCTGTTTGTTTCCAGGTTTCTGACACACAACTGGCAACCATCTGGCACTAATGGTTATTTTCATTACTCATCTATAGTTTGATTTAAAGTGGGGTTGTAAAGCTTAAAATTCAAGTTTTTTTTCCTTCTTAAATGAGTTTTGTTGAAGCAATCTCTGGGGCTGACAATGAGCCTGAAGTGCCCAAAGGTGCAGTTGAAGATTATGCATATGAAGAACTGATTTGAGTTTTGAGGTTTAAATCAGAATGCTGACCCTAATAAAATTTTCACTTGGCCTAATTAATCCTCAGAAAGTGCAGGTGCCGCTCTTTTTTCCCTCTCATTTAATTCAACCAGATTTTAATGTTTGTTGTTTTGTGACAGAAATCATTTTATTAATCTCCATCAGCTGATTTATTTCCTCTGATTGTTTGTGCTAACTATATTCTTTCATAAAGCTAGGCTGTCTATGCAGTAGAGGATAAAATACCTTTGAAACTAAATGACCAGAGAAAACAGAGAAAAAAGGCTGCTTTTCCTCAAGAAGTAGAAATCCTACAACTACCAGAATGCAGTGCGCGGCTGGTGGGTGACGTAACGCGAGCTTGGACGTTTTTTCCATTGAAAACAAAATGGCGGCTGACTGTCAACAAACGATCTCAAATTACAGTGAAACGGTGAGATAGAATACGTTTATAAAAACATTTTAGGTTAAGAAAAGACAACAGAATATAATATAGGTCGATATTTGATCAGAACTTCGTAGTTTTAGTGTTTAATCGCAGTTTTTTCCAGCCTGTAGTTACAATACTTGAAACAGTATGGCTACCGTTGTTTAAATTCTCAAAGTTCAGCCAAACACTGCAGCAAAATATGTTTCTGAAGACATTTCAGGTGAGAAATGGACAACACAGTAACAGAATATTGGTTTGTAGTTGATCAGCACTGCCTAGATTTACAGTTCTCTGTGTACATCCATGACAGCAGCAGAGACAGTTATGAAAATCCACTCCTGTCATCTGGCAGATTTGAGTTGACAGATGGATGGAGATGTGGACTCTGGTAAAATGGAGACAGTTTACCACAGTTTATTTACACATAATGCCACATTATGATGATATAAAGCTGGGTGAAAATCAGTGAAGTGTCCTTTTAAAGTCTGACATGAACTAAGTGAATTCATAGTGTGACGTTGTCATTAAAGTCAAAGCCTCAGTCCACAGTTACATTCATATTTTATACAGGAAGGAAAACAAATTTATGAAGTGATTCATTAAATGTTGACATCATGTGAACAGTCAGCTGATGTCACTGTGGACAGCTGTGATTGGCTGTTAGACCACCAGGTTCAGGATGCGTGCACATGGTCACACAGGTGTTGACCCTTTCAGGTTGTGTGGTTACCATCCCACGACTGTATACAGCAGCCATGTTGGTTCTTATCTGGTCACATAGAAGTGTAGAGAAAACCTTGTTTAGTTATTTTTCACTTGACAATTAACATTTTACCGTTGTTACATTTTACTATCACTACAAAGACTGATACTGTAAAATGGTGTGAGCCTATAGAAACACTGACATCTTAAGCTCCATTTTCTGTTTCCACTGTGAAAAGCTGTGGATGGTACCAATAGCAGCGTTCCTTAGCGTCCCCATGTTTGGTCCCCCCTCTGTTGGGGTACCTAGCACACAGATCTGGTACTAAAAGGTGGAGCTGTGAACACTGCAGTCTGATTGGTCAGTAGAGGACGGTCACTCTGCTCAGGGCTGAGTTGTGTCTGGTTTTGAGGCTCATGTAACCACTGTTCATACTGTGGAGAGTTTGATTAGTAAACTGGAACTATAAAAAGGATGTTTTGCTGCCTCTCACAGCAGCTGGAGTCGGAGAAAAAATCACTTCATTCACTGGGCCGACTGCTGGTGACTTTTAAGGTGGAACGTTAACTTGTAATGTTACTCAATGCATGAGTTGATGATGTGAATCCATCGGCACACCTTAAATTTCACTGTGACAACTTTGACCATCATTTTAGTTTTTATATGACGGACACTTTTAGGAATGAGCCGATCTTTAAGTGTTTAAAAATACATATTAACTTTGACTGAATTATGTGAACTGCATATATTCTAATCCTCACACGGAGAAAAAAAAAGCGTTGTGGAGCGTAGTTCCTGTGGGCTACAGCAACACTAAACCCCTGAGCTTGCCTGAGAAGGACTAAATGCACAAAGCTGCTATTTTTAAATATCCCATGGAGAGAGACTCTCACTGCAGCCTGTTCTATTTTGTTCTGAAAGTTGAATCAAATTGATATTGACATTAAATTTAAATTACAACTTGTACAGTCCTTAGAGGCTGCTTTGTGATTGGGCTACAGTGAACTTTGATCAAACTAATCTGTACAGCACTTTGGGTATGAAATATGCTATGTAAATAAAGTTGCCTCGCCTTAAGACGACGTCACACACTGAGAAGGAAGTTCCTCTTTAATGTGAGGAAGAAGAAGAAGCAGTCTCACAGATACGCTTTTACTTTGATCAAATGGCTCTAAATGGGAATAAAATCAATAATCGATCCTGTAAAACTGAAACAGAATCATAATTAAGAGATTGTTGTCCCGCTGACAGCCTCAGAGTCCTGATCCACCTTCAGCTGATCCAGTCCAGGTTTCCACACTTTGATAGTGTTCAGATACAAAATATATGACATCATTTAACTGCTGTCCTCTGATTGGTTACTGTCAGTCTCCTGCAGGCTGGTTGTTGGTGGCGGGGTCCGCCTCGTGCTCCGCGCTGTGAGGATCCTGCCTGGCAGACAGTCGGTCCGGAGATCGCAGCGAAGCGTCGCTCTTTGTCCTGCGGCAGCAGGCGGCGAGGTCGGCCCTGAAGGACGGCGTGTAGAAGCCGTAGATGACGGGGTCGCAGCAGGTGTTCAGGTTACCAAACAGGAAGAGGGCGTGGTGTACGTACTCAGGTGTGACGCTCAGCATGTCAGGCTGGAACCAGTACCAGATCCCCAGCAGGTAGTATGGAGTCCAGCACACCACAAAGGACAGCACGATGACCACCGTCATCTTCAGAGTCTTCATGCGAGCCTTCGGGATGATGTCGGTGCCGCTGCGCCGCAGGTAGGACTCACCCGCTGAGAGAGGGAGGGGCTCTGTTAGTGATGTCACATTGTGTCAGTGTGGTACAGATGGTGCTGCAGGTGTGTTCCAGGTGTGTCTTACCTTTGTCTCTCAGGTGCTGCAGGTGGATGTGCAGCAGGATGCGGCTGTAGCAGCAGCTCATCACCAGCAGGGGGACGACGTACAGCGTGATGAAGTGAAACATGTTGTAAACAGTTTCCTGCCAGCGGCGGCTGAAGCTGCCGTGAGTGGCACACTGAGTGAAGTCCACGGCCTCCAGCCTGATGGCCCGGAAGATAAACAGCTGCAGAGACACAGAGGGAACATACAGGTGGAGTCCAGGTAACACTTAGGCCTGGTTCACACTACACAACATTTTTCTCTGTTCCAATAGTTGCTATGTCAGATTAGGAGATTGTAGGGTCATGAAATCGTGCTGTGACTTGGCCGATAGACATGACAGGCTACACGATGGTCGTAGACCATCGTGTAGCCTGTCATGTCTATCGGCCAAGTCACAGCACGATTGTCATGTCATGTAAGGAGGAAATCAGTCCTAATGGACCAGAATGATCCGAGCGATTTGATCTGACACTATAAATCCAGTCACCATCTTCAGCTTGACTTCCAGCTTGACCAGCAGTGTTTCTGCTGCTGTATCCAGTGAAACTAAAGTTTGTTTCAGCTCTGATTTCCAGCTGGTGGCCTCTTAGCATTGTTAGCATTCTTTATAAAAACCAAGGGGAGCAGTTAGCTCGAGCTAACAGCAGGAGGTCTCACACGTTTAATCTCTCCGTCACAAACCAGAACATTCCTGCAGGGATTTCAGGTTCTTTCTCCTGATGGAGAAACTTCCACCTGGATCAGGGGACAGGAGGACTTTAATAATAATATAGCTATATGTGTACATGTGTGTGTGTGTACTGATAAGATAATCTGCAGCTGAACACTTCATCACATGAAGGCTCTTCTGTAATCAGACAGGAAGATGAACAGGTCACCTTCAGTTTGTCCTTTGGTGCAGCTCAGCACATTATCATATCATAAATATTAATGTTAAATATTAATATTAAAGACACTCATGTAAAGCTCTCGGCTGCTTCGTAACTACTCTGCAACTGCTGGATGAAAAATTTAGAAGCTGAGAGGAGAAAAAAAACAGCAGAAGAAGTAGCTATATATATATGTATATATATGTGTGTGTGTGTGTGTGTGTGTCTTTAAACGTTAATAGCAAACCTCAGCAGTGAGGTATGTGTTTGTTACCTGTGGTCACATGATACATGTGGTTGGGTTTTACCTCTGGTCACATGTTACCAGTGGTCATGTGTTACCTGTGGTCAGGTTTACTTGTGGTCACGTGTTACCTGTGGTCACATGTTACCTGTGGTCAGGTTTACTTGTGGTCACGTGTTACCTGTGGTCAGGTTTACTTGTGGTCACGTGTTACCTGTGGTCACATGTTACCTGTGGTCACGTGTTACCTGTGGTCAGGTTTTACCTCTCGTCACATGTTACCTGTCATCAGGTTTCATCTGTGGTCAGGTTTACTTGTGGTCACATGTTACCTGTGATCACTTGCTACTTGTGGTCACATGTTGCCTGTGGTCACAATTTACTTGTGGTCACGTGTTACCTGGGGTCAAGTTTTACCTGTGGTCACATGTTACCTGCGGTCAGGTTTTACCTCTGGTCACATGTTACCTGTTGTCAGGTTTACTTGTTGTCACATGTTGCCTGTGGTCACAATTTACTTGTGGTCACGTGTTACCTGTGGTCAAGTTTTACCTGTGGTCAGGTTTTACCTGTGGTCACGTGTTACCTGTGGTCAGGTTTTACCTGTAGTCACGTGTCACCTCTGGTCACATGTTACCTGTGGTCAGGTTTTACCTGTAGTCACGTGTCACCTCTGGTCACATGTTACCTGCGGTCAGGTTTTACCTGTAGTCACGTGTCACCTCTGGTCACATGTTACCTGTGGTCACGTGTTACCTGTGGTCAAGTTTTACCTGTGGTCACATGTTACCTGTGGTCAGGTTTTACCTGTGATCACTTGCTACTTGTGGTAACATGTTACCTGTGGTCAGGTTTTACCTGTAGTCACGTGTCACCTCTGGTCACATGTTACCTGTGGTCAGGTTTTACCAGTGGTCACATGTTACCTGCGGTCAGGTTTTACCTGTGGTCACGTGTTACCTGTGGTCACATGTTACCTGCGGTCAGGTTTTACCTGTAGTCACGTGTTACCTCTGGTCACATGTTGCCTGTGGTCACAATTTACTTGTGGTCACGTGTTACCTGTGGTTTAGTTTTACCTGTGGTAACATGTTACCTGTAGTCACGTGTCACCTCTGGTCACATGTTACCTGTGGTCACGTTACCTGTGGTCAGGTTTTACCAGTGGTCACATGTTACTTGTGGTCAGGTTTTACCTGTAGTCACGTGTCACCTCTGGTCACATGTTACCTGTGGTCACGTGTTACCTGTGGTCACGTTACCTGTGGTCACATGTTACCTGCGGTCAGATGTTACCTGTGGTCACGTGTTATCTGTGGTCACACGTTACCTGTGGTCAGGTTTTACCTGTAGTCACGTGTCACCTCTGGTCACATGTTACCTGTGGTCACATGTTACCTGTGGTCACGTGTTACCTCTCTTTATGTGTTACCTGTGGTCAGATGTTACTTGTGGTCATCTGTTACCTGTGGTGATGCGAGCACCAGGCTGAGGCTCCAGGCCAGCAGCAGCATGCGTCGGTTCCTGCGGTGAGCATTCAAGGCGTCCAGCGGGTGCAGGATGGCGTGCTGGCGGTCGAGGCTGATGACAACGAGGATGAAGGCAGAGGCGTGCATGGCGAACAGCTTGAGGAAGCAGAGCATCTTACAGAGCACGTCTCCTCCGTACCACTGCACCGTAACGTTCCACACGGCATCCAGAGGCATCACCACAAATGTCATCATCAGGTCAGCCGACGCCAGGCTCAGCATCAGCGGCCGCAGGTGAGACGCCAGCCGCCGACCACGCCCACACCACACGCTGGCAAATAGGGCGAGGTTACTGCAGGCAGCAAACAGGAAGAGGACGAAGGTGGCGCCGACGCGGAACTGAGCAGCGCGGGTGAAGGTGGGGGCCTCCCAGTCTGTGAGAGGGGGGAACTGGGAGGTGTTGGGAGGGGGAGACCAGTTTCCTGACATCCTGCAGAGAAGAAGAACAAGAGTGATAGTGATGTCACAGCTGATATTTGGACACTTTAAAGGAACAGTCCCAACATTTAGGCAAGCGGTGAGCCAAGCATCTTTTTTGAGGGCGCTCTGGCTGTCTTGTGTGGCTGCTTCAAGCACTTTTAGAAAAACTGAACAGTTCAGAGCGGCGCTGGTGACGTCACTGCTGCTCCTTTAGCTTTGCTTTTATCACCGTACATGTTGTACGCTTGTCGTTAACTGTGTGGTCAACCCTGTTAGCTAGCTAGCTAATGTTAGTGTCAAGATATTGTTGTCATAGAGACCAAACCTACGAGTTGCACATCATTAAGAAAAAGTGCCATGAGTGCTTTTTTATAAGGCACTGCGAAGAAGTGCTCCCCGCGCTCTGCCACCGCCTCTCTGCTGAAGTAAAACTCTGTGTGGACACATGTCCTAAAATGTTTTTATCCTCTTTTATCTTTGAACTGTAACAGCAGACACAGTGTGACAGCAGCCGAGCTCAGGCTGCTCATTGGACGCCTGTAGACCACCTTTCTGTCTGTCTGTCTGTTTATCTGTTTATCTACCACCCAGCAGTCCATCAGCTCTTATTGTGGCAGAGACTTCCTGTCTGTCTGCGCTGATAAAAGATCAGCGATAAGAGTCTCGTTAAAGCACAAAGACTCTGAGGAGAACCTGAGTGGTCACCATGGCAACTGAGTCAGCTGAGTGCTGTTTCACCTGTTCAGGTTTTAATTAAAGGTCCATTGGCAGAAATGGAAGATAATATTCATAACTTTGTTTTTCATTTTTTCTCCCAGAGTTCACCTTGTTGTTTCTACAGTAGGCCGAAATGGACAAACCAAACACTGGCTCTAGACAGGGACATTTATGTTTTAACGTCTGCTACTGTAGTTCTCCTTCACACCTGGCACACTGGACCTTTAAAGAGCTCGTTAACACTGCGATGATCCTTCACTGGCTCGTTAATGACTTCATGTTGTCAGTGCTGTTCTCTGTGATCAATGATCAATGAATCACTGATCAGCGATCAATAAAACATGCACACTGGTCCTTCAGAATAAAAGCTGGGAAATACAGTGCCATTAATAAAGTTTACACCTGAGACAGAGTATGACAAAGATCATCTATCAGATTCAGGTGATATTGATTCCTCTGACAGGAATACACACACACACACACACACACACACACACACACACACACACACACACACGCACACACACAGAGGTTAGGTTACAGCAAAAAGCTCTCTGCAGTTATTTTTGGCAGCAGGATCCTGTGTGTGTGTGTGTGTGTGTGTGTGTGTGTGTGTGTGTGTGTGTGTGTGTGTGTGTGTGTGTGTGTGTGTGTTTATGTCACCTTGGCAACCTCCACCTTGCTGCAGACCAGCAGAGTTGATTGGCTGAAATTACCCCCCTGAATCATGAGCCTCTCTCACACAGTTCCTGGTAAATTACAGTGATAACCTTTCAGGCGCTGGTCGTCAGTTTCACTGTTCACACACACCATGGGGATGCTGGAATAGATGGGGAGGAGACAGGCCAGCTGATGTCGGTAGTGCCAACTGCCGTAAAACTCAACAGAAGAAGAAGATGGGGTGAGGCCAGGTGTACGTGTATGTGGCGAAAGATGTCTCTTATTATTCTGAGGAACATGGCAGGTGAAGAGTTGTTTCTGTCCCGTGCCAATGTTCCTGTTAAATATTTAATATTCAACCAGTTTGCAAACAAGTAACCTCAGTGCGTTTCCACCGAAATTACCCGGGGAAAAAAACTTTCCCTCAACCCCAAACTTTCCCTGAAAAAAGTACCTAGTAGGGGGGTAGGACTTTTCAGATTCCCCTGAATTCTTGAGGGGCGGGGCTGTGTGCTGAAGAACACTGATTGGTGGAACACACACTTGCAGCGTTCCACACTTCCGTGCCAGTGTGGCTGCAAACTTTATTTCATTTCTACAAGCTTCACTTGGTTTGTGTTTTGATCATTTGGAAAATGGAGCAAAAGAAGAGAAGCTACGAGAAGTGGACGGACGACGAGGTCCAGACTCTTTGGAGCGTATTTGCCGAGGAAGAAATTCAACGGGACTTTGAGTCGGTGACTCGAAACGACCGAGTCTATGGAAGAATAGCCGACAAGCTGGCGGAGCTAAATATAGGGCACATACCGAAACAACAACTGGATGTTGTGTTAAAATCACACACTGGAGCATCATGATGCTGTTGTTTTTTTGGTTTTGTGTCAAAATGCAAAGGTGGCGTAAAGAGGAGACTTTGTAGCGGCCCTATAGCGCCATCACTGTGTTATAAGGGCTACTGTCACACCAGTTACATGCAGGAATACAGCGAGGCCTCCATGTTTGTCTGGTGAAACACACACATTTGTAGATGAACTAAAACAGTTAAGTTCCGCAATCCGACCAATCACAGCCTTTTTCCTTCATTAAGGAATCCACACCTGAGCCTCTGATGGTCCAGGTCAGTCAGACCTCATCCTGACAGAGCTCCCACACATTTCACAAAATTTTTTTCAAAACTTTTCCACAACTTTTCCACAACATTTTACCCCATTTTCATGAGTGTAAGTAGTAGTAGTAAGTCAAGTAGTTTATAACAGGTCAGCCTATGTAGCAGTATAGCCATACATTATTAAAGACTTACTTCCCTGGCATTTGCAGATAAGCAAACTGCTAATGCTTTCTAACTTTACTCACTCAGACAATATATGGCTACTTCACAAAACATCAAGGCCACGCCCCTCTTTGAGGGATACAGAGCCAAAGACACATGTTAACCAGGCCCCAAGAACGCTGCTCAGCCTTGCAGCCAATTTTTCCCAGTGGCCACTCGCAGTATTGCAGCAAAAACATCCCCTGCATCCTGAAAAGCATTTTCCTCATAGACCACCATTATGAAAAAAAAAAAAAGACACGTCTGTTAAACTGTCGACACGACACCTCAAACTGTAAACAAGGTCAATTATGACTCTTTGTATTATGAATTTTTGATCCATGGAGGTTTAATATTTGCAAAACCTTCCTCAAGCCGAGAAAAACGATTAGAAAATCTGTTACGTCATCACAATGTCAAGCTGAGTGGGAACTCGTGGGAGGGACCGGCGAGAGAAACAGTACTGTGCATATACAGTGGGCTGCATACTGTGGAAGTAAAGCCAGAAACTAGAAACAGATTTTGGCACATGCAACATCAGGTATCTAGTTATTATTAAAATCTATGATGCTGAACTGCTCATGAATATGATGACATCATCAGTCTGTGATCGACCTGTTTACGTCGGTTTTAAAGGAACAGTTCAACATTTTTATATTTTATTATTATTATTTTGTTAAAGATGAAACAAAACGTTCATTACCTACTGAGAGCTGCGAGCATGAAAAGATATCACTGTTTTAAGATAAAAAGACTTTCAGGACTCAATAATGAACAGAACAGCTGTCAGAATGTGAATCAATGAAGTACACATAAACAAACAACTGTTTACTCTCTAATGTAAAAGAAGTATAACGTAACAGGAAATGACAACAGTCAAAGTACCTCAAAACTGTTGTTGAGAATAACAGTCGTAATAAATGTCGGTGAACTGTGTGAACGACAGCACTTACTTTACTTATTTACTTTATACAACTGAAATCTTGTAAAACTAATTTTAAGGCTCGTCAGTAAAAACCTGATCAGATCTACAGACTCGATAAAACATTTAACTCTTCAAAGCCACAAAAATACACTTTATTAAATCAAGTCAATTTTAAAACTCAAATCAGAGTTAAAAATAAATTACTGTCTGAAAGAATGCAAAGAAATATTTCAGCTAAATGAAACATTCAGCTTCAGTTTAAAACATGTTTAATAATTGATGTATGAATATGCTGCAGCTTCCTCTCTTCTGTTCATCACACAGATCAGGTTCTGTTCTGTCTATCTGTGAGGCTTTTATTGTGAAAGAGAAAGTGTTGTTACCTGATCAGCAGCTCTGAATGTTTCTCCTCTTCATGTTCTCTTTTCAGGAACCCACAAAGAACCCTGAAGAACCCTGGTGAACAGGACGCGGTCAGACCTGGATCAGTGTTGACTGCAGCAAGCTTCTGAAACACTGAGGAGAAGCCTTCAGACGGCAGCACAGGGAGGAGGAGCTCCACGTGAGTGTGTGTGTGTGTGTGTGTGTGTGGTATAGTATATGTGTGTGTGTACAGTGTTAGTCTGCTGATTCAGGTTCAGTTTCCTGCTGTGAAAATCCTCCTGTTCCTGATTTAATAATCTGCAGCTGAAGGTGAAACTGATCTGAAACATCACATTAATCAATGAGTCTCCTGATGTATCACAGCTGTTCTGTGTATGTTTGGATTCACATCTGTTTATTGTCAACATCACTTCATTAAATTTTTCTCCTACTGCATATTAATGTTTTCAGTGTTCTTGAATTTCTTGACGTTCTCGATGCTGCTTAAGTCCTCGACGTTCTCAGAGCTCTTGATGCTCTGTGTTTTTGACACTGTCAACATTCGCGAAGCTCTTGTTGTGTTTGATGCTTACTATTTTTTCAACGTTCTTAACACTCTCGATGTTCTTAACGTTCTCGACGCTCTTGCTGTTCCTAATGCTCTTGATGTTTTCAACACTCGTTCTTGAAATTCTCTATGTTCTCAATATTTTTGACGCTGTCAGTGTTCTGGACGCTCCTGTTGTTCTTGATGCTCTCTATGTTTTCGACGTTCTCAACACCCCTGACGCTCTCAATGTTCTCGACGCTCTTGTTCTTGATGCTCTTGATATTTAAACAAATGATGTTCTTGAACTTTTTTACGCTCTCAATGCTCTTGACACTGTCAGCGTTCTTGAAGCTCTTGATGTTCTTGATACTTTATATTTTTTCAATGTTCTTAATACTCTTGACGCTCTTAACGTTCTCTATGCTCTTGTTGTTCTTGACACTCTTGATGTTTTCAACACTCGATGTTCGTGTTCTCTACACTCTTGATACTCTTGATACTGTCAGCGTTCTTGAAGCTCTTGATGTTCTTGATGCTCTCTATGTTTTCGACGTTCTCAACGCTCTTAAAGCTCACAACTTTTTTTTATGTTGTCAACACTCTTGACACTCTTGATGTTTTTGGCGCTCTCAGCACCCCTGACGCCATTAACGTTCTTGACGCTCTTGATATTCTTGATATTCTCATTGCTTTTGTGCTCTTGATGTTTTCAACATTTGATGCTCTTAATGTTCTTGATAATCTTAATCTTTTCAGCGTTCTCAACACTCGTGATGTTCTTACTGTTTTCAGCGTTCTCAGCGCTCTTTATGCTCTTGATGTTTTTGGCATTCTACACACTTGACGCTTTTAATATTGTCATCACTCTTGCTATTCTTGATGCTCTTGATACTTTAAACGTTTGATGTTCTTGAAGTTCTGGATGATCTTGATGCTCTCTATGTTTTTCGATGTCAACACTCCTGACGCTCTCGGTGTTTTTGGCGTTCTTAACACTCTTTACGATGTTGACATTCTTGACACTCCTAACGTTTTTGATACTCCCGATGTTTTTGGTGTTCCCAACAATCTTAATGCTCACAATGTTTTTTATGCTGTCAGTGTTCCCAAAGCTCTTGATGTCGATGCTCTCTATGTTTTTGACGTTCTTAACACTCTTGACGCCCTTAACGCTCTTGCTCTTCCTGATGCTCTTGATGTTTTCAACATTCTGTGTTCTTGAACTTCTCTACGCTCTCAATACTCGTGAAGCTGTCAGCGTTCTTGTCACTCTTGATGTTCTTGATGCTCTCTATGTTTTCCACATCCTCAAGGCTTTTGACACTAAACGTTCTTCACACTGTCGATGCTC
The DNA here is from genome assembly GCA_019142605.1 of Cephalopholis sonnerati. Lineage (NCBI taxonomy): Eukaryota > Metazoa > Chordata > Actinopteri > Perciformes > Serranidae > Cephalopholis > Cephalopholis sonnerati. The sequence continues at coordinate 39,715,619 of JAGQAX010000008.1, read as the reverse complement.
TTGTTGTTTTCGATGTTGTCCACACTCTTGACGCTTACGATGTTTTTGGCGTTCCCAACATTCTTGATGTTGTCAACATTCTCGGCGCTCTTAATGTTGTTGATACTCTCAATGTTTTGGGTGTTCTCAACACTCTTTATACTCTCGATATTTTCGACATTCTAAACACTCTTGATGCTCTTTTTGTTCTTGAAGTTCTTGACTCTCTGAGTGCTCTTTATGTTCTCAACATTCTGTGTGTTTGTTTAAAGGCACTTCCTCATCACCATTTTATTTTGAACAACAAAATAAAACGACCCTGAATGTGAAGATATAATTATTCTTTATTTTAGATCGTGTTCCCCTGTAACAACAGTTACACATTTAACAACATTCATCATCATGTGTGTACATTCACATAAATCTCTGAGAACCAATTTGAGTTTTAGACACTGAGAGTGAGGACTTTTCTAGAAAGTAAGGACAGTATGTCTGTTTCTTAACTTTAAACAGACGTTCAGAGGCCTGTTTGAGGGTTCTGACTCTTAAGGTTCAGCAGAATCAGGTTTCCGGTCGAGGGAATGCATTTTGTCAATGAGGGTCCTCATAAGTATAGAGGCACAGGCTTTGTGTGTGTGGGTGTGTGCGTGTGCTTGATCAGCAGAATAAAGTCTCTGATGTATTAAACATGAGTCAGGATGTGTCAGCGGGAAGTTAAATCTGATCCTGAGAAAGTTTGTACTGCAGAGATAAACAGCAGATCATCACCAGGTGAAGTTAGTGTTGTTTATTTTAATAACAGTAACTAGAGATCATCTCACATTGGGATCACGCCAGCTGCAATACAGCAGTCTGTGACTTAAAGTGAATGTGGGCCCTCTCCCGACTAACCACCCCCGTACCTCCACCCCCCCCTTTACTTGGACCACGCCCATCTTCAAACTCAGCCTTTATAAAGTCTGATAAATGACTCACACACATACAGAGGAAAGATTTTTGGATTGATCGATTATAAATCTGTGTTTCAGTCTTTAAAATCCTTCAGATTTTCTGGTTGGCGCAGTGACACCTGTGGTTACCGTAGTAACAGCAGGTCTTCCTGTGGACAGTATTTCCACAGACACCAGAGTCTTTACATTAGATCCAGATCAGTAATCAATATACGATTGATAACAACATCAGCCTAGTGAGTCTACATCAGTGAACAGAACCGAGACCTCCACCTGGCTACAAGTGCCGTGGTCTCTCTGATGTCACCTGGGCTGGTGGGCGGAGCCGCTGTCTCCTGGACCAATGAGGTTTCACTGAAAAACAAAAACACAGTCGGGCTCAGTTCACTTTGTCTTTTATTGAAAATGTATTTATAAAATAAAGATAGATAGATAGATGTGTAGTTTATGGTGTGATTTGATTGACAGGTGTCAGTTACCTGTTAGTGTGAGGCTGGTCTGACTGGTCTGACTGGTCTGAACTGGGAACACAGAGACACAGATGTTAATGTTAATAACAGAAAGGGGTTCTCAACCTCTGGGTCGCAGGTCGGGTCATAGGAGATTAATAAAATGGATTCATTAATAACTTTTAAACTGTATGCATAATAACGTGTGTTACCTGTGTAGTCCAGGTACCATGCTCATGTACTCAGGTCCCTCAGTGGCTCCGCCTCTTGCTGACCCACAATGCTCTGCTGCTTCCTGTCTACCTGTGGCATCCTGCTGTGATCCTGCAAAAGAAAACAAAGTTCTCACACTGCGGACGTTTGTCTTGTCTTTTGTGGTCTCATCCTGCCTGAATCTACCTGGAACAGATGACACTCACCATGCCCCTCCCCCTTCTGATCGTCTGGCTGCTGGTTGGACGCTCTGCCTGGACTCTGTGTGACGTCACTCTTCCTGTGAGAAGGGCGGAGCAGATTAATAAGGACTGAACTGATGACCAATCACAGTCAGTGTTGATAAATTGCTGAACTGATGGTCTGTCACAGTGACACTGGGAGCTGATTGGCTATTACCTGATCTGCTGTCCGACAGGTGGCCTGCGTGGGCGTGGCCTCTGAGTGTTAAAAAAGAGTCCTGATTAATAAGGACAACATCAATGTACAACACGCTCCTGTTAAATTCTTTTTTTTTTTAAATATTAGCTCAGAGATGTGATGTGATCTTGTGGTTGGTTGGAGGTGTGATGTGGTGTTTGGGGTCATGTGATCACACCTGCACACTCTGCTGCAGAGCTGCCGTCAGACGCTCCACCAGTCGATCCCGAACATCACCAGAACTGTCCTGAAAGAGAAAAAGAGCTCTGATTTGTCAGAATGATGTAAGCGTTGGTCCAGAATGATCGTGTTAATCTCATTGTGACCTCTGACCTTTGACCCCTTCAGACTAACACCCAGGTGTGTTGTTACCTTGCAGTGAGACAGAGCCGTCAGAGCCTGTTTGTAGAGCTGAACAGCTTTGTGCTGCTTCCTCTGCTTCAGGTAACACTCAGCTAACGACTCACACACCTGGACCTGAGCCATGTGGTCCTCTGCAGACAGACAGGTGGAGACATTAAAGTGACGGGTAGAGTCGTCTCATGTTGAATATTTCAGTGTCCTGCTTTTAACGTCTCTGTGAATCTTTTCCTGCTCTGCTGCAGGTCGACCGCCCTCTCTGTCTGTTGTATGATGTTTTCATGTAAACAGATAATCAGACTGAATCGTTGTGTCCCTCCGGCTGCTGTCAGCTGTTACAATTTAATTTGTTCATCTTTGTTTATTGAATTTGTCTGGTGATATGTCTCCTCACAGTTTATAATCTGATATCAAATGAGTGAGACTTTCTGCACGGCAGCTTTACAGTTATTGTTTCATGTTGTCATGACAACACAGTGACGTTCAAACTGACCAGAGAAATGACAGTAACTCACTCTGACGGGTGTTAGGATGAAAATATTAATCTAAAAACAACCACAGACTACTGAGCAATGGAGCAAATAGTAACAATTGGTATAATACATTAATAAACTTCAATAAATGCAAATAATTAGAAAAAACCCCAAACAATATTAATTTACACTAATAATGATTATAATAACATATATAATAATTATAAATACACATTAATAAACACTAATCATTTATCAATAAACAATTATAAACGTTGCTAAGCATTAATAAATGTGTAAAAGTAAATGTGTTAAAATGAATAAACACCAATAAACCTTAATACACACCAATAAATATCAATAAACAGTAACCATGAATGGACATTAATAAACATTAATGCACTTCAACAAATATTATTAAACAGAAATAACAGATTAACACACATTCATAAAAACTAAAAACATTAACAACATTAACAAACATTAATAAACATATTACATGTAAATAATAATTGATAAACACCAATAGATATTAGTTAACACCGGTAGTAATAAATAAACATTAATAAACACTATTAATTAGCAATTCACAATTATAAACATTGCTAAAAAAATTTTAATTAAAAATAAACACCAATAAACAATAATTAGCATCAGTAAATAGTTATTAAACATTAATAACATTAATAAGCACTAATATAATTAACAAACACAAATAACGTATTAACTACACATTAACAAACATTCATAAAAGCTAAAAATACAAGTAAATTTGATAAACATAATACACATGGATAATAATTAATAAACACCATTAAATATTCATTAAATTATTAAATTAAAATTAATTAACACTAATAAACATTTTAGAATGACAAGCTTACACACTTAACATGGATACATGTAAATAAACATTATTACACATTAACAAAATTAATAAACACTAATAATCATTAATAAACATTAATAAACACTAATAATCATAAATAAACTTTAGTTAACGATAATAAATAGTGGTGAAGAAGTTACTAATGTTACCTGTGTCTCTGAAGCCCTGCAGAGCGTGCATGTAGCTCTCTGCTGCCTCCTCTTCATCACCCAGCTGACTGCAGGCAAACGCCAGGTTACTGAAACACCGAGCCTGGTCGCCACGGTAACCCAGAGAGCCTGTGTACAAACACACACACACACACATATATATGTACCTGCACAGTATAATATAACATGATATGATACGTGTGCGGTGCATTATGGGACCTCACAGTGAACACCAAAGTAATCAATCAGTACAGGCCCTGATTGACAGGTGACTGACAGGTGTCTCACCGTAGAGTCCAGCAGCCAGCCTGTGGTAGCCCACAGCAGGTGTGAACTGGCCCGCAGAGTTCAGAGCGGCCCCCAGGTTGTGCAGCACTTTGGCCAGCAGGGGGGGCTGCTGAGCTGTGGGGCCCAGAGCCTGCTGGAAACACTGCACCGCCTCCTGGAAACACCTGAGCCGACAGTAAGACACGCCCACTGACAGGTACAGCTCACCTGGACAACAGCAGACAGTTAATCAATAAATCAATTAGAACTTATTAACGACAACAGACACTAAATATACTTTAGTACAGTAAAAAGTAATATGACGTAATACCCAGAATCCTCGGGTCAGTGATGCTGTTTGTCAAACTCAGACACTCTGCCAGCACGCTGATGATGTCATCATGGCTGAACTGATCTGATTGGAGCATGTGACTTCCTGCCTCTTTGAGGGCAGTGGCTGCAGAATCCAACATGGCTGCCACTCTGTAACTCTCTGCAGCCCGCAGGAAACCCTGAGCCGCCAGAGACCAGTCCTGCAACACACACACACACACACACACACACACACACACACACACACACACACACACACACACACACACACAGTTGACACACCTTTCACGTGACATCTCACAGGTCACCTGTCAACACCTGGTCCAGGTTCTGACCTGTGCTCTGCTGTAGCAGCGGCTCATCTCCATGCAGGCGTCTCCCTCGCTGCCTCCATCTCCCTGCGATCTGTACAGCTGAGCCGCCTGCATGAAGTAGGTGGCGGCCTCTTGGCTCTGCCCCAGTGCATTGTGGGCCAGGGCCAGGTTGAACTGGAGGTCTGGGAGCCGGTCGGCCTTCGGACCGGGCTGAGCCTCACGCAGGAAGTCCAGACCTTTCTTAGGCTGTCCCGCCTCCACGTAGGCCGCACCAAGGTTAAAGGAACAGGCCCGGACGACCCGAGAGTCCTGCAGCTGAGGAGAAGCAGAGCATCATGGGAAATTAATGAACGTCACGAGAGCTTTAGGAGTCCTGAAGGTACTGCTGTTGTTACTGCTGGTGACCTTTGACCTCAGCAGTCTCACCTACTGGTGACCTTTGACCTCAGCAGTCTCACCTGCTGGTGACCTTTGACCTCAGCAGTCTCACCTGTCCTGCAGCCTTCAGAGCGTTGTTGAAGCAGCTCAGAGCGTCCTCAGTCCGTCCCTCCTTCAAAGCTTTGTGACCAGCAGACGTTAACTCCTCGATGTCCACCTCCTGCACCTCCTTCCTCCTCACCTCCCGCTCCCTCCTCTTCCTCCTCCTCCTCTCCTTCACCTCATCATCACCCGGAGGAGACGCATCAGACGCCATGTTGGACCTGCAGGAGACAAAGTCACCTCAGTCAGAGTCTAAGGAGACACACACAGATATGAAAAACATGATGAATCTCCTTTAAATTATTATTATTGTCATTATTATTAATTAACCAGCTGATTATTTTGATTGATTAAGTAGTGCTTTATTTATTTAACTATGATCATAGCATAGATAGAAGCAAACACAGATTCGATTTCATTCATTTTAATTTGACCTAAAATCCTAAAAAGTTGAGTTTTGTTTATTTAAAATGAATTCTTATGTTCAAAATGTAAAATAATGTAAAATAACCAACAATTTAAAGGTAAAGCCAACAAATATTTGAGGTTGTAGCCTGATAAATAAGAAAATCATCACATTAGATTAAATAAAAGGTTAATTAAATGTTACATTGACAAATCATTCTCATCTCGAGGTCCATTTAACAGCATCAATCTCCTGATGAAGAACATGTGATATGATTGAACAGCTATGAAATGTTTTAAGCTCTTAAGTTTATATTGCAGTGAAACAGATGAGATTTCAATTGATGTAGCTACAAGCTAAAGCTAAGCTAACAGCGCCCTCTGCTGGAGGAGTCAGCACATGAACATACAACTGAAGTCTCCAGAGCAGCAGCTCACTAAGTAATCCCAAAAATAAATCTCAACTTTAGGAGAATTAAAACAAAATGAAAGATTTTATAATGAACTTTGACTGAAGATCAACACATACAGTAAAAAGCAGTTTATTTATTTTTTATCAGGTTAGTTTATTTTGTCCCTCATTCACTGATTCGCTTATTTTAAGATAAGAATAAACGTTTTCGAGAGTAAACTGAGGTGTTTCATCACACAAAGACAAAAATAAGTTCAGATGCACAGAGGAGAGAAAAATAAAAATAAATAAATAAGAGGTATATGCAACTTGTATAAAAGTAGAAGTGAAAATATGAGCTACACAGGAGCAGTTAAAGACAAAGTGGGGAAGTAAAGTGACGGTAGGATCAATAGCAGCGAGTTTACTGTATATGTAAACAGTGCCAGTGATGTTGCCTTAAACAATCCAAAGTACATGTTATTTTACTGCTCAGTCCTGACACAAAATAGATAAAGAAATTCAGCCACAAAACTCAAATTTTTCATCACCATCCAACCAAAAGAAATCAACATTAATAGAGTTCAATTCACCAAAAAGTACATTCCTCATGTGTAAGGTGAACGTAAGGCAAGGTTATAATGTTATGAAATAATCTAGTGTAACATAGTACAGCATGTACAACAGTAAAACTGTATGTGTAGATGGAGCAGTATGATACAATATACTAAAGTATTTTATGTATATTATATGATGTAGCATTGTATAATAACAGTAGTTATAATAATTATTTCTTACACATGCTTCATATCGATTACTATTTTCTTTACTATAATATCTAATTATTTAACCATAAAATCCAAATGTCTCTCCTTAATGAACCCTCCATATTTAACAGTCAATACCCTGATCTTTATTTTTGCAAATCCTGCGCAAAATTGTTCAACTCTCATTCCAAAACAGTCACACCGTACATATTTATTATGTTATATCTGTAGTATCTTCAGTATTTTTTCTATATTCATCTATATTGACTGCTGCACTGCTTTGCCTTTATGTTTTGTTCCTTTTAATATGCTCCAAACACCGAGGCAAATTACCTGTAAATAAAAACCTAGTTGGCAGTAGCTGCTGTTAGCCTGCCTTCAGCAGCTCATAGAACAACATGACACCACACTTACTGCCTCCAGGTGAAGATGAAGATGAAGATCCTCCATACTGAGCTGTTCGGATATCAATAACAGTCCTGATGTCAGATCGATATGGTTTTAAAGTGTTTAATGAAGAAGCTAAAAACATCTGCTGTGCTCCATGGCCGACTGTAGTTTGACTCCGTTACTATGGTAACATCGAAACGACCACAGAGGAAATAAATAAAAAGTTAAAAAGAGAAAATAAATAAATAAATAAACGATCTAACGAAGAGTCTGATGTATAGAAGGCGGCACTAATCATTGTATGAAAAACAAACAAACAATAAAGTTATGTCGGTTGTAACGACAGGAAAATACATAGACCACAATCCAACGCGACAACCTTCTGACCAATAGGAAGGGCGCCTGGTCGTTCGGCCAATCAGAGAGCCGCGGGAGCTTTCAAACTTCAGACCGGAAGCAGCTCGGAGCAGCCGCGGACGGTTTGAAACTGACAGGAGCGAGTTTTACACGTTTTTACGGTCTGAAAGTTAAACCGGAGCGATCTGAAGTTACCGTTTTTGTCACCGTGAAGTTGAATAACATTAAATTATCCTGCCGGCCTGAGGACGAAGACACGGAGCCAACATGGCGGATTCATCCGGACGCTGTGAGTCAAACTGTTTTTGAACCTTTTTATGTTTGTTTAGCTTAAATGTTTTTAATCGTCATGAAAGCGACACATTCCGTTAAATGTTTACTGTCAGCTGATGTGTTTTTATCACGTTTACCGGATTTACAAAACTGACAATAACTGAAGTGACTTTTTTCCTGTTAGAAACACCAGTGACAAAAACACACTGTTTATTGTTTATTTTAAATGTAACGTCAACCTACAAAACTTCTAACACTCAAACACAAGCAGTTATTTCCTATGTGAGGTTAAAACTGTTTATGGTAATTATAATATGTATTTTCACTTTTACAGATTTATATTCCATCAGATTAAAACAGAAGTGCCACTTTACCGATTAATCTGTCCATTATTATTTCTCGATTAATTGTGTCATTTTTTTTTAATAAACATGCTCAGAGGTGTCATTTCTCAAAGCACAAGGCGACGTCATTAAATTATTTCTTTTATCTGAGTCCAAAAATCAAAATCTGTTCACTTTATTATGTGTGTCAAAGAAAAGCATCAAATTGTCACATTTAAGATTCATAAAACCAGCAAATGATAAAAAAAGAAAGAAAATAACCCAAGGGCAAATGGCAGGACTTTCTTAAAAATCAGTGTGTACTGTACAGAAGTAATCCTCTCAGTCATGTATTTTTCTGCAGAGTCTCTGTCCTCTGCCTGTGTTGTCTTATCTGTGTTCAGGATGTTTTGGCGCTCACAGCGCTCAGGTGAGGTCAGGACTTTATAAGAATGTAGGAAGCAGATGTCAGATCATGAGCAGCAGCATCCAAGAGACACAATGCTGGAAATATGCAAACATAACGAGGCAAAATGCCAAACAAGTGAATCTGGGTGTGGTAACTGACAGTGCTGCACAGTTTATCTTCAGACTGTCATCTGAGTATCACAGTAGTTCACTAATAGTTTTCTTTGGATCAACGTATCGATTAATCGACTAATTGTTGCAGCTCCAATAATAAAAAATGATAATAAGTGTGTGTGTGTGTGTGTGTGTGTGTGTGTGTGTGTGTGTGTGTGTGTGTGGTACAGATGAGCGTCTGACAGCGGAGCAGATGGATGAGCAGAGGATCCAGAACGTGGCCTATCAGTACCTCTGCAGGCTGGAGGAGGCAAAGAGGTCAGTGGGATCCACTTCAGACTCATTCTCATAAGTCTCATACACCCTGGACAGGTCACCAGACTATCACAGGGCTGGCACATAGAGACAGACAACCATTCACACTCACATTCACACCTACGGACAATTTAGAGTCACCAATTAACCTGCATGTCTTTGGACTGTGGGAGGAAGCTGGAGCACCCTGAGAAAACCCACGCTGACATGGGGAGAACATGCAAACTCCACACAGAAGGGCTCCCCCACCCCGGGGTTCAAACCAGGAACCCTCTTGCTTTGAGGCAACAATGCTAACCACTGCTCCACTGTGCTGCCTCTTTTTATAGAGATAAGTCAAAATGACCTGAGCATGGAGGAGGAGGTTTTGGTGCTACACAGGATCTTCTCGCTCATGGAGGCTTCCTGTGGTCAGACGATAGCCGATAGGTTCTCAGATTGTTTCAGACTGAACTGGTTCTTCTCCCTCTGCTGTCAGTATGTGTTCCTACACCTTCATGACATCACCTATGACATCACTCTCTCAGGTGGATGGAGGCGTGTCTGGGAGAGGAGCTTCCTGCTCCCACTGAGCTGGAGGAAGGGCTGAGGAACGGAGTCCTCCTCGCCAAACTGGGTCATCGATTTGCTCCGAAGGCCGTCCCTGTGAAGAAGATCTACGACCCCGACCAGCTCCGTTACCAGGTCACACACACACACACCCGCCCACACACACACACACACACACACACAAAGAACATTTGAACCTGTCAATAATTAATAATCAGCTGTGTATTGATCTGATCAGGCGGTGGGTCTTCAGTTCCGTCACACTGACAACATCAACCACTGGAGGAACGCCATGACGACACTTGGACTGCCAGCGGTCAGTGAGCACGCTGTTCTTGTTTGATCAGGGTATTGATCAGCTGATCAGAGTATTGATCAGTAATCATTGTTGTTTTTAGATCTTCCAACCAGAAACTACAGACGTCTACGACAAGAAGAACATGCCGAGAGCTGTTTACTGTATCCACGCACTCAGGTCACTACACCTGTCTGTCTGTGTTAGCAACCTGTCTCTCTGCCTGTCTCTCTGCAGCCTATCTCTCCTTCTCTCTGTGTTAACAGTCTGTCTGTCTCCCTCTCTGCAGCCTGTCTCTCCTTTTTCATGCACATCTCTCTGCACCTTGTCTGTCTCTCTGTGTGTTAACAGTCTGTCTCTCTCTCTCTCTGAAGCCTGTACCTGTACAGACTGGGTCTGGCTCCACAGATCGTCGACCTCGATGGTAAAGTCAAGTTCTCAGGTGAGTACGACACCTCCTCACAGACAGACAGACAGACAGGTAGATTCAGCTCATAAAGGAGCTATGAAGTGTCTCACTTGTTATTTGGGCAGATCAATAAATTGTGTGATATATTATGTACCTAAAGTGTGTGTGTGTGTGTGTGTGTTCAGAGGAGGAGATCAACAACATGAAGTCAGAGTTGGATAAATATGGAATCCAGATGCCGGCGTTCAACAAGATCGGAGGAATTCTGGCCAATGAGCTGTCAGTGGACGAGGCTGCAGGTAGAGAGGGGCGAGCTGATTGGCTGTGAGGTCACACAGTGAGGAAGACAGAGGAAGAGACGGTAACCCAGTCTTTATTTTTTCCCATCAGTCCATGCGGCGGTGATTGCCATTAACGAGGCGGTGGACCGAGGCCAGGTGGAGGTCACAGCAAAGGCTCTGAGGAACCCGAACGCCCTGCTCAGTGACCTGCAGGAGGTGCTGATGAGAGTCTACCAGGAGATGCTGCAGCAGGCGAAAACAAGGAAACACAAGCAGGCAGCCAAGAAGGTGAGAGACAGAGGACTGTCTGACTGAACTCTTCTGTTATTTTGTGTTTGTATGACACAGCTGCTGTCTGTTAAGGTGTGTGTAAAGACACTGATGTGAAGTGTGTGTGTGTGTGTGTGTGTGTCTCTGTCAGTGTGGAGGTCCAGAGGAGAAAGATATCTATGAAGAGCTTCTGACTCAGAAGGAAATCCAGGACAACATCAAAACAGTCAACGGTCAGTTTTACAGTCTGATATTTATCACACCAAACTCCGTACAAATGTCGCATGATTTATTTCTCAGGTAACAGAGAGGTGTGCAGGTGTGAGCTGCAGACAGATATGCTGAGAGATATTTAAATTCAGAAGTCATTTCACAGTAGAAAGTGATGAAAATCATCAAATTTGATACTTAATATTGATAACCTTTAAGTGTCTGTTCAATCGGCAGAGATTAGTTTTAATAATATGAAATCTAATAATATCAGTAACACTGGTGATGTCTTTCAGTGCGCTCAGCGGTGGAGCAGGTGGATGAAGCTCTGGACTCTGGAGATGAACTCTCTCTGCTCTCGGCTCTGCAGCTGCCATGTTTGGCCATCAAGGGCCTCCGTACTGACAACGGTCCCTGGTACCTGGACCAGCTGTCAGCAGACCGCCAGCAGAAGGCCCTGGTACTCTAACAAATACTCGGATATATACACACAGATACAGAGTGACCAGCTACGTTGACACTGAGATGCTGTAGAAGTGTTTCTCAAGCACTCATTAACAGAGCCATGCCACATTGAAGGCTTGTGTTCTGATCTGCAACTATCTATGCTTTTTGATCAATGTCTGAGCCCCATTTTAACATCACATTTCACGGCCTCATTACATCTCTGTGAGCACTACAATACACATAAAGCTAGCATAGCGTCAGATAACTAAAGTAAATAACACAACACCACAGCTAGAAACAAAAAACTATGATTGGTTGACGCTTTACTGCGTCATCAGAGAGCTGAAAAAAGTTAAGCTAGCTCAGCTTTGATTTGTAGCTCATCACACCCGTCCGCAGAGACAAATGTCGGGCATCAGTTTGTAGCTTCATGTCACCTGACTTCCATTAAAAGTGACTTGTAGCCTGTTGCTGTGTCGCCAGTAGTGTGACGACTGCAACTGCTCGGGGACGTTTGTGTAAAAGAGCAACAGAGCAATTTCCCAATGAGGCCTGTCTTCTTCCTCTGCTGCTTCTGTATCTTCTTCTTCTGCATCTTTTTCTTCTGTCTTATGCTTCTGCTGCTTCTGTGCCATCATCTTCTTCTTCTCTTCTACATCTTCTTCTGCATCTTCTGTGTCTTCTTGTGCGTCTTCTTCTGCATCTTCTCCTTCTCTGCGTCTTCTTACTCTTCTGCATCTTCTGTGTCTTCTTGGTCTCCCTCTTCTTCCTCTTTTTCTTCTTCACACATTACAGGTGAACATGTTTACTGTTTTAAGACGCCAGTCTTTAACCTGATAAGAGAAAATAATTCAGTTTCGTAAGGATGTAAACATTTAGACGATAACACACACACACACACATTTAATCTCATCTTGTTTGACCTTTGACCCTAGGATGAGGGCTGTGTTGATCCTCTGGAGCCTGACGAGCTGCAAGAAGGTGTGACCATCGCCAACCAGGAAGCTCAACGAGCCAGGACCAGTAAGTCACACACTGTGTCTGTCCCAGTCCATACTGGAGTCTCCTCACTGATACACACTGACTCTGACATAATTATTGTAAATATTAATCTGAATAATGATGTCATTATTGATGAGACTGAAGAGAATTATAACATCTGTGTGTGTGTGTGTGTGTGTGTGTGTGTGTGTGTGTGTGTGTGTCAGTGCATGCAGCGGTGCAGAGCGTTAATGCGTCGCTGCGTCTCAGTGACCCCCGACACACCGTCAGCTGTCTGATGAGCCCTGACCTCCAGCTTCCTGAAGTGTTTCCATTCGCTGCAAGTCTTTATCACCGCGAGCTGCAGCTGCTGCAGAGACAGACTCCACAGGTACACCTGCAGACACACCTGAGAGACGGCCCCCAGGGTTTACTGACATATTAGTAATATATTAATAAAATGTAACGTGACATTAATGCAGTGTTTCCTGTGGACTCCACCAGGGGGAGCTGCAGCAGGAGGAGCTCTTCGTTGCCGTGGAGATGCTGTCAGCTGTGGCTCTCATCAATCAGGCGGTAGAGGTGGGACATCTGCAGCAGTTCAGCTCCTCTTTGGTCAGTCTGTCTGCGGGACTGTCTGATGTTGACGACACCCTGCTGGACAGGTGCGACTCTCTTTACCTTTTCCTCTCAGACAGGTCAGAGCTGTTTGTGTTCAGCTGCATGAGGCAGGTGTTCCTAATAAAGTGACCACTAATTGTGTTCCTGTACAAACTGTAGAGTGGAACGGCAATGACAGAAAACTCAGTTTAAACAGGAACCAAAAGGTCTCAGTTGATGATGATGATGATGATGATGTCGTCATCATCAGGTATTTTGAGTGTCTGGTTGGAGTGAAGCGGCAGGCGGGCAGAGATCTGCTGACCTGGAATCAGCTGCAGGAAGGAATCAACACTGTCAACAACTCAGCGCAGGACGAACACCAACGTACGGAAAACACACATCAGCACACCTTCACATTCATACCCTCTGACCTCTGTGTGACCTCTGACCTCTGTGTGACCTGTGACCTTCAGAGCTGCTGTCTGTCGGTCGGGTGAACGAGGCTGTGATCAGAGGAGATTCTCAGCAGCTGCTGTCTGCTCTGCTGCTGCCCTCATGTGGTGTGGAGGAAGTTCTACCTGCCAACGTCTGCAGATACCTGACCCTGCTGAGCAGAGCCAGGCAACACAAAGTTCAGGTAACTTCACGGGTGACCAATCACATGTAACCACACATAGCTAACTACGCAGGTAAACACGCAGGTAACCAACACCTCAGACTTAAATGAGGTTAATCAGTTATTTAAAATCAGTTTCAGTCACGTCATGTGTCGTCTTTCTGTCCAATCAGGTGAGCAGGGACCCGGGAGCTGAGCTGTGGTTGGCTGATATCCAGGAGGCAGTGAGGAGAGCCAATCAGCAGAGTCAGAAGGCTCTGAAATGTGAGTGCAAATAATTTCTTGATCACAGCTTCTCCTGATTTTACTTACTGTAATATTACTGTTAATTAATATGACCTTCCTTATGTTGCTCCAGTTCACTTCCACAGTAACTTATCAGTTCATTTGTTCTGATTATTGATCAGTCTCAAATAGTCTGTTAAAGTGATCTATGATTTTATTGTAATTCTAATATTAGGGGGAGGAAAAATCAATTCATTTATGTATTTTTTTTTTTTCTCTAAAAAGTTTTTTAGCATTTTTTAAAAGGCTAAATCAATATAATTTGTTCGTAGTGGTAGAAATAAGTTGCAACTTTTATTGTGTTAGTCTTTAAGTAACATGACGTATCCATTTCAAGAAAAACAAAGCCAAACTGAGAAAACAGAAAATGGAGGACGGTCTGAGGACAAAGGCCTTCAGCTGCTCGAATGGCAACTTGAATTCAGTCAGCTCAGTGCAAACTGCCCACCAGATCAGCAAACTTTCTGTTGCTGCCATGACACAGATTAAACCAAAGTTCCTTGAGGGAGTCCCAGAGGGTCCCCAGAAAAATGGAGAATAGTTTACTTTCACTATTAAATTCACTCATAGGTTTCACTTCCCTCACAGTTATCTCCTCAGCTGTATTTGACAACTGTAGAAATTTGGGCTGAATCATATTTAACAACCAAAATCTTTCAGGCGGAGATCCCTGAAGTGAAATCATTAAATGGAGGCCCATGACTGAATGTGTATAAATTTAGGGATCCTTGACATGAGACCTAAGAACCTCTGGATTAGACCCAGCCTAATTGTGACCTCTGCGCTGGGTTTTGCAGCTGAAATCGAGTTGCTACAGCTGCTACTGGGTCTGTCTCTGGAGCTTCTGCTCGCTCTGCTCCCAGGTTCAAGGTTCAAGGAGTCTTTATTGTCCCCGTGGGGCAAATCGCTCAGTGAGTAGTCTCCTCGTGGCGAGAAGCGAGGCAGAGGGACCGCTGGATGCATGAACTAGTTACTTGACGTCTCATTTGTGGTCAGATAAACAAAGAGAGCAGGGCGAGGGACTGAGTGAATCGACACACTGAGCACAGCTCTACAGTGGAATAAGATCTTAACCATTTAGAATAATAAACTTTTAAAAACTGAAGATGTATATATTTCATTCTTTCTGTCAAAATGTGCTTAACTGGAAGAAAATTATACAAATAAGACCATAAAAACAGTTATTAGTTTATTTCCCATTTTCTATGCTGCTGAAAAAACAGTCAAAGACTAAACATGCACTGTTTTTGTAAATATGCCTCATGATGTACAGTCTCTAGAAGTCTATGATGCAACTTCTTCGCCATGGAGTTGTTACAAAAACCACAAGTAAATTGTAATATCTAATCGTAATACTTGCAGAATTGCCACACTTAAATCCTCCCAGGCCTAATCAATATTATATATGTCAGCCTGTTGATGAACCACATGAATACATGAGGAGATTTTACAGTGCTCCAGACATCAATGTGTTGATTAGTAATGTTAATAATGATAATCTCCTCCGTCTCCTCTCAGTGTGTCTGTCAGTGGCTGCAGTGAATCAGGCCGTGAAGGAGAACAAAGTCAGTCAGACTCTTCGTGTTCTGACTCTGCCTGACGTTCAGCTGCAGGGAGTCCTTCCTGCCTGTGCTGCGGATTATCAGAGAGAGCTCTACAGTCTGATCACAGACAGGAAGTACAAAGGTACAGCTCAGACTGTAACTGTTCATCTGTCCTCCTGTCTGAATTTCTGTTTATATAATAGTTTCTCACTCTGTCATCTGACGTAAAGCCAAACTGAAGATACAAAATGTTTGTGTCTCAGACAACAGGAGTCCGTGGGTTCGAGTCCAGCTGGATGACGGCTCATTTTATTACCTTCACCTGAACAAACTGGAGGGCAGCTGGGAGAAACCCAGCGGCTTCATACAAAACAGTGTGTTCCTCGACCGACGCCAGATACAGGTGAGACACACCTGAGGGTCAGAGGTCAGTGTCAGGGCCTCTACTGCAGGTACAGACACACCTGAGGGTCAGAGGTCAGTGTCAGGGCCTCTACTACAGGTGAGACACACCTGAGGAGAACGGCTCCTTGTTTCTAAATATCAAAGACCAAATTTCAGGACAAGAATCGAAACATTCGCCTTTGATTGGTCAGTAGCACTGATGTTGTGTTTGTGATGTCATATCTCCCCTCAACAGGAAGTGGTCAGCGGTGTTTCAGGCTCGTACAGTCGCAGTGTCCTGTGGAAGAGCAGCGAAGCCCTCGTCGTCCGTCTGCAGGCTGTCAGTCGAGGGTTCCTGATTAGACAGAAGCTGGAGGCTCGACGACGTTACCTGATCAGTCAGACACCTGCTGCCGTCACCATCCAGGTGAGGTTCAAACACCTGCAGTTAACACGGGAGAATCTTTGTATATGATGTCACCTGCTGTTAGACAATCACTGATGTTTACTGATGCTGCTAAATGGTATTATAATGGTTAGTGGACACTAAAGTCTGTGTGTTCAGTCTCACTGGAGGAGGTTTGTCCAGCAGAGGGTGTACAGGCGTCGGCTGCAGTTTCTCTACATGAACTGGAGAGCTGTTGTCAAGGTAACGACCAACTCATTGAGACTCAAAGTAAAGTTACGAAGCTGGTTAAAATCAGCAAAGTGTCCATGTAACAGATCTGATCATCGATGTTTGTATTAACAGATCCAGTCGTTTGTGAAGATGTGGCTGGCGAGGAGGAAATATCGAGCTCGACTGAGTTTCTTCAGACGTCACGTG
The DNA here is from genome assembly GCA_019142605.1 of Cephalopholis sonnerati. NCBI lineage: Eukaryota > Metazoa > Chordata > Actinopteri > Perciformes > Serranidae > Cephalopholis > Cephalopholis sonnerati. Next base: position 39,698,900 of record JAGQAX010000008.1, on the reverse strand, counting down.
AGTCACCCTGATGTCTCTGATTCACTCTGAACTCTTTTCACACTTTAATCATTTCAGCTGATCTGAGAACAGCTGGTGTTTCAGCTCTCTGTGCTCTGTCAGATGTGACAACTCAAGAATCTGTAACTGTAGGATGATGACAGTTTTTGACATTGACAACATGAGTGTCCTCTGTCTCCACGGAGCATGTAGTGACTGTGTGTGTCCACAGGTTGGCGCTGTCATAAAGATCCAGGCCTTCTTCAGAGCCAACAGGGCTCGAGATCAGTACAGGATGCTGGGTAAGTTTACTGACGAGGAAACGCTGCCTCTGATTGGTCAGACTGTTGGAACAGCTGACATCATTAACCTTTATTATTCATTTGAACATTTCATCTTGTATCTCTGGACTGTGGAGATGTGAATTATCAGGTACTATCAGCTGTTAATAAGCTCCTCCCCTTACCTCTCTCAGTGCACTCGACCACGCCCCCTCTGTCTGTGGTCAGGAAGTTTGTTCACCTCCTCGACCGGGGCGACGGCGACATCAGAGAGGAGGCGGAGCTGCTGTGTTTGAGGGAGGAGGTGGTGAGGACCATCCGCTTTAACAGGCAGCTGGAGGCAGACCTGGATCTGATGGACCTGAAGATCGGCCTGCTGGTCCGAAACAGAGCCACACTGCAGGTAACTCACTGTTACAGGTAACAAACAGTGAAACGTAAAATTACCCTGATTTAAAAAAAATAACAAATAACCAAACTCAAGTGTAAATGAAAATTCAATTTAAGAATCACATTAAAGTACAAGTTACTTTCCGTTTTCATATTTTGTGTTCAGGACGATTCAAAATAATAAAACATCACCAGAACAGCTAATCAAATAAATGAGGATAGCATATGTGTCAGGTGTACGCAGGGGCAATTTAAGGATTTAAGGACATTTAAGGCTGAGGTCAGACCTCTGTTGAAGGTCCAGAGAGTCCTCCTCTGGCACCTTTTTAGATAAACAAGCTCTGTTTTGCTCTTTCATGCTTTTTAAAAACAGTTTTAGGGTCGACATCACAATGATGTCATTTTATTAGCTTAAGGCAAAACCTGCCTCTCCCCCACAGGGCTGTAGGCTACAGAGGAGTCTTCAAATGTGGTCTTGTTGTGTTATTGGGAGCCAGAATAGAAGGAGTCATGGCTCAAAACCAGCCGCCACTGCCCGTCAACAAAAACAAAGATGGTTAAATGTGATCAGACCAAAGGACTGGACGGATCAAAAATGCTCACATGTGCAGCGCACACTTCATATCAGGTTAGGGACAAAGTATTTCCTGTTGTAGGGATGAAGAACGTTATGTGTATTAAGGGTTATCATGTCCACCTCATCAGAAACTGGGGAGCTATTAAGAGGAAGATTGGATTTCTCTGGAACGCTAACTTTTTAGCACATTAGCTAACGTTAGCTTCCATAGCAAAACTAACAAGATTGGCTTCCTGTGACATCATCCATCCACTGAGTGAGAGCATACGGGTCGGCCAGTCTGGTCCCGTTGGTCAGTGTTTACTTCTTCCAGTAACACTGGCGGTCCCGGAGAGTGAGTGACCTGACATGGTGCGTTGGTAAATTCAGTCTGACGCTCTACACTAAAATGAGAGCCCTGTTGGTGGAAGAAACGGAGCCTTATATTTCTACATGAATGAACCAATAATCACACATTCACTCTGCTTGGCGCTCTGCTGCTCTGAGAGTGCGGTGCTCTGGATAACTGAACGGAATTTACAAACAGTCCAGTTTGTGTCAGAGTGTGCTCCGACACTTGGATTGAATATATCTGAACGTACCACTTGCATCATCTTCCTCCATTGTCTAAAACAAACCAACAAAACTTGTTAGCTAGCGCTAGCTAACATCTGTGTAGAATTGTTTTGCCTCCAGCTAAGCCCCGCCCACCAGAAATACTAGTACATACTGTTTACTAACAGTTAAAGGGTCTTTGCACCCCAGAACTTTATTTACTTTAAAAGTACAAAAATAAAGTTGAGTAAGGTGAGTATCACTGCCCCGAGCCTGCCTTGTTGGTGTTTGTTTCCTCGTTAGTGTTAACGATCCCGTCTCTCTCCCTAAACAGGAAGTGGTGTCTCACTGTAAGAAGCTGACGAAGAAGAACAAGGAGCAGCTGTCAGACATGATGGATGTGGGGAGAAGTAAAGGACTGAAGGCTCTGAGCAGAGAGAGGAAGGAGAGACTGGAGGCCTACCAGCACCTGTTCTACCTGCTGCAGGTGAGACACACACTCACACACATACACACACACACCTGTTGTGCCTGCCTCAGGTGAGACATATTAACCCTGTGTGTCTGTGTTTCAGACTCAGCCTCTGTACCTGGCTCAGCTGATCTTCCTGATGCCTCAGAGTCGCTCCACCTCCTTCATGGAGATGTTGGTGTTCAGTCTGTTTAACTACGGCTCCGACTGCAGAGACGCCTTCCTGCTGCTGCAGCTGTTCACGGAGGCGCTGCGATACGAGATCAGGTCACACAATAACACACACACACACACACACACACACACACAGTAATACACACTGTGACTGTGCTGTAACCAGTAACCTGTGTCTGATGGTGTCAGGCTGAAGGTGGAGCAGCCTCAGGACGTCGTCACAGGTAACCCCACCGTCATCAAGATGCTGGTGAACTTTTACCGTCACGCTCGTGGTCAGAACACCCTGCGAGACTCTCTGGGTCCGGCTCTGCAGGACGTCCTGCTGGACCGCACCCTCAGCATCAGGACCGACCCGGTGGACGTCTACAAGACCTGGATCAACCAGACAGAGACCCAGACTGGACACAAGAGGTCAGACACACACTCACATGTTACATGTGTGGATACAGCAGTCGTCATGGCGACTGACATGAGACTAGACTGTAGAAGATTCCGGTGCTGATGCTTTCAGGAACACATGTTAAACACATGTCTCACCTGTGTGTGTCCTGCAGCTCTCTGCCGTACGAGGTTTCACCTGCAGACGCTCTGAGTCACCCTGAAGTCCAGAGACGCATCGACATCGCCATCATCAACCTGAAGAACCTGACGGACCGAGTCTTCAAAGCCATCACCTCCAACCTCCACAAACTACCGTAGGTCTCCACCTGTACCTCCACAAACTACTGTAGGTCTCCACCTGTGCCTCCACAAACTACTGTAGGTCTCCACCTGTACCTCCACAAATTACCATAGGTCTCCACCCCTTCACCTCCAACCTCCACAAACTACCGTTGGTCTCCACCACCTGTACCTCCACAAACTACCGTAGGTCTCCACCTGTACCTCCACAAACTACTGTAGGTCTTCATCTGCTCGCCTCCAACCTCCACAAACTACTTTAGCTCTCCACCCCTTCACCTCCAATCTCCACAAACTACCATAGATCACCATCTGCTCACCTCCAACCTCCACAGACTACAGTAGGTCTCCACCTGCACCTCAACAAACTACCACAGGTTTTGATCTGTTCACCTCCACAAAATACTGTAGGTCTCCACCCCTTCACCTCCAACCTCTACAAACTACCATACGTCTCCACCTGTTCACCTCCACAGACACCAGATTAATGTTGTGTATTAATGGTGTGTACTCTGTGTGTGTGTTTGTTGTAGTTACGGTTTACGTTACACAGCGAAGGTTCTCAGAGACGCTCTGAAGGCGAAGTTTCCTGAAGCGAGCGAGGACGAACTCTACAAGGTAGGATTCAGGAATTAGACAGAGCCTCAGTTAAAGCTATAATAAGCAGGTCAGTTACTGTACATACAGGTAACACAGGTTAGCCAGTGAAGGTAACAGCCACCCCAGATTCATCCTCATATGGCGGTTCACCTTGCTGTATTTGAGTTGTTCTGTGCCGTGTCTTTTGGGTGCCCGCCTGTTTTTATGGTCTGGTAGCTTTTCATAAACCCTCACCTGAGTGCTGTGCGTGTCCATACATGTCCAGAACACAGAAAATAAGAAAGTTAAAGACGACAGAGTTGTTTCACCGCCTCCTCTCCTTCAGATTGTCGGTAACCTTGTCTACTACCGCTACATGAACCCCGCCATCGTGGCTCCAGACGGGTTCGACGTGGTCGACAGGTCTGCCGGCTCCACCCTGCAGCCGGAGCAGCGTCACATTCTGGGCTCCATCGCACGGATACTGCAGCACGCTGCCGCCAACAAACACTTCCACGGAGATGGATACCACGTCAGAGCTCTGAACCAGTACATCAGCCAGACTCACAACAAGTTCAGGTCAGTCTCAGTGTGACCTTTGACCTCTGAGGTCTGGATTAAAACCAGCACACAAAAAACAAAGCCTCACGGCAGAAAAAGGAAAAGTTCTTCAACAGTCCTACACACAGGTGCTGCTGTATATTCACCATGTCATTGTAAAGTTATTAATTTAAGATATTTGGATGTAGAACTTTTCCTTTCAGACAAATATATTAGATTTAGGTTTTACTGAATCTCTTTATGAAATTAAATTGTAGTTTTTTTAATGACTTGTCTCCAAACTGGACTGAACTGGTTTGTATCTTTGAAAAATAAACGTTTTCTTGTTTTTGTTTAAAAGGAAGTTCCTGTTGTGTGTTTGTGACGTTCCTGAACCAGAAGACAGATTCAACATGGACGAATACTCAGAGCTGCTCATCGTCAACAAACCTGTCGTCTACATCTCCATCAGTGAGCTGCTCAACACACACCAGGTCAGTACAGACACTTGGACCTGGACCAGGATCATACCAGAACCACCATGTCTGCTTTCTCACCCTGTGTGTTTGTGTGTTTTCAGTTGCTGTTGGAGCACCAGGAGGTTTTGTGTCCGGACCCCTCAGACCCTCTCAGACTGCTGCTGAAGGACCTCGGATCTGTCCCCACCCTTCAGGAACTCATCGGTACAACAACCACAACTAATGATGCATTTCACTGTATACTAAGACACGACTTGACTCACTCTTTCTTGGTTTTCCATCAACAGCAGTTGTGGATGGTACCTTTTTGGTGCACCCCAGGCCCCTAGGAACGCTGCTCAGCCTTGCTTCTACTTTTTCCCCAGTGGCCACTCACAGTATTGCAGCGAACAAATCCCCTGCGGCCCAGAAAGTATTTTCCCCTCAGATCACTATTGTAAAGAGACGTCTTTAAAACTGTTGACACCTCGAAACAAGCAAACAAGGTCAATTAAGACTCTTTCTATTGTGAATTTTTGATCCATGGAGGTTTTACATTTGTAAAACGTTCCTCGAGCCAAGAAAAATGGTTTAAAAATCTGTGATGTCAACACAAAGTTAAGTCTACGAGCCGAGCAGGAAGTTGTGGGTGGGGTCAGTGGGAGAAACACTGCTGTGCGTATTCCGTGGGCCGCGTACCACGGAAGTAAACCAGGAAGCTAGAATCGTTTCCACCACAGAGACTTTTATCATTTACCCGGGAGGGCAAGGGCAAAAACTTTCCCTCAACCCCAAACTTTCCCTGAAAAAAGTACCTAGTAGGGGGGTAGGACTTTTCAGATTCCCCTGAATTCTTGAGGGGCGGGGCTGTGTGCTGAAGAACGCTGATTGGTGGAACACACACTTGCAGCGTTCCACACTTCCGTGCCAGTGTGGCTGCAAACTTTATTTCATTTCTACAAGCTTCACTTGGTTTGTGTTTTGATCATTTGGAAAATGGAGCAAAAGAAGAGAAGCTACGAGAAGTGGACGGACGACGAGGTCCAGGCTCTTTGGAGCGTATTTGCTGAGGAAGAAATTCAAGCGGGACTTTGAGTCGGTGACTCGAAACGACCGAGTCTATGGAAGAATAGATAACAAGCTGGTGGAGCTAAATATAGGGCACACGCTGAAACACATTCGTGAAAAGTTGAAGAAACTTAAGGAAGATTATAAGAAGCGTCGGGCGTTCACAGTTGTCTTTGCTAATAACGCCTGTCGTCTTTTCCGTGCAGATCACATGGTTTTATATGTGATGTAGTAAAACACGAGCAACAACAGAACAACTTGAGCGTCCTTTTACCACTCCCCCATATGTCATCAGCTGATTTGAATAAATTCTCCGGAACTTTGAGGTGCGGTGGAAACACAAACCACACAGATTACCAGGAACTCTTTTACCCAGGTAAATAAATTCCTGGAAATAAAAGTTCCTGGAAATGTTGGTGGGAAAGGGGCTCATGGCACAATCTCGGATGAGGTTCCAAGTGAGCTGAGCCGAAACTAGAGAGTGGAGTTAAACACTGCAGAACACTGATTGGTCAGAGAGAATCGTCACTAGCATGACACTGGACAGCGAGTCGAGTCAAACCATACAGTGGAAATGAGGCATTGCTGTACTGGTACTGTTTCGTCACTGTTCCTGTTCATACCACTGTGATCTCACATTTTCAGTTTGAGCATTATAACCTGAGTGGAAACAACAGGAAACAGGTTTGTTGTGTCGGTAAATCAGGACCTGTCGTCATCCGGGATGTGATGTCTGTGTTTTCTGCTGCAGGGGAGTCTTCATCAGCTGATCCAGGATCAGAGTCCAGTCTGTCTCAGAGCAGCAAGATGGAGGTTTCTCTGACTCTCACCAACAAGTTTGACATCTTCAACGAGTCCAACGACAAACCAGACGCCAGAGGACTGCTGCTCAGGTAGATTAGCATGTTAGCCTATTAGCCTGTTAGCTTCACCTGCTGGGGGATGTTAAGACAACAGATGGCTGGACAGTACTGAGCATGCTCAGATGCTCCAGCTCCTAAAACACGGTCACACTAAGTAACAGTTTGGCCAGAGGCATTTTATTTTTGGGCTTTCTGTACGTACCCATTGCCAACTGTCATGGCTTCATATGAGTCTGGACAGACATGGATGAAAACTGTAACTGCAGCCTGACTTGTTGGTGGAGGTGCACAGCTGCGAGGCGGTTATTCTAGTTTTTTCTCTTTTTCAGCACGAAGCAGCTGATCATTGACGTCATCAGGACTCAGCCAGGTGACTCTCTGAGTGACATCCTCAGAGGATCTGTGTCACATGACCAGGTATGAACACACACATATATATACACACAGGTGCAGGTACAGGTGAACCTCAGGTAACTTTCAGTCTTCTCCTCCTCCACAGGAAGTGTGTCACGACTGGCTGATGCAGCGGCGCGCTCGGCAGGATGCTCGCACACCTGAGAAGATGAAGAGGAATGAGTCGCTGGTCGCCAACGGCAACCTAAGTTTGGAGGAGAAAAAGAGGAAGATCCTGAGGTGTCTTCGTCGCCTGGAGGGACTCGGAGTCCTGAGACCACCTCAGACTGAAAACCAGATCCTGCAGATGATCGCCAAGGTGACCAGTCACACACGTTTCTCATGAAGCTTTTTGCCGATGTCTTTTTGACCTGAACTTCCTGTTGTTGTTCAGGTACAGTCACATTATGTTTCTATCCAATGAAACTCCTGGTTGGATACTCGCTTTTACACCCGTTGACTTGTGTTAGATCAGGAGGAAGCTGATGTTTCATCTGGACAGCTTCTTTAGGAAAGAAATTATAAAAGAGACTGTTAATTTCATGTTTAATTTAATCTGTAGTTTGTTTAAAAGATAAAAACAGATTAATTTATAAATATTTAATAATGATCTGTGAAGCTCTGTGGCTGCTATGCTGGAGCTCTGGAGCAAGAACTGCTCCACCTCTCTGCTACGTTAATACTTTATTGCCTTAATATAATATTTAATAATGCTGTTCTGTTAATATAATGATGCCCCGCCCCTCAGGACATCCGTCAGCAGCGCCTGCACCGTCAGCGTCGGGGGGCGGAGCTGCAGAAGCTCCGTCAGACTCTCGACAGTCTGCAGGTAAAGAGCAGATTCCACAGTGAGCAAGTGGACTACTACAGACATTACATCACTTCCTGTCTGGACAACCTGACTGCCAAGAGGTAGACACACACACACACACACACACACACACACACACACACACAGAGTCAGGTCATAATTATTATTAGCCATGACATCACATCATGATTGGTCGGTCAGTCAGTCAACATCAGTAACGACCTCCTGTATCTGTAATCACATTAGATCCTTATAATTGGAATCAAATTAATTTGGGATATTAGTGGTGATACCCAGCTCTACCTCACACACAAACAAAGGACCAATGCTGTGATTGGTTATGTGTTGCAGTAAATCGTCCAATAAGAAGACAGCAGAGAGCAAAGGGAAGAAGAAGCTTCCTACTCTGAGCTACAGCGCCACCCGACTACACGAGAAAGGAGTTCTGTTGGAGATCGAGGACCTGCCAGTGACACAGTGAGAACACACACATTACTGAGACAGAGTTATTTATTGTTGTCATTTATATCTTAGTGTAAACAACATGCAGTATGACGTCTGCACCGTCTAACACCATTTAACAAAAACATTTAGCACCACGTTCGTTAATGTTACAAACTTTAAATACAACACGTTATTAACTTGTGATATTACATATGTTAATGACATACATTTTTAACACCATTTGTTAATATTTATTTAGACTATAAGGCTTTATAAGACTTTAAATAAAACATATGTTAATATTATAAACTTGTAATACAACATATTTTATGTTAGGAACCTTTAATGTTACATATATGTTAAACATGTGTCATCACGCTGCTGGTCATGGTTTACTGTTGCTTAAACGTCTCAGAGTAAGTGAACTGAACCGAGCTGAACTGTTCCAGGTTTAAGAACGTGGTGTTTGACATCGTCCCTGCACCTGAGAAAGGAACTTTCAGTGTCAAAGCTCGATTCCTCGGCGTCGAGATGGAAGAGTTCCTGCTCAAATATCAGGTACGAAGAAGACTAAATATTGACTTAAAGCTGGCTAAATACTGAGTCTCAGCTGGCTAAATACTGAGTTAAAGCCGGCTAAATACTGAGTCTCAGCCCGCTAAATACTGAGTCTCAGCTGGCTAAATACTGAGTTAAAGCCGGCTAAATACTGAGTCTCAGCCGGCTAAATACTGAGTCTCAGCCCGCTAAATACTGAGTCTCAGCCGGCTAAATACTGAGTCTCAGCCGGCTAAATACTGAGTCTCAGCCGGCTAAATACTGAGTCTCAGCCCGCTAAATACTGAGTCTCAGCCGGCTAAATACTGAGTTAAAGCCGGCTAAATACTGAGTCTCAGCCGGCTAAATACTGAGTCTCAGCCGGCTAAATACTGAGTCTCAGCCGGCTAAATACTGAGTCTCAGCCCGCTAAATACTGAGTCTCAGCCGGCTAAATACTGAGTCTCAGCCGGCTAAATACTGAGTCTCAGCCCGCTAAATACTGAGTCTCAGCCGGCTAAATACTGAGTTAAAGCCGGCTAAATACTGAGTCTCAGCCCGCTAAATACTGAGTCTCAGCCGGCTAAATACTGAGTCTCAGCCGGCTAAATACTGAGTTAAAGCCGGCTAAATACTGAGTCTCAGCCCGCTAAATACTGAGTCTCAGCCGGCTAAATACTGAGTTAAAGCTGGCTAAATACTGAATTGAAGCTGGCTAAATACTGAGTTGAAGCCGGCTAAATACTTGGTCACATACCAGGTGTGTGTTCAGTGTCTATACTATGTGTGTGTGTGTATGTGTGTTACAGGACCTGCTGCAGCTGCAGTACGAAGGAGTGGCGGTGATGAAGATGTTCGACAAGGCGAAGGTCAACGTCAACCTGCTCATCTTCCTCCTCAACAAAAAGTTCTTCAAGAAATGAACCAAGTGATGATCTCACAGTTACACTCCTATCTCCTCATATATATCTCACTACGTCATATTTTTATATACGTCTATATACAACAGAGTGAAGCATCTTCTTCACACTCCTATCTCTGTTCATGACTCTCACTACATCATGTTTACGTATACACCTACACACAACCGAGTGAAGCTTCCTCTTTACACTGTTTTTACATCTCGTTTTTTAATATCTCTGTACTTATCAATCAAATAAGCTTTATACACATGTTGTTGCTGCGTTTTTGCCAAAGCTCAGTTACTTGTTATTACATCATTACATTTAAGACAGGATTAGGGCTGAACTGTTTTCTATACACTGCAGATTCTGTTTTTATATCTCACTACATCTGTTTCTGTGTCCCACCATTTGGTCCAGAGTGAAGCATCGTCACTGTACTTCTGTCTTTGTATCTAACTCTAAAAGCATCGCTCTGACCCACCTGACTGTTTTGTAATCTCACTAGAATCTAAACAGAGTGGGACATCTTCACAACACTCCAAGCGCCAGTCAGTTTTAATAAGTCATCTGTTTTTATACCCGCCTCAGTAAACAGGGCGAGGCCTCGTCTTCAGTCCTGTCTCTTTATCTCACTCCTGAGTTTACATGTGACGACAGTTCAAACAAAGCAGAGCGTCGTCCCTCTGCTCCTCTGTTTCCTCGTCTGACGACAGACGGGATGACGATGGAGGATTTAGTTGTTGATAAATACGAACACAAGAAGCCACATTAAACAGATACAGAGACACAATAAACAATAAACTAAACACGAGTTTTATTTTAAAAGATTTTGTTTCTTTTAATCAGTGAACTGTTGCGTGAGTACTGTGAGTATTATTCACGAGTTATGACACCAACGAGACTCCGTAGGACTTCTGTCAGTCTGAGCAGATTTCATTGGTCACTGAAGTCTGCTCGTCGTTTTTAGTTGCAGCTCAAACAAGTTTAAATGACTGATTGATAACTGTAAATATTTTCTGTCATTTTCTGTTTGTTGTTTTTTCTGTTGTTTGTTTTCTCTTTGTTGACATTTGAACGGAAACTTTTAAAAACAATATTTACTTTATTAAATATCTGAATGTTCTCAGCTGCTGCTGTTTCTGACTGGAATGGATTCGTTCATTGATGGATCACATGGTTGGGATCGTGCGACATGATTCACTTTATAAAACACATAATATAACATGTTTTTAGATCAGTAACCACTGTAAGTTAATTATTACTTTCATTATCAGTTAATTTGTCAGGTACCTTCTCGATTCATTGATTTATCAGCAACAGTAAAAAATTCAAATTCAGTTTAATGAGAAATAAAACGAAGTCCAAAACACTTGGTTACATTAAAACAGCTTGAATGAGATGAAAGAGGAGGGGTCAGGTGGAGGAGGCGGGGTTAGACGGACGAGGCATAGAAAGGTGAAGAAGTTGGGGTCAGGTGGAGAACGTGGGGTTCATTAGAGGAGGTGGGGTCCAGTACAGGAGGTGGGGTCAGGTGGAGGAGGTGGGGTTCGTTAGAGGAGGTGTGGTCTGGTAGATTATGGTGGTGTCGTACTCCACAGGTCGCTTCGTCTGTAAACAAAAACACAGTTTGTGAGCAGTCAACAAACAGGCTCTTCTCCAGGCTCAGTCACATGACCTCCTGCCTTGATGACGCACCTCATCGCCCCCCTCTGAAGTGGGCGGGGGCTGTGTGATGGGCGGGGGCTCGTATGTGGGCAAAGTCTCTGGCATCTGTGCAGCAGTCTCATGTGATTGGTTGGGGATGACAATCGGCTGCTGAAGAAGAGACAACAGTACCATGATTAGTACTGACACACTGATCATATCAAGTCTGAACATCATGAGTTATGCAGTGATGGTATTCATCGGAAAAGTAAACAGGCTTTATGACCGTGTTCATTATTGTTGTCATGGAGACTGAATAAACTAAGGCTGCCCCCTGATAGTCGACCACAAAGGTCGTTATTGGGCAAGATTTCATTGGTGGCTGAGTCGCATAAAAAAATTAAAAGTGAAACTCTTGTCTAAATAAATCAAAGCCTATATGACTGGACCATGTGGGACTTTAATTTGAAAGGACAGACACAGGAAGTGTCCACGCTCAGCAGTCAGACAGGAGTCAGGTTAATTTCCAGGGCTGGTACCTGCGGTTATTCCACAGGCTAGTTAATAACATGTGGGGCAGGAAATCCAAAGTGTGGGATCATTTTGAGAAGGTGAAGGACCAACCCAAGGTGATATGTAAACTCATCTTCATTGGTCCACTACAAACATGACGTATCATGTGAAACATGGAAGTAGCTACATGCCCATTAGCCCACAGCGTCATTAACAGGCGGCTCGCTCAGTGTGTGACGTGCACTTGTAGATAAAATATAGGCCTATATTAATGAAGGTTCATTAGTACGGTTTGTATTTCTCTGTAATGTAGCACAGTGTTAACAATGTTACTGAGACTATTCTTTCTCACACCTTCAACTCAAACCACCAAAATATATAATTTCATCATTAAATATTGTAAACATGCAGGCGACTAGTCGACTAATGGCCCTAAATGATGACTATTGGTCGACTAGGAAAATTCTATGTCGGGGGGCAGCCCTAGAATAAACAAGGCTGCACAGACACATGGCCAACCTTCTGTCAATTATTGGACAACATGATAACATACATGTTAACATTTGGATTTTAAAACTATTTATTTACATAATTAACATCTAGCTATTCGTACTTGAACGTCAAATGTGGTGTAAAAACCAGCCAACCAACCATTTTGAAATGGAAAATTTGTAGGAACCCTGGTAAAGTTACTGTTTCTGTCAGAGGAGTTTGGTGGCTGCAGCAAAACATATTTTAGCCTCCTAAAACAGAGACCCTTAAAAAAAACGATCAGTTTAACTTTTCGCTGTATTTAGATTATTTTACCGCTTCAGCGTGCCGTCACACAGCCCTTTCCAACAGGAAACTGAAGGCATTTTATTGCCCTCTTTCAAGCCACCAGTCTCCACAGACAGAAATTTGACCTCACATCACATGGAAGCTGCTGATCGACTCGATCATTTAGTTTGTGTTATTGTGTGAATTTGAGATCTGAACTCACGTGGCGCCCACAGCAGTACGTGCGTGTATATGTAACAAAATCATGCAGAAAACTACATCAGGTCACATGGGAAAAGGTTTTAGAAGAGCTCAGGGAAAAAGTATTTTGACACTAAAACATACAAAGTCTGACCAAAATGTTAATATTTGGATTTTAATACCTGAAAATAAAAAGTGATGGAACTGCTTTTTAAATATTAAATATAACGGAAAAGGTAGTGCTGATCTACAGTCATGTAATCCATACTATCATGTGAGTGCTGCTTGAGTGTACTTCTGTCGTTATTTAGTTATAACACTTAATGTAATTGTGAGTTCAGTACACAGGTTACATACTGATTCAATGTGTAGTAAATAAGTGATTTCAAACACACCTATAGCTCCTTTTCCACCACAGGAACTTTTATCATTTACTCAGGATTTTGAAAAACCTCAGCACGTTTCCACCAAAATTACCCGGGGAAAAAACTTTCCCTCAACCCCAAACTTTCCCTGAAAAAAGTACCTTGTAGGGGGGTAGGACTTTCAGATTCCCCCAGAATTCTTGAGGGGCGGGGCTGTGTGCTGAAGAACACTGATTGGTGGAACACACACTTGCAGTGTTCTGCACTTCCGTGCCAGTGTGGCTGCAAACTTTATTTCATTTCTACAAGCTTCACTTGGTTTGTGTTTTGATCATTTGGAAAATGGAGCAAAAGTAGAGAAGCTACGAGAAGTGGACGGACGACAAGGTCCAGGCTCTTTGGAGCGTATTTGCCGAGGAAGAAATTCAGCGTGACTTCGAGTCGGCGACTTGAAACGACCGAGTCTATGGAAGAATAGCCGACAAGCTGGTGGAGCTAAATATAGGGCACACGCTGAAACACATTCGTGAAAAGTTGAAGAAACTTAAGCAAGATTATAAGAAGCTTCGGGCGTTCACAGTTGTCTTTGCTAATAATGCCTGCAGATCACATGGTTTTATATGTGATGTAGTAAAACACGAGGAACAACAGAACAACTTGAGCGTCCTCCATCCTGGCGTATTGTGTCGCACAAATGATGATGCAGGTTTGTCAGTCGCCGTTTATGGCGTCATCGTGCTTGTTTGGCCTTCAGCTTCTTCTTATCGCCACCTACTGGACTGGAGGTGTAGTGCAGTTTCTTTTACCACTCCCCCATACGTCATCAGCCTGATTTGAATAAATTATTATTATTATTATTATTATTTATTTATTTATTTTTCTTCAGAACTTTGAGGTGCGGTGGAAACGCAAACCACACAGATTACCAGGAACTCTTTTACCCAGGTAAATAAATTCCTGGAAATAAAAGTTCCTGGAAATGTTGGTGGAAAAGGAGCTTTTATCTGTTTCCTGTGTCGTGACATCACACTGGACTCACCTGGTCTGTGGACAGACGAGACGCTTCATAGAGAAACAGAAACACACAGATAGAGATGATAAACTCCATGGCAGAAACACCAGCCAGAACACCTGAAACTCCGTCAGTACGAATCTGGAAGAAAGAAAAACAGTGTGGTGCTGATGAACCAGCTCAGCCCTTCTCTGATAGTGTCTACTTTTCTGATGCGGCGCCTCACTCAGGCCTGCAAAGTCAGACGCTCGGCTATGAACCAGAACCACGAGGAGAGAGCACATCAGGCCAGTCTGAGCTGCTCTGCACTGACTTCCTGTTACATTTACAACTGATTTTAAGCTCCTCCTCCTTGTATACAAAGCCCTACATGGGCTGGGACCGAGCTACATTGCTAACTCCCTTGTTTTCTATTTGCCTCCAAGAACTCTGAGATCATCTGCTGCTGGTTTATTGGAGGTTCCCCGAGACAGCGGGAAGAAGATCGGGGATGCAGCCCTTTGTCAGTTACACCCCAAAGCTAGTGAACACACTACCTATAGATATTAGTGAAGCTAGCTCGCTAAATATTTTTAGAAGAAATCTAAAAACGTATCTGTTCACTTTAACTTTGAACTGCTCTGACTTTCCTGATACAGGCCTGAAAGTCTTTCTATTTATGCTTCACGCTGCTGAAACTCTTTTAAAATATTACTTAATTACTTAATTTTATGATTTATAGTTTTACAGCTCTATGATTTTATAAATCAGCTCTGTTTCATGTTTATTCTATTTTCATCTGAAGCACTCAGTGCTTATTATAAGCACTTGACTGATGAAAGGTGTCCAGTGTGGACAAAAAACAACTGGACTTGTAGGTAAGATTTCTGTCTGTGAAGCTGACCTTCACACTGCAACAAAAAAAACTGTTAGCTGTGACAAACGAGAGGAAATTCAATGATCATTCAAACATCTGAAGATGTCAATAAGTACAACATAAACCAAAATATCTCACCGAATTTCTGACACTGTTACAGGAGTCAGACCGACAACGATAAACAGGGAGGTTCGGTGTTGCACCAAAAACATCCAGACAGTAGATGACGGTAGCAGCACCAGAAGAAACAGCAGCAACAACACTGCAGCCCAGAGCTCCTTTAACCTGCAGAGCAGAGACACGTCAGAGAACGACCTGCTGACACCTGAAAATCATCTCAAGCTTAAAGGAAGCCATCTTGTTTTCTTCAGAGTCAGATTACAAAATAGATATCAGTTTAATCTTAGCGTCCAAACCAAAGTTCAGGACTAAGTGTCCGTCTTTACTGTCCCCCTAACCTCTATAAACAGATATCTGCATATGCAGGAGAATCTGTCGCGCAAGAGTTTGGTGTCGGAGGTGTTCTGGTTTACATTAGTCATCTGACTAGTATTGACCAATCAAGTTTGAGCAGCAGTAGTCTGGTCACTAGATGTAGAATGTGGCTTAAAGCCTGCCAAAGGGCTCTGATTCAGATCAGCACTCGCCCCTCATTCAGCTGTCTGGGCGTATCTTGGAGATCTTCCTGGAATATTGGACGCCCTTCTCAGAGGCTTTATCGTCGTCAGACTGATAGCTGATGAGTTCTGAGATTGCTGTTGAAGTGATGTCACAGTTATGATGAGTTACTGACCAGATAGTTGTGCACCTCAGCAGCCACCATCAGAGATCCAGAAAAGATGCTCTACAAGAAACACACATACTGTCAGCTGACCTCAGGTGAGCTGAAGGGATAATACAAAGATACAATGGCTCTCATTTGTCACCTAACATACAAACCAGCGCAGATCTGTACGCAGAAATCATCCGATGATAGGATTCACATGATTGTTTTATCTTGCCAATCACAGCGTTGGACTGATACACAAGTTGACACCTGACATGAGATTTAATTGTTTGATATAAATGCCAAGCTTTGCGTGGAAATGACCACACACCCAGTTTTTTGTTTTACGCTTGTTTCATTAACAGAGGCCAGTGTGTTCTCTGAAGACCACAGACATGTTTATTTATGACAAACTAAAACGTAACAGTAGCACACGTACACAACATCTTCTTGCCAATGTGGAAAGTAAACTTGTATTGTTTAGAAATCTGAGCTGACTCACACACAGAGGTCCCCAGATGAAAGCGCCGCTGAAAATCCCCAGTGTATCTGTGCATGGAATCATAGCGAGCTCAAACAGAAAGATCATCAAGCCAATCACAATCTGCGCCGTCTGCAGGGACGACAGACGGTGACACATCAGTCCTGCATTCTCAGTTTTTAGTATCAGCTGTGAAATTAAGATCAGATTGTGTCACTCACCCCGAGTGCAACCAGACATCCCCGTCTGAGCTTGTTTTTCTTTGCAGCATTTTGTGGCGCAGCAACCTGAGGTGTCGGGATCACATGGGTGACCACCACCACGCTGCCCACCGTCGTCACTACAGGTGAAGATGCCATAATGTTGGAGGTGAACTGAGAGTAGCTGCTATGAGCTGCTGCTTCATAACTGAGCTCAGTGTTAATCATTGATCAAAAAGCTTCCTCCTCCGAGTCCCACAGAGTCCCATGCTGGGTCGATTGTCAGAGGGTCAGTGGATAAATGTTTGTTTGCAGGATCAGGAAATGCTGTCCAGAAAAATAAAGCTGTTTTTTATCTCTACAAATCAGCTTTGCATTCCCTGGTTTGTCATTAAACAAATTATTTATTTATTTATTAACTTGTCTCGTACGGTTGTTGGCATGGCTTTTGTCGCATTTTAAGTGTGGTGTGTACTTTCGCAGGCGTGTGTTTTTTCTGGAACAGACCCCTTTGATATAGAAACTTAAAATGAGTATCATACAGTAGCTAAAAACATAATGAGATATCAGGAGATGTTGTGGCTCGTTGGTGGTCACAGTCTGACAGCAGGACCACATCATCTGCAAAGAGTAGAGAAACCTCCTGAGGTCACCATACGGCCTCTCCACACCTCAACTGTACCTTTAGATTCTGGTCATTAAAGTCACTGTGACAGAAACAACTTTGGTGAGAACATGTTTGGCTTCCTGCTGATAATACAGACTCAGCTCTCACTCTGGTTACACAATGACTGGATGACTCATTGTGGTGGCCTTGGTACCCCATACTCCACAAGATACCCCGGTTGGCATGGTTTTGAACCCTCTCCACGTCAACAAAACCCATGTAGACTGGATGGCACAACTCATATGGCTTGCTTTGTATAAACAGGGCAAACAGTTCGTCCACTGTTCCAGGAGCAGAAGGGAATCTGCTTGGAATGACGTTAGCATGGACGTTTTCAGTCGCCTCTTAGTCACCTCTGCTAACCTTATGAAACATTCATGCTCTTGTGTATATTTTGCATGTATGATGGTGCTTATTTTGGTTGGCTTTGGATGGTGGTGGCGTGTAGCTGCAAGTCACTCAACAGGATGAGGAATTCAGCTCACCAGTCTGTAAACTCTCCTTATGCTGACCTCAAGCTAGCTAGCTAGCTGATAGCTGGCCAGGTCGACATTTCCAAATGTAAACATCAGTAAACATCGAGGAAAAGATGGAGAAGAAATGGATGCCAGCTGAACTAACAGCCTGCTGGCTATTGTGCAGGAGTTGGAAAATTAAATTGGACAACCTCTGTTCCACATCATTCATAGCACCATGGCTCTCCATGTGCTGATCTGACAGAGCAGAGGACTCTGGTCAGATAAGGAGAGGAGGCGACTGCTTCACAATGAATAAGGACTGGTGTGTCAGTGGGAATGTGAGGTGATGTCCTGTTCCTGCTGTGGATCACTGCTATACTCTGCGGCTGCAGGATGGTGCTGCCTGCGTTTGTAAGGGGCGACCATGTGGCCATCTTGTTGACGTCAAGATGTGTGGACAGCTAAATCATTCTACAACCAGAAACCATGGATTACCAAAACCAACCAGAACCATGGATAATTATAAAGCAGCAGCCAAACATGGAGAACAATGCAAAAAAAGTACTAAATTACAGTGCACAAGTTCAAGGAGCTGCTGGGATCACATTTCACTGGAGATGTACCTTGTAGAACTCCAAGTCATAAATATATGATTGATTGATTGATTGTTTCTCCTGAATCTACAGTTTGCAGCTTGGTCATGTGTTACCCCAACAAGAACTACCACCTGCATCTGCCCGTCCAAAGGCACTGTCCTCGTCCTCCACGTGACACTGAGTAGATATGCCAACCAAGACAGCCAAATAAGATCCAGATCTCAGGGTTCATTTCATTCACTCAGTTGCTTTGCCACTGCAAAGCTTTTAGACGACATCAGGAACCTCCGTCAGAGAAATGTGGAATGGTCTTTTGTCCTTAGATTGTACCACCACCACCACCACAGAGGGCCTGTCAGTTCCTCAGAGAGTTCCTTTAGCCCCTTTTCTACTGAACAGTCTGGTACAGTTCAGTTCAGTTCAGTTCGATACACTTCTTTTCTGTTTCCACTGTAAAAAGTTGTTGATGGTGCCAATGGAACCGTTCTGTACCATCCTCTTTTTGGCCCCCCTCTGTTGGGGTACCTAGCACACAGATCTGGTACTAAAAGGTGGAGGATGAACGATTAACAAGGTGCAGACTTCCATCTGTGTCACCGGTGATGAGGAAACACAGTGAGTGCTGGACGGAGCAGTGAGTGACAACAACCGCCCACATTGAAGAGGACTGTTTGTGGTGGAAACACTAGGGTCTAGGTACCATGTCTGAAGGGTTACTGTTGGTTCCAAAGGCACCATACCAAAAGTGTTTGGTGGAAACGGGGCTTTACGCTGTTGGACCAAACCAGTCTGGGGAGCTCCCCTGACAACCACATACCTCCAAGGGCTTTGTCTTTGTTTGTAACACTGGCAATGCTGAAGTACTGTAAGCCAGAGTCCTGCCAGGTCCATTTTTGAAGATCCACATCCACCCATACCCATAACGCTCAGGACCAGAACCGACCCATTACCCATCATTATGTCTGAGTCAAAGCTCCACCCGCCTGCACCAGATAATGAAAGTCCTGCACCTGTGATTAAACACACACAGGCTACAGTCACTCACATTTAGCTGGGTTCTCCGTTCTTCAATTACAAATCCAGGCAACAGTTAGAGCCTTCTTCTCAATGACATGTCCTCACATAGGTGACCTGATTTTCTCCTGGTAAAACAGCAGCACTTTTTCAGCGGTTTGCGATTATGCCCGCGTGTATTCTAAAAAAATGTATTCAGCTGCAGCTGTGTCACAACTGTTAATATGTCCTTGTCTCTAGTGATGGTAAAAGAATGATGCTGTCTGATATGCTTTAAATGATGAAACTGGTGTTTTTCTACTTATATATCTTACAGTTACACGATAATATTGGCTCGGTATAGGCCAACGTGCTTTTTGTTACTTTGCACAATGAATGAATGTTTCATACACTGAAAACTATTTCATGTCTCCATCTGCTGGTGGGACGTCACAATAAGAGTATACATGCATAATATGATGTTAATCCCACTACAGAAGAGACTTGATGATCACTAAAGTTAGGTGGGGAAAAGTGGATGTATCGGCAAAAAAATCCAATACCGTGCATCCCTAGTTTGAAGTGATTTCCTAAATTTCTGAGTAATTTCTGTTGGCGTGATGAGCAGATTCGGTGCAGCAGAGTTTGAACATTAAACACATGATTTTATTTCACATTTGAATCAAAGCCAGAGAAGAAAAACACATGACATGTTCAGTTATGAGTCATCACCTCACTGAGACGTCTCAATCAAACTTTGTCACACATTTAAGTCACCAGGAGGTTTTGTACAGGAAATGTCTCAGAAATAAAAATATTACACTTTCACTGTTTGACAGTTACTAAGCTGATCTGAGCTCAGCATCAGAGACCTTTTAGTAAACGAGATTCAAACTTCCCTCCGAATGTAAACAGTTTTCTTCGTAAGTATCTGAACATTTTCAGCTGTTTCTGACTGAATGATGTCATGATGTGAGTTATAGAGGTGAATCACATCAGTGTGACGTAGTGAAGCTTTCTGAACCTTCAGTGAAGCTGCTGTGCTGAAAATGGTTCATTGATTTGAAGTGTTTAAAAAGGTAAAACGGTGACATCTGCTGGCCAAACATCAGTATTACATTTATGGTAGAATTTAACATAAAATCTGATGAAACAGAGGGTCACACCCTGAGTGTGATGTCATCAGTGACTGCTGTGGTATTACAAATTAAAGTCTAAGAACCTGAGACAATACAGTATAATGGTTGTGCTGCCGCTGGAGGTGGTGGTGATACTGGTGGTGCTGGAGGTGGTGGTGAAGCTGGTGGTGCTGGGGGTGGTGGTGAAGCTGGAGGTAGTGGAGATGCTGGAGGTGCTGGTGAAGGTTGAGATGGTGGAAGTGGTGGTGATGCTGGTGGTGTTTCCTGTCACTCAGAAGGGTGCGGCCTCAGTTCACGATGCTGCTGTAGTCTGGGGGCTTCTGTAAACAACAACAAAAATGGATTCAACAACAACAAATGCCGTGTCGGACTCAGTCACATGACCTCACACCTGCATGACAAACCTCATAGGGAGGGGGCGGGTCCATCGGAGTGGGTGGAGTTTCCTCAATCACTGGAGTAGTTCTAGTAAACTGGTTGGTGATGGTGAACGGCTACAAAAACAACACATTCGTTTCATGATGTAAAAAGTATATTCATTCATAAAAAGCTTACTGACATTATCAGGCCGCTGAAGACATCACACGTTACTCTTTAATTAATGCTCAGTTTACTGGTCTCGGCTCAGTTTATACTTCTCCTGAAAAGCTGTCGTTGCATTGTGCGCAGATGAACGTTGTTTGATTTCCCCTGGAGATCCCTGCCAGTCGGCGGCCAAGGTCTGGGTGCTGGCAGCAGCACGGGGGCGAAGCCAAACACCGTTCATCTGCACACACTGTGATGCCACCCAGCTGGCTCAATATCAGCAAAGTTTCCCTTTATATTCATTGTCCTCTGTGGCGATCAGCAGTGATGTGGTGGTTCACCTTTACACTGGTACTGGTCCTGTTCAGTCCTGTGACTGAGCAGGACCAGTACACTGATGTGTAAAATCGGCGGAATGACCCTTTAAACTGCTGTGTCTGTGGGTTCAGGTGGACTCACCTGAGCTGTGGGATTATGTTGACGTCTGCAGCTGTTCCCAGCAACACACATGGACAAGCCAAACTCCAGGAAGCATAAAACAGCTGAGACACCTGTAAACACCCTGAAGCGAGTCTGAAGAGAAATAAAAACAAGTTTGTGACAGCTGAAACGTTTTTGTTACAGACCCTCTGAAGTCCTGAGAGATTTAAGGATTTATTTAAGCTAATATGTTCCACACAAAAGTTATTGATCTTGTTCACACAATGTAATATCTTGGATGCACAAGCTAGTAAATTGTGTAACGTAATATGTTAACGAGAAAATATGTAAACAATGTGTTACAGAAACAAATTAAGGGGATCTAAGTTCAGAGCGTATGAGTTGTTTGGACGCGGTTCTCAACATTGAGGTGGCAGCTAGCAGCTAACGATGCTAACTCCATAAACAGCACTAAACAATGGCAACAGTGCTGACAGAGCTCGCGGTGTTAACCAGGGGGGAACTGGATGGTGGACGCTATGCTTCCATGACAACGCCGTCCCTTGGATTACAACACACAGACAGGTAATACAACTTCACTTTCTACTCTTTGAAGCTAGTTCCTCTTCCTCTGCAGCTAGTCTGAGACACCTTCAGCTTGTCTGAGATATCTGCAGTCAGTCCTACCTATGCGGCTAGTCCCAAACCTCTGCAGCTGGTCCCGTTACCTCAGCAGCTAGTCCGAGACATCTGCAGCTAGTCTGAGACCTCTGCAGGTAGTCTGAGACATCTGCAGTCAGTCCCTCTACTTCTTCGGCTAGTTCCAGACCTCTTTAGCTAGTCTCTCTGCCTCTGTAGCTAGTCCGAGACATCTGAAGCTAGTCTCTGTACCTCTGCAGCTAGTCGCCAACCTGTCTGAGACAGCTGCAGTCAGTCCCTCTTCCTCTGCGGCTAGTCTCAGACCTCTTTAGCTAGTCCCTCTACCTCTGCAGCTAGTCCTACATGTCTGCAGCTAGTCCCTCTCTCTCTGCAGCATTCCCAGACCTCTTCAGTTAGTCTCTTTACCTCTGCAACTATAGCCCCTGATCTCTGCAGTTAGTTCCTCTACCTGTACAGCTAGTCTCTCTACCTTTTGCAGCTAGTCCCAGACCTCTTTAGCTAGTCTCTCTGCCTCTGCAGCTAGTCGGAGACATCTGCAGTTAGTCTCTCTACCTTTGAAGCTAGTGCATCTACATCTGCAGCAAGTTCCTCTTCCTCTGCAGCTGGTCCCGTTTCCTCGACAGCTAGTCCCTCTACCTCTGCAGCTAGTCAAGAGACATCTGCAGTTAGTCTCTCTACCTTTGAAGCATCTTCCTCTGCAGCTAGTCCCTCTTCTTCTGCGGCTAGTCCCAGACCACTTTAGGTAGTCTCTCTGCCTCTGCAGCTAGTCAAGAGACATCTGCAGCTAGTCCCTCTTCGCCTGCAACTAGTCCCTCTGCCTCTTTAGCTAGTCCCTCTACCTCTGCAGCTAGTCCTACATGTCTGCAGCATTCCCAGACCTCTTCAGTTAGTCTCTTTACCTCTGCAACTATAGCCCCTGATCTCTGCAGTTAGTTCCTCTACCTGTACAGCTAGTCTCTCTACCTTTTGCAGCTAGTCCCTGATCTCTGCAGCTAGTCTACACCACTTCTCTTCATTAGCTGCACTGGTTCTCTTAAACAGCTGGCATCCAGCTCAAGACTCTGGTGCTGGTTTATGTGGAAGTGAAGGGAACTTCTCCTTCATACCACCAAACCATGGACAAACCCTATACTTTTCCTCTGCCCAAGTGACTGGATGCTCCGTCCATCCAAGGACCCTGCTGTCCCTCTTTTTGATCAAGACTCTCCTGTGTTCAGGTCTCTCATTGGTGGAATAAGCTCCTGTCTTCCACCACTGACTGAAAAACACCTAGAGACACCGACTTCCAAAAAACCCTCAGCACTGTAGCTCATTGACACTTTTATGTTTTTCTTTGTAAGAGATTAGACACGTGGTAAATTACTTTTGATGACAACAATCTGTCAGATGAATGTAATGTAACATCAAATCAAAATGTTTTACCTCATCTTTGTCAGGGAACCAGGGAGGAAAGTCGTTTTGCTCCAAAATTTCAGCAGTATCAAGAAAGTATAAGATGGAGCCGATAAGTGCAGCCACAGCAGCAATAACGTTATAGCACACAGCAGATTTCATCTGCAGAGCAGAGACAAGTCAGCACACCTGGAACACCTGCAACAACAGCTGTCACCTGAAAATCACCTCCAGATTAAAAGACCACATCTTGTTTTCGACAGAGTCAGAAGAGAAGATCTTTGTGCCTTCTGTACAGACAAATTAAAGCCTGAGTTCTGGAGTAAAGTTTTTCTTAACTGACCACCTGTACCTGATGAACACCTGAGCTGCAGGTGTTTCATACAGTGACATCATATTAATGATGAATTACTGACCCGAGAGTGGCTCATTGATGTCCCAGTGGACAGCATCACAAATCCAGCTATGATGAACTGCAAGATTAAAGAACTGATATTAGTAAACAGAGGCTTGAGACCTCTTTTAATGACCTAGTGTTACTTTTATTAACATTTTCTGACATTATTTCAGGGTATGTAAAATAAAGATCTTTCAGTACAAACAGTGAACTCACCAGTAATGGTCCCCAGGCGAAAATGCCACTGTTAACTGTCAGTTTGTTTTGATTATGTTTCGCCATGATGCTTCCAAACACAAGGATTATTAATGCGACAATGATCTGCATCAGCTACAGACAGACAGACATATTCAGATCCTTTACTACAGTAACGCACTATTTATACCTTCAGGAATCTGTAATGAAAGTGAGACGGTGTACATGTTTACAGTGTGGATTAACTTTGTTTATCTACACCAACCAATGAACTAAAAACTTTTATAATATTAAATAACAATATACGGAATAAAACTTGAAAACAAAGGTTAAATCACATTTTCTTTGATTCTTTTTCTTCTTCTCAAAATTCAGGTAAAATTTGGATGAAAACCAGACTTGTCTCTCACCCCGACAATCAGTGTTTGTCCTCTGCTGAAGGGGTAGTTGTTTGCTGGGTTTAGACGTTGACCCGAAGCTGAAGAACGTGGAGGTAAAACAGGCTGGATAGTTTGGTGAACGTGTGTGACGACCACCACGCTGCCCGGCGCCCTGGCTGCAGACGAAGATGCTGACATGTCTGAGGTGAGACGAGTGAAGCTGCTGTGTAATGGCTGAGCACTGGGTTGATCATTAATCAGAGAATCATATCAGCTGACTCAAGGACACACAGTCACATGAGACAGTTGGATTACTATATGATCTTACTGTCCGCAATAAAAAAAGGGCAGTTCATCCAAAGTAAAAATCACACCTTCCTTCTGTCCCCCGCTAGTGTCAGTCCAGTCAGACACTTTGGTTTTATGTGGTCAGTTTTTTTGTTATTTGTTTGTTTGTATGTGAAATGTGACATTTTAATGACCCTCAACAGCATTAAGAACAGAGCTGACTTGTCAAGTTCAACTTATGTGAAGTTTAACACAAATTATTCCTGTTGACCAATAGCAAACAAGCCAGTGTCAAAAACTGCAGTTCCTCTATTGGCCACTTGAGGCTGGCTCCAAGAGTAAGTCAAGCCCTGTAGACTCCCATGTTTAGATGCTCAACTTAACAGCATAAATAAACATGTTTACAGCAGTTTTAATTATTCTGACAAAAACTATAATGACATTTTTTTGTCAATGACCTTTTATCCATGACGAAAGTGAGACGATGACGAGCTAAAGGTAGATCTTGATTAAAAACTAAGACGCAATCTGTGTTTCATTTTCGGTGACGAAACGTGACGAAAATGTAAGTGGTGGGCTATCGGACATGGAAAGTTGGAAATGGCTGTGCTTGCAATTTCCTCTAAATGTCGCATTGGCAACAGGCCTTCTGCGCCAGAGCAGCGTCAGCCGTTGTTGCAAGTTGTGAGCTATAATCAGCCGACTGTGGATGATGGAAGTGTTGAATGGATTTGTGGAGTTTGTTAGATGCAGCGGTGGCTGTTGGCAGTTAGCTCCGCTGGTTAGTTCTTGAACGGTAGCAGAGCAAGCAGCCACCAGCCACCAGACTTCATATTTGCCCAGACTGTCTCAGGAAGGTTTCTGGGTTGATGGTGTTTGACAGGCAGGTTGGAGGCTCAGTTATCTGTGAGTGAAGCTGTGCTGTAAGTAAACAGTCTGAACTCAGATCAGTTTTCTCTGACAGAGATGAAAGTTTAGTTTGAATCAGCGACTCTGTGAGAGGACACGAGTTTAAACCTCCAGACTAACATGATGCAGATGAAGAAAGAAGTTCTGTTTCTGCTTCTTAACAGTCAGATGGATAAGTCAGAGTTTACAATGAAGCTGGGGACAAATCCTAGTTGTCTCACATTAGTTGTTTGTGGTTTCAAAGTTTTTGAGAGCATAGAGAGATGTTGGGCTTTTCAAATGATGATCAGTAAGTGTGTGCTCGTAAATCAGCCCTTAAACCTGTCAAACACTGCTGGAGACATGACAGTTTGTTAGTGTGTAGAAATTATTTGTAGTTGTAGAAAAAAAATGTGTAAATTTAATTTTTATACAACCTGTCACCTTGATCCTTATTTCTAATGCATGAATCAGCCTCACTGGATTAGAGTAAAGATAGAAGAAGAAAACATAATGACTAAAATGCTGTGAATTTTCGTCAACTAAAATGTTTTCAATTTTTGTTGACTAAAACTATGAAGGATAAAAATGACAAAAATAAGTGTTTTCATCTCAAGACGAAGACTAAATCTAAAATAGTTGTCAGAGTTAACTGGTTTACAGCCTGGAAGTTCTTGGGATGTATAAAACAGGTTGTTGACTACTCACTTATGCTAACATTAGTTAGCTGCTTAGATCATGCATACAAATATTAATGTTTAAACATCTGTCAGTATGGACATGCTCAGTTAGATTCCCCACAATTCAATCATTCACTTCATTTTACTGAAACCATGAGCACCAAAGGAAAATTCACTCAGATTTACCAGCATGAGAGACAAAAAAAGTAGTGACTCTTCCTCTGAAGCTGTCATGATGTCAGAGTATGTGTCCACTCCTCAGTTACTTGGTAAGTTATTGATGTTCCTTCAGTACGTAAGGGTCCTCAGTTTTTAAAAAAATCAAAAAAATAATAAAAATAAAAATGAATCCAAGTTGGGAGTATTTTTAACAGAATAGTGGTGTTGTGTCAATATGCCAGGTGCTGTAATCCTTGGGTGTCGTAAAACAAGTGTCGTAACTCTCTCTGGTGCGCTGTCTGTCAGATCAAAGGAATGACTCATAATTGATAAGTAATCTGAAGCCTCATTTCATACAAGCAATATTCATATTGGTTTAAATAAAGAATTTAATTGTATTTACCATCAGCTTTGTGTGAAAGGAAAAGGTGCCTGTCCCAAATATACGGCGGCTGAGCTAAGTGATTTGAGCAAATAATAGCCCGGGCTGTTAATTGAAGTTTTACGGTAAATGATCCGTTAATGTTTATTTCGTCATTTTCCCACTCTGTCAAAGTCCTTTCATTCATTTCTTACATCGCCACATCCAGCAAATGATCTTTCATCTGATCAGTATCTCTTTATTTTTAAATGGACTCTGGGTTCAGACCAGTGTCTGATTGAAAACTGGATGCAGCAGGTTCGAGTGTTGAACATGAAACAAATGTTTTTATTCCACAGTTTGAGTTACAATCAGATTGAAAGAAGAAAAATAGATCACAGATTCATTAGAGACATTTCTATCTGCTAACAGGCTTACAAAAATACTTTAATTTAGTTTAAACTTCAAGTATCTACGTACAATAACAAGGTCCATCAACCAAACCAGTCTAATCCAGTTTGGTCCAGTTTAAACAGGTCCAATCTAGTTGTAAACCAGTCTGATCCGGTTAAACCAGTCCCATATGATCAAATTCAATCCAGGTTAAACCAGCCTGATCCAGTTTAACCAGCCCAACGTGATTTTAATAAATCCACGTTAAACCAGTCTGATCCTGTTTAAAACCAGTCAGATTCAGTTAAAACCAGTGTGATCCCATTTAAACATGTCGAATCTAGGTTTAAAACCAGTCTGATTCAGATTAAACCAGCCTGATCCAGTTTAACCAGCCCAAACTGATTTTACGAAATCCAGGTTAAATCAGCCTGATTCAGTTAATTTCCAGTCTGATTCAGTTTAAACCAGTCTGATTCAGGCTGAATTAACTTGATCAGCCTGATTTAAACTGGTTCAAACTGGATCCAGTTTACATGATTGAGCTCTTAATTACTCTTCATATCACAAAGGGCAAGTTTTTACATGAATCAACTTTATCTTCTTTCTGCTCAAAGTGTCAACAGGAAGCTTCATTAAAAACATTTTTGTCAAACTTTATCAACAATCAAAGATTCCGAAATATTCGTTTTGATGAAACTTTATAAAAACACTTCTGTAAATCTCGATCTTCTCCAGAGTCACGAGTTTTCATTTCTGTGTGTCCAGGACAGGTTAGCTTAGCACAAAGACTGGAAGCAAGGGGAAACTGTTAGCTTAGCTTAGCACAAAGACTGGAAGCAAGGGGAAACTGTTAGCTTAGCTTAGCACAAAGACTGAAGGCAGAGTAAGCTAACATTCATATTCTGACATCCTCAAAGCAATTTTAGCATTGTATTTCATGCTAACAGACAAAACAGTAACTGGTAAGTTTCCATTTGGTGTCAGCAATAAGCAGGAGGCTCATTTTTGTGTTTCATCTTGGTGGGTCTCAGTGAGGAGTATTTCAACTAATTAATGTAAAATTTAAGTTTATTTTTATAGTTGAGACAGTTATGGTCTATTATGTCTTCGTTAAGTTCAATTTAAAGCAATTATTACACTCTGGTAAATTCAAATCCAGCTGTTTGAGTTCAGACATTGCTACTGAGGCTAAACACAGACTACACAGTTACTGAGCAGGTGTAGAAACTGAAAATGTTTTAGCAGCTGTTGGTTTTGGAGCTGTTTGTTGGAATCAGTCACTGAGTGTTCACAAGGCTGTGTTCACACCAACATTCAAAACTGTTAAATTTACCAACAAAACATGGTGAGCAAACCATGTAAGTATCATCACCTTTTGTTCGCCACAAAGATTATTTTCTGCAATACGTAAAACGCCAATTGAAAAATCCAGTCGGCTTTTGTTGAGGGAACCTGGGCGATGCTAACTTCTGTGTCAGCCTACAAGAAAACGTCATCACTGCAGCACTTTATTAAATAATGTAATGAACATTCCTGATGACTAAATGTCAGACAGAATAAACAGAACAGTGTAGACGAAACAGAGCTCAGAGATGTTTTGACCGATTAATGCCAGTGTAGTTCACCAACTAGCCCTGTGAGTCTTCACTGCTTCACCAAGACTTTATAAAACAAATATTTTATAAAGACAGATTAATTTTGCTTTGACACCCGAAACCTTTAAACTTCTTTGTGCTAAGCTAGGCTAACCCAGTCTTGGACACAAAATTTTATTTTCCCAGGATGGCGAAGGCACGACCCACCCTATTCTCCTTCTGGTTGGCTAGTACTCGTTGCTTTTGTTGGTTGGGTTGGTTAGGTTTGGGCAAGAGGAGGAAGATTGGTTAGGGTTCGGGTAAGAATGACAGGGTAAGCCAATCGGAGGCAGAGTAAGTTAGCATAGGGCGGGTCATTCCCTCAGGTAAAAAAAAAACAAAACTCAGAGGTGAAACTGAGTTCTACCTTCTGACTCTAGAGAGGACAGAGAAAACGTGGAACTGTTCTTTTAATTGGCCTTCGGCGCCCTCTTGAGTTGAACCAGATGAAGTGCTTAAGGATTGACATTACAGTACAGGCTCTATTGCACAGACGCATCTTTACAGTATTTACAGTTTCAGCAGGTTTTGGTTCAAATCGTCCACACAACTTCTTTGGAATTTCATAAACAAGAAAACCACGTTTCGTTTAAGTTAATCTCAACACAAATCAGATCAAAGTATCACCTCAGTGATGTTGGTTAAAGTACAGAAACACTGTCCGGACGGACGTTTCAAACGTCCCTCTGAACTGTAAAATAAAGACGATTCATTCAGAGAAGCTCAGAATCATTTACACAGGAATACCAACTATTATATTGACTAGTGTGTCTATAATTACAGTACATACAGCGCAGTAGGTAGTTTCACACTTAATCACATTCTTCAATCAGAACAGGAGCTTATAAATGGATGAAAATAAGTATGTTAGCTTCATTAATGAAAAGGTGACAGTTTGTTTTCAGAGTCGACGTTCAGTTTTTTTTAGTTTCGTCAGTTCAGGTCCAGCAGAGGGTTCATGTTTTCATATGTCACCGTGACTAAAATGGACCTCAGTGCAAATTGTGCATCTGTAAACATCAAACAAGTCAGATTATTTCTTTTTATAGTTTCATCAGTTTTTGACTGAAGTGAATAAATAATGAGGAAGCATCAGGAATGTGTTGTAAACTGATTTTTAACCCGGAAAGCTTCCTGTGGTTCAGAGGAGAAGAAACAGGAGAGCTGCACCAATGAGGGTTAAACTTCTCTTACTGATCTTAAAAAACTTTTGGCTATTTGTAAATAAGCAATGAACCGGTCTTTCAACTGTTACCAGGAACAGAAAATAAATTAATGCTTTGTGCATTAGTCCACTCTGAAGCTATCTCCGGCTTAAACCAACAGCTCAGGTGACTTAAGTTTAGTAGCTAACGCTATCAAGCTAGCATCACAGCTAGTTAACTTTGTAGAGAACAACAATTTAACCCAACTGAGTCAACTGTTTGTTTAGTTGTTTGTTACAGAATCTCAGGACTTGCGAAATCTGGCCCGTGATAGGGTGCCAGGTGGCTTTACAATGAAAATAAATTGATTCCCATTGGTGCATAAAAAGCGTCAGAGTGAGGTTGTTTATCAAGAAAAAGTGCCAGGGGAGGATCCCCCCGACCCCTCGACAGATGTCCGGGTAAGCCCAGAATGTCCACAAATCCTAGAAACGCCCCTGCGTACACCTAACCTCTGCAGTTTGCTACGACTGGCCCCTGGCCTCCTG